>OZ024708.1:16091054-16593062 GCA_964016945.1 Microplitis deprimator | reverse complement strand
CTTATTTTACTTTCCTGCAAGTATAGAAGCTATTAGTGCGTTGAAAAAAAAAGTTGATCTAAAATGACATACCCTAATGTATATCAATATATATATATATATATATATATATATATATATATATATATATATATATATATGAATAATTTAAAATAACTAGTAAAATGTTAATTATCTTTGAACTAGTATGAATTCAATTTAACAATTAACATTTTTACTAGTTAAGATAGAAGTACCATTCGTGGCCTCTGCTCCAGTTTCGGATATTTAATACTTTATTTTAATTAATGAAATATAAAATAAAACTTCCATTGCAATGTTGTGATAAAAGTATCTTTCTACACATTTTAAAAATTAATTATGTCATTGCGCCTTTTACAAAGTCATTTATTAAAATTTTTCAAGTGTCCAAAACTGGTCTGAAAGTGGCTAAAAACGGTACCTCTACTCTATTTTAATTTATTTATACAAATATATATTGATATACATGTTAGTTATTAATTCTTGTCTTTCCAATACTTGAGAAAATCGAAAAACCAACGAAACGTAGTACAAAAATTGTAAATAAACGTTAATTATAACACCTACTATCCAAGAAACTTTGAACTTATTTCCATTAATAAATTGAACGAAAAAAATTATTTGAATAATAAGAATGAAGAAAAATTACTTGTTGTTAGTGACATCAGAAGTAATGTCTCGTAGATTAAAGTAACGATCAGAACTGGAATTATGGTCATCACAGAAACACATACAATAGCTGCAATGCCAAAAGAGCCATCGCCACCAGCTGTCAACTTTAGTAATTGGATTTTTACAACTTCCTTTTTTGCCCAACACTCGTCCATTTTCATATTCTATATACTCGTATCTTCGATTACTGTTTTTATTCTATTTTTTTTCGCCAAACATATAATAAAAAAAAAAAAAAAAAAATATGAAATTATTATTTAAATTTATTTATTAGTATTCTACGAACCATAAATTATTTCTCACCGACGGACAAATCCACATGTCTGAATCAAAGTACTGACAGTGTAAGACTTTTCCATTGCATTTGCGTTGTTGAGAGCAGAATAAATTGTAATTACATCCTTGGACATTTGAGTATGAATAGTAAGCACAGTTTTCACGGCATGTTGCTGTTGGATTTAGATCAACTTCATTTACTATGTAGCCTTGGAATAACTGCTTCAACTCAGTGTAAGTCACATCTAATTTTAAGTTATAAAAAACAATACAATTATTATTTATAATTGAATAACTTAAATTATTTTAATAATACCTTCTACTGGTTTATCTGGATCACATCTCCAAAGATCGCGTGGTGCAAATACCATTGCAGTACGTACTGCTCTTAATGTGTCAGAAACTCGTGTTTCATAATCACGAAGTGTTTTTATTCTTTCGTCTTCAAAAGTACCTGTCGATAATTAAAAAAAAAATTACATTTACAATAAGCGGAAGTAACATTTTATATTTATAACTTTAAAAATAAGTAGTAAAAAAAATGAGGTGTAAAAAAACTGTTGAATGAAGTTTCATTCTTTGGTTTTTTTTCTTTTTCTTAAAAAAAATTTTATCAAATTTTTTATTATCATCTGAACTTTTCGATACTCCAAGAGCAGTTTTCTTTTTTTTTTAGTGGAACTTTAGGGAATTTATGAAAGTTTTACTATTTTTTAAATCAAGTTCGACAATTTTTACTTGTTGACTAAAATATCAAACTTTGTTCATGTCATAATAAAAAATTGCTTAAATTTATCGAAACAAAGACTTAAAAAAAATTTATCGAAATCAGCATAAGTTCTTGAAAAAAAATTTCGAAGAAAAAAAAATTGATTTGCATAAAAATTAAAATCAAGTTGTAATGTAAAAGACTTAGTACCCGATCAGCGGACTAGTACCTGATCGTATGTCTATATATTTAGTAAAATTTAGTAAATATAGACATACAAATATATGAGTAATTGGGTACTAGTTCCCTGATTGGGTACTGGGTCTTTTACTTTACATGACAAATTATTTTAGAAGGTATTTTTATTAATAAAATAAGATTCAGTACCCGATCAGGGAACTAGTACCCGATTATTCATATATTTGTATATCTATATTTACTAAATTTGACTAATTATAGACATACGATCAGGTACTAGTTCCCTGTTCGGGTACTAAGTTTTTTACCTTGAGAAGAATAAAAAAAAAATTTTTTGTCATAAAAAATTTTAATGTAAAACTTATTATTGACAAAAGTATGATAGCGGATCAAATAGATTTTTTTTTCTTTATTTGCCGTCAAATAGATAAGATTAAGAAAAGCTGATTATAGTTTTCAAAACAACAGATAAGCAACAGCTACATAACCATTATCTAATTTATTTGTTAATTAAAAAGAAAAAAGACAAAATTTTTTTCAAGTAACTAATCATGTAATTTACTATGCTTATTATATGTTACTTGAAATAAATAAAAACTTAATATATTTTGATTGTTTATAAATACCTACCATTTTTATGCACACGAAGTATCGCATATGAAAATTGCATCATCATGTACCCCCTAAGTTCACTCATTGCAATAATATTATACAAATTATAAAGTAATTGCTGTGGAGACTGTTGCTCGTCACATATTTGAGATTTCGCTTCCTACGAAAAATAAAATAAAAAAAAAACATTATTTACACATCCCAGCATATTACTCAGCAAAAATATAAATTTCAAACAAACTTTTTTTTTTTAATAATTAAATAGTTTTTTTCAATAACGTACACTGTAAAAAATTAGCGGAATGAATGCAGGGCAAATAACTGTCTATTTTTATTTAATACCCTTGAAATTCACTCCAAAGGAGAGTTTATTTTAATATCAGAACTCTGAATCGGAGTGAATACGGATTGTAATAAAATCCACATCAGTCCGAAATCACTCCGCTGAAAAAACAAACTCCTTATTTACTTCGCATGCGAAGGGTTTTTTTTGTAAGCTCCGGGACTCCGAGTGACGGAGTGAATTGAAATAAAATCCGTAATTACCCCGAGTTCACTCCCAATTTTTTACAATGTAGTATCGGATATATTTAAAAAAAATTTCGGGGTGAACGCGGGTTAAATCCGGAGTGAGTTTGGATTAAATCTGGAGTAAATGCGGGCGGATGACTGTCTATTTATTTAATCCTCTTGGCGTAAAATTCACTCCGAAGTGAAGTTTAATTTAATATTAAAGTCCCGGCTCAGAGTAAAATTCACTCCTAAAGACAATTTATTTTAATATTAAAACTCCGAATCGAAATTAATGCGGGCTTAAATAAAATCTACATTACTCCGAAATTACTCCGTTTAAAAGACAAACTCCTTTTTTACTCCGTATGCAGAGTGATTTTTTTTTTAACTCCGGGATTCCGATTTAAATAAAATCCGTAATCACCCCGAATTCACTTCCAATTTTTTACAGTGTATAAATAATTGATTAATGTAAAAAAAAAAAATTTAATTTAGTAAGTAAATAAGTATCCGAATTAATTAAAACAAAATATATTCAATTATAATATTATACTAAAACATTAAAAGTAATTATTATTGGTAATTAATGTAGTAAATAAAACACCTTGTAAGCATCAATGAACAAATTTTCATGGATAATATTATCTGAAATGCGTTCTAATGCTTTTGGAATCGATACATCCGGGTGCGTAAAAACAGCGTCAGCGAAATTAATCCAGTAATTAATATTCAATGGTTCAAAGTTTTTAGTAACAGCATGTAATTTTAGTAAAAAATTATTACTATACATTCCTTCAATAATATTCATATCTTTCTGTACTAATGCCCATGATCTTAATGAGTTTAATGAATTCATGTGACGTTTACCCATACTCAAAATTTCATTAGTTAACTTTTCACTGAATCTATCATAGATTTCAAATATTTTTAAGTAAACATCATTAGTGTCGTCACGTCCTGATCGTCTGCTTATCGGTAAATCTTTTAATAACAATAAATCATAACGTAATTTATCAGGAACTGAATAATTATCTTTCATTGCCCATGATGACGCACTAAAAATTAATAACAAAATCCACAGTTTCCCCATTTTTTATTACTATAAACTATCAACTATTTAATAGTTTATTTAAACACTCCTTTCTTATATTTATTGAGTATGATACGATAGTGACCCAGTTTATGTAACTCAGGAATCAATACAAAAAAATTCACCAGCCCGTTAATTAATTACTCAGCACTTACACACTTATTTATGCAAATAAATAACTTTAGCAAGTGTTGTATTTATATTTAATTCACTTCCTTTTATTTAATTATTTAAAAGTATTTATAGTTCGTAAAACATTAGCGAGATAAATATGTTAAACATAAATTCAATTGTACACGCAAGCATGTACAATCACCAACTGCAAGTGAAACCTTGAGAGATCTCACTACCAGGTTTTTTTTTTTAAATTATTAATTCAATGTAAACGGTACTAATACTAATTGCATATTTTTAAAGTCTTATAAATCATGGCAGAACATTGCCCGATGCGTAATTGTACATTGAAGTTTCCGCATTTGTATAATTATTTATTTCTTTGTTAAGGTAGATCAAGATATATGTTTACAATATATATATTTTATTAAATATTAATAACACAAATTTTTTTTTTAAACTCCAAAATAAATAATATTTTTAATTTAACTTCGCGCAATTGTTAATTACTCCAATTTTACGTTAAATTGAATTATTTGTCGAGTAAAAACAATTTTTGTAACGTAAATGTATATTAATATATATATATAAAAAAAAAATATAAACAAATCAATTTAAATTATAAATGATTTATGATACGATAAAAGTAAACAATGAGTTTGACATAAGTATTATATTTATGTATGTATGTATGTAATTTAAAAATGATCGCGATCACTGATTACGTATCGTGAATGTGTGCGCGGATATGTGAGCACCGTATGTAAAATATGTATAGTACAAAGTAAAAAACAACAAGTACATGATCGTTTGAAACGATGCGTGCAACTGATCGAGCGTTTCAGGATTCGGGTTTTACCGTTTTCTCCCACCCACTACGAAGGAGGCACATGACAAAGGAAACGCAGGACAACTTAACACCTCCCGCACACCGCTCTCTCCTTCTACTCTTTTTATTTTATTATTTACTCTCACGTACAATACTCTCTACTTGTCTTTGCATCACCAAGCACATTCCATATGACCCCACTCAGTGCCCCTTTGCTCGTTCACTCTTTATATACATACATATATATGTAAAAGCTACTACTTGTAGAGGTATCGGTCTTTATTGTTCATATTTCATATTCAATGGACTCTCTTATCTCTCACCACTACTATTACATGTACTTACATATACACTTATATATATGCTCACATCTCAAGTCTTTATTTTGAAGTTTTTTTTAAATTTTCAATCCATCTAATCAACTTTATACTAAACAACAACAATATAAGAGCGCAAGTTTATCATTAATGATGATATTAATTATTATTTTTTTTTTACATTAAAGAGTAACGTCAACCGATTTTTAATTCAATTTAATTCACAGACAAACACTGGAAACCTAAAATAAAGTCTTTGGCGTTTATTGAAACCTTAAGAGAGCTAAAAATTTCGTATTTTCAAAAATTCTAATCCGTCTCCTCTACGAGTGCAACAAAGATGTCCGGTGGTGTATCCCCTCAAGGCTATAGTAATTTTTATCCAAATTTTTCTCTCAAACAAAACATCCAAACGCAAAATTAAGAACGAAACCGATGCATTACTCTATAATCTATCCTGCTATCCGAGTATGGAATGATCTGCCATCATCTATTGTGTCAATAACAAATTATAAAGAATTTAGATCAGTGTTATAATTATTTTCTGCAGAAAGACATCACTTAGGTGCACTTTTACGATTATGTATCATTATTAAATACTATTGTATTATTAATTCAATATTTTTGATTATTATTGTATAATTTTTAATTGGTATTGGAGTCTACTTACTTACCTTACTTAATTTGCTAAAATTATCTTACTTATTGTATGTTTATATTTAAATATTATTATTATTCTATACATTGTAAAACTTTTGTATATTGCGGCCCTTAAGGAATCTTGATTCCAGGGTCGAAAAATTATTAATAAATAAAATAAAAAAATTACATATATGTATATTTACCTGACTATTAGTAGCCAATAAATTGAGTAAATTTTTCTTCATAATTAATCTATGAACAGACGCCAATAAATCCGGCAGAGCGCCCATCTCCAAGGACACTGAAGTTCGGGCGAAATCCAGTCTCGTGTAGTCTTCATATTTATCATCATGCTTGTAATACTCTTTATATTGCTCATAAATATCATTGATACGTCCTAGTAACTCATTAAGATTATCAAAATCCCGGTTCAACCGCTGACGTTCAGGTACTTTTTTAATTATTTCATCCATTATTTCCCCAGCCCTTTGATCCAACTGCAGCTGTATGGCTTCCAGTTGTCGATTGTTTTGTTTAATCAAGCTCATTATTTTTTTTTCCGTTTTCTTTATAAACGCGTAATCCATCTCACCAGTGTCATTTTCATCTTTGCGTATCGCTTCGAGAGATTCCAGAGTACCGACGACAACTTCACGACCTACTCCAAGCATTTCACGAACGTCACCGAAGTTCATAAACATTGATGAACTTTTTTCTGTGCTGATCATCAGCAGCACCACTAAAGTAAATCCTAAATGTAATCGGGCCATATTGTGCTTTTGTTTATTCGTTTTTATACAAAATTTAGGCCGCAACCAACCCAACCTGGGGTCTCCAGGTCAACAAACTGTATTACCTCTGGAATAATCACAATATTTATATAAATAGGTCATAGAAAAATTAAAAATACTTTTTATATTTAAATTTAAAAATTAAATAAATAACTAGAAGTTCTTACCTGTCATAAAAATTAATAAAAGTTGTAGAATAAATGACAGTTATTTAATTTAAAGGATCCTTTGTGTTGTGTTGTGTTGATTTTACTGTTGACGTCGTGATGACGGTTGAGTTGTCAGTGGACTGGACAGGATGTCAGTGTCCGAAAGTGCTGGTTCAACTGAAAAATTTTAACCCTGCTTGTAAATATAAATTGTAGATGGTAGCCCGGTGGCTTGTTGACTTTTGGTGGGATGTCTCAGGAAAAACTGTAACTTGTAACTGTCACGATGTATTGGATTCTTGTTGATGGATAGACAAGTGGTAAAAATTAAAAGTAAAGATGAAAATCGAGAAATAAGACGAGTTGGAGCTTAGAGTGATGAGTGGGTTTATGGTTTATATTTATAAATTCTGAAATGACCAATCAGAGTCGAAGAATACGATAGTGGGGTACATGAGAATTACAATACAATAAATGCATGTATACATTCTGTGAATTATGCCATTGATATTATAAATATTTTTCATGTATTTGTGTTTTATCTGTGTGTAGATAATGCATTCATGGATTGTATGAATAACACCTCGTACCTGGTGGTTCCATTACCAACCCGATGAAATTATTTAATGGAAATTTTGAATAAAAAATAACTTTTTTAAATAAAAATTGATGCGAAATTTTTGAGAATGTAAAATTTTTTGGTTAAAATTCATTTTTTTTTATTTTGAGAGCTGATAAAGTAGGAAATAAATTATTTAGGTTTTATTTAATAAGTTGGCAGATGAGGGTAACAAATGGAGGGAAAATGAAGTTAATTTATTTAGATATTAATTATTAATAAAAATATTTATTTAAAAAGTTTGTTATTAAAGTTAACTAGTATTTCAATTTAACTAAAATTAAAATTATATCGTTTCTAAAAAAAATAATCAGAGATTTAAATAGGACAGGTAAAAAAAATTTGAATATCTTAAATTATCATTAGTGTTTTTACAAAAAAAAGTTTGAATGTAATCCTACAGAAAAATTAATTATTATTTTTTAGTAATAGTTTATAATAATAATAATAAACAAAATATTGAAATAATAATTTATTGACAGAAATAAATTTAAAATACTTTAATATAATTTATCAAAGAAATCAAAAGTTACTGCGATTAAATGTTGAGAACCCGAAGCGTTTTATCAATTGAAAAATCTAGTAAAAACTACGTGTACTATGGACCCAGAAACAGAATTGCCAGGCTGGTAAATCAGCACTCCTCGAATCTCAATTTTTTCGGTGAATCCCTCACATCGTTCTCAGTAAATGCGAAAAAATTACTATGTTTTAATTAATTAGTACACGGTGCAATAACTTTGTAATTATGTAAGTAGTAATTTCTTTTTTCTTTTTTGTTTTTCTTTAAATCAAATTAAAATTTTTCTGTATAATGTTTATGCATATCCAAGTAGCACAGAGGCAACTTTAAGATGTCATAAAGATATCTTTTAAATTGACAAGACAAATTTTACTTTATCTCAAAGCCAAGTTTTCTTGAATGAATAAGACGTCCAGATTTTGGTCCTAGGAGTCAGAAAATTTTTGTTCTTTTTCCCGTCTTAAAAAAGTCATTTATATTAAAAATTCGTTTAGACGATGACTTATTTGACAATTATTTGTAATTTAATTTTTGTCATCACTTGTGTCAAGTCTTTTATCCAGATATTTCTTCAGTGACATAAATTTCTGTTCTTTTTTTTGTTAACATTTTGGTGCCTTGATAGATCAAAAAACAGCCTCAAAACTGCTATCTTATAGATGTTACAAACCCAAGAGTACTACTTAGGATAATTTAATTAATTAGTACACCATGCAATAACTTTGTATGTAATTATTTAAGCGGTGATGTCTTTTCGTTTCCGTTTGTTTTTCTTTAAATCAAATTTAAATTTCCATGCATAATGTTTATGTATACTGCCGGTTGGCGTAAAATAAAATAAAATAAAAGAGTAATAAGAAGGATTTAAAGTAACTTTTTACTTTTTTAAGAAATTGTTTAATAATAAAATTTAATTTTTATACAAAGTTACACTGGTATCGATCTAGTTAAACGAAGGAAATATCAACGACGAAAAAAAATTAATAATTAAACTATTATTTATAAATCTACATTATAAATACTACTTTATTGAAATTATAAACTTATTTATATATTTAAATCTATCAAGCACATATTATTATTATTGTTATTATTAAAACTTTAATTATAATAAAAATATTTACAAGATTGCTGAATCTTTGGAATAAAGCAGATTCGCATTATGAACAACACATGAATGTTGGAAGCTATCAAGTACATATCATGTGACTTTTTTTCTTTTTTAATTTTTGTTTATTAAGTATTACTTTTATTTTATTTTCAATTACTATTGAAGTTGAGTAGAAATTTTTCGCATATTATTTAATATCTCACTCAAATAAAATAACTTTTGATTCACATTTTTAAATAATAAGTAATTGTTTCAAATCAATTAATCACTTGTTCAATTGAAACATTTCGATTTGAACAAAAAAAAAATGATACACGAAACTTGTAAATTTTTTTTTTAATAATTTAAAAAAAAAAGTTTTTAGTTTAGTTCGTTTAAATGAGCAAAAAATTCTCCACGATTGGCCAGCTTACAATTAGATAAACGTATAAAAAAAGTAATTGTCAATCACGAGTTGGAATGCTGCGACGGCGTGAGTCCACCAGGATGTTCAGGACTGTGTTTTTGTTTTTTTCGTTTCTTTTCTTTCTTACGTTTCTTCCTGGCTTCTTTTTCTTCGTCGTGTCTTTTCTGTTTTTTGTGTTTCTTTTCGTGGGTATCCGAACCACCGATATCAGTGGTCGCTATCTCTTGTCCAGCTGGAACATCTCCAGGTTTATGTTTATGCTTCTTATGTTTATTCTTGTGCTTCCTTTGAGGGGCTTGATTAACATATCGATATTGCTCAGGTAACTATAATTCAAATTATATTTTTTATTAATTAATGTGTTTTACTTAATAAATTAATTGTTATTCTAGCAGTACACAGAAAATAAAATTCTCGGCTAAAAATAAATATTCTGGATTCAAGAAATTTTTTTTTTGAATTCAATTTTCTCGGATGAAGTAGAAATCTCTTCTGACCAAGACAAATTCTCTTGACTCAAGAAAATCTTGACTTGGTTCCTAAAACGTTTGCTTCAAAAATATTTTCTTGACCCAAGATAACTTTTTTTTCTGTGTAAGTAAAAAAAAAAAATAAAATTTACAGGCCCAGGATGTAATCGAAAACCTGACAGTTGAACACTTGTTAATGGAAGTAATTCTTTTCCTCCAATTGGTGGTTTCTCAATCACAGATCTCAAAGAACTGAAAATAAATGTTTAATAATTTAATTACATTATTATTTTCAACAGACAAATATACAAGAGTCAATATCACAGTCACATAAATTTGTAAATAAAATATATAAAACATTTTTTGATCTATCAAAATCATATTTATATCACGCCTGTAATTTTTTTCTAAAAATATAACTAAATATCACTACATTTATCAAAAGAACAATTATTAAATATATGATAATTTAGATAAATAAAATAAAAGTAAAGAGAGATATCTAATTTAATTTTAATGAATCTAAGATAATTTAGGCGGTTATATTTATGAAAATATTTATAAATTTAATGATATCTATTATCATTTACATAAATTGATATTTATTATCAATTACATAAATAGACCCAGTCGATTTCTGTAGATTTATTTAAATCTTCGTAGATAAATTACTCCAAAATTTTAATTTATTTTTTCTGGTAAATAAAAACGATTTATAATTTTATTTTAATTTTCTAGCGGCTAACTCAAAAATATCTGAGATAAATATATTTATAAACTATAAATATTATTTAAAAAATATATAATTAATATTTGATACCTATTATCTTGATGTCCAGGTGTATCAATAGTACCAGGAAGACTTGGAAGAAATGATGAAAGTTGTTCCTTTAATTTTTTACCACTGAATTTACTATACGAGTGTTCGAGGCCATAATAGGCCATCAAATTAGTTGCTCCAGTAAGTTCACTTTCCCCTATAAGTATTATTATTTTATAAATTAAATACAATAACGACGAAACGTTGTCTATGAATGATCATTTTATTGTTTTTGTCTATAAGTTAAAATATCCAAGGTCTTAAATTTTATATAAATATTGAATATATTAAAATGTCGAATATAAATTTTAGTGTCAATAATTTGAGTTTTTACTTTACCCAAGTAACACACTTGGCTTTGTGACATTTATAAGATAGCAGTTTTAAGGCTTTTTTTCGACTTATCAAGGCACCAAAATATTTACAAAGTGATCAGAAATTTTATGTCACCGAAGAAATATCTGGATAAAAGACTTGACACAAGTGATGACAAAAATTAAATTACAAATAATCGTCAAATAAGTCATTGTCTAAGCGATTTTTTAATATAAATGACTTTTTTAAGACGGGAAAAAGAACAAAAATTTTCTGACTCCTAGGACCAAAATCTGGACGTCTTATTTATTTAAGAAAACTTGGCTTGGAGATAAAATAAAATTTGTCTTGTCAATTTAAAAGATATCTTTATGACATCTTAAAGTTGCCTCTGTGCTACTTGGGTATACATAAACATTATACAGAAAAATTTAAATTTGATTTAAAGAAAAACAAAAAAGAAAAAAGAAATTACTGCTTACAAAATTACAAAGTTATTGCATCGTATACTAATTAATTAAAACATAGTAACTTTTTCGCATTTACTGAGAACGATGTGGGGGATTCACCAAAAAAATTGAGATTCGAGGAGTGCTGATTTACCAGCCTGGCAATTCTGTTTCTGGGTCCATAGTACACGTAGTTTTTACTAGATTTTTCAATTGATAAAACACTTCTGGTTCTCAAAATTTAATCGCAGTAACTTTTGATTTCTTTGATAAATTATATTAAAGTATTTTAAATTTATTTCTGTTAATAAATTATTACTTCAATATTTTGTTTATTATTATTATAAACTATTACTAAAAAATAATAATTAATTTTTCTGTAGGATTACATTCAAACTTTTTTTTGTCAAAACACTAATGATAATTTAAGATATTCAATTTTTTTTTACCTGTCATATTTAAATCTCTAATTATTTTTTTCAGAAACGGTATAATTTTAATTTTAGTTAAATTGAAACACTAGTTAACTTTAATAACAAACTTTTTAAATAAATATTTCTATAAATAATTAATATCTAAATAATTTAACTTCATTTTCCTTCCATTTGTTACCCTCATCTGCCAACTTATTAAATAAAACCTAAATAATTTGGCTTTGAGATAAAATAAAATTTATCTCGCCCTTCCAAAGACATCTCAAAGTTATCTCTGTGCTTGGGTAATCAAAGTTAAATTTAAAATAAATTTGTTTAGAGCCTTAGTTTAGATGATGAATTATAAAATATCAATATGTTGTGTTAAATAATAATATATAATTACCAGGAGGTTCTTTCATCAAATAAAAAGGTCCACTGTGAACAATCGACGGATTTTTTCCCAGGGATATTGTTGTTTTTAGTGTTCCTGTTGAATCTTGACGTGATACAACAGGGGAACGTGCACCCCTTGGCGATGATTTTGGTGAATATTGTTCGACTTTGCTACGAAATTGATCACCCATCATCATCCCTTCGTTTAAATCTTTTTGTACCAAGCCAAGATCAACACTAAACACTCTTTTCTGTCAATAAAATCAGCGTATTAATTAATTACGTTTAGAAATCTTAGCAATAATTATAAAAAATTATGAAATAAATAGAAAGTAAAATACAACAGACATTCATAAGTTATTTAATATTGAAATACAAATAAATAATTATATTTTTAAAAAATAATACACACCCCCTGTTGTTTGGTATAAATATTATTAACAATCTACATTCATTATTTTATTTTATACTATGAATTATTCTTAAATAAACTAAATCATTGTTAATAATTTACAAAACAGAATCTTTTACGGTTAACACCGATTAAGAATGACCGAATATTGGATTCTTGATATTCCTGAGATAATAAAACAGAAGGTACTCCAATCTCTGCAATACATCTTGAGAAAAATAACACACAAGCAAACATCAGTGGCGCAATCACGTGTAATTTTCACTTACTATTTACAATTTTTAATATTTTTTTACCCGAGTTATATTCATCTATCGGTAGTTTTTTTTTTTAAATCGATTTTTCATCATAGATTTCAAATTAATTTCAAATTATCAGTTTTTATTTCATATAAAATATAATTATCGGCTTTGTTGGTCTTTTAATTTATTAATTAATTAATTGTTGTTTGGTTAAAGAGTCATTTTATGGAAAATATTGTAAAAATTTAATGGTTAGAATCCAAACGGGTAAAAGGAAAACTGTGTCATCGACTTTTGACATTTGGCAACCTTGTTAGCTTTTAAATAATTATGTAGAATGGAATTTAACTTTAGACTTTGAGTCCACGTCGTTCACGTGAAAGTATGTAGCAAAAGCTTTCCTATATACAGTTTTAATTGTATATATACAATGTAAAAAAATAGCGGAGTGAATAAGGAGTAAATTTGGAGTTAATGCGGAGCGAATGACTGTTTATTTATTTAATCCCCTCGGAGTAAAATTATGACCCTGAAGTTAGCAGACAAGTAAAAATTTTCGGATTTTTTTTTCAACAAATTGACTAAAAAAAAAGAAAAACTAAAAATATGCACATGTAGAAAATTATAAAAGCTGTAAGTGCAATTTTTTGAAATATTTTTTTTTTGACAATCTCGTTTTTAAAAAATTCAAAAATTATTAGACGTCGGCTAATTTCAGTGTCATGTAAAATTCACTCCAAAGGGGAGTTTAATATGATCTTAAAAATCCGGTTCAGAGTAAATTTACTCCTAAAAGGTGTTTATTTTAATATTAAAACTCCCATGGGAGTGATTGCAGATTTAAATAAAATCTAAATCACTCAGCTGAAAAAATAAACTCCCTATTTACTTCATATGCAGAGTGATTTTTTTAAACTCCGGAATTCCGAGTGACGGAGTTAATTTGGATTTAAATAAAATCCATAATTACTCCGAATCCACTCCCAATTTTTTACAGTGTAATCGCCCGCTGTTTCTATTAAATATAAATTTATTTAAGTATCGAAACTCTGGTCCGGAGTGAATGCGGGTTTAAATTAAATCTCGATCACTCCGTTGAAAAAACAAACTCCTTATTTACTCCGTTTGCCGAGTGATTTTTTTAACAGTGTATACTGTAAAAAATTGGGAGTAAATTCGGAGTGATTATGGATTTTGTTTAAATCCGAATTCACTCCGTCACTCGGAGTTTAAAAAAAAATTACTCTGCATACGGAGTAAATAAGAAGTTTTTTTTTCGGAGGAGTAATTTTGGAGTGAGCTGGATTTTATTCCAATTTGAATTCACTCTGATTCAGAGTTTTATTATTAAAATAAATACTTTTCAGAAGTGAAACTTTGCTTCGGAGTAAATTTTACTCCGGGGGATTAAATAAATAAACAATCATTTGTTCCACATTCACTCCGGATTTACTCCGGGTTCACTTCGCTTATTTTTTACAGTCTATAGAATTTTTTTTTGATACTCATTGAATATTGAGCAGAAATCTTCAAAGATTAAATTTTATTAGATTGATTACATTCTCAGTCTTCTGGTTTTTTTATCATAAAAATCGAATAATTAATATTTTGTTTCCGTAATTCAAAAATGCGTTGGTATATGGGCATAAATTAATTTTTCTACGCAATTTTTAAATTTAAACGAAATTTTCAATGGCTAAAAAAAAGTTCTTGTAAAAATACATATTTGTTATTTACAAATATAAATTTTTTCAATTTTGACATCTATTGAAATGCAATAAAATAATTTTAAAAAAATGAAAATAACTTAATTCCATATGCAGAAGCAGTCTAAGCTTAAAATGTAAATGTCTAAATCTTCAATTACTTGTGTTAGAAACTACGAAATTTTTACTTTTCTAATTTTAAATAACTTGTTATCAAATAAACTAATCAAAAATTGTTTTAAATTTCGCGCCTATTTCTACTACAGCGTTGCCAAATTTTTTCAACTCCCAATTGAAATATAATTTTCTTTTGAATATTAGTCATTTCCTATTAAATTTAAATCTTTTATAAAAAAAAAAAAAAAAAAACAACAACAACAACAAAAAACATTAAAATAAAAAACAGTAACATAAATAAATTTTTTTCAAACTATGGCTTCCCCATAAAAAAATCTCAAAACAAATTCTCCAGTGTAAGTTCTATGATATCTAAATTTCTTTTAATTTTTAAAATTAATTTTTACCAAAATTAGTTTTCATCATTTTTTTATTTTATATTATAATTAAATACTAAAAAAAAAAAATTGATTTTAAAAGATCAGTCAGCTGTGACCTGTCAAAATTAAAAGTACGTATATTTTTCCATAAATAGTATAATAATTTCAAGTATAGATGGCGTTTTTCCAGTCACAAAATACTAGTACAATCGAACCTGTGTCTAGAACATTTCATGGTCATCACGGAAAAAAGATGTCGCATGTAAATTGAGAAAACAGTTGTCTTCAGTTGGTTATTCTCCTCCTCGTCCTGTGTTGAGAGCTGCGGCTCATATTCCGCCATACTGTCCGCAGTGTTTATTTTGATACATTTTCACCAAATACTGATATTTTAATCCATAATACACCAAATAATATAAAAAAAAATCAATATCTACTAATTTATCATATAATTGTGATATATAAATATTTTTTTATCCGTTAACTCAATTTTATAAAATACAAAGAAAAAAAAAAAAAGTAACGCCAGTGTCACCAGTAGCGCCTTGTGGTAGTGTGTGCCAGTTTAGTAAACGTGACGAAGGAACATCAGCATTTTAATTTCCATTCTCATTCTCATTCTCATAACCAGTATCAGCAGCTACACTAGCACCAGTCTCAGCAATGGCCTGTGCCACCCTAAAAAGATCCTTGGAATTTGATCCTGTTCATAGCCACGGACGTCCAAATAAACGACGAAGATGTGCACCGATGTGCGTATCACCTGGTAGTTCAACTCAGCGGACATCAAGCCGACAAAATCCATCACCATTTGGCGAAGTTACGCACAAATTGACGCCTGGTAATTGTTATCGGTTATAACGGCCATTTTATCCCTTGTCTATATGCTCTTCCTACTACTATATCATTTTTATTTTAATCGCTACTATTTTATTATTTTATTGGCCATTATTATTTCATTTATACACCTATATATATATATATACATATATATATATATACATATATATACATATATACTTATATATATCTATAGATTTTTTTTTTGTTCATTTTAAAATTTTCATGAGTATTGTATTTAATTATTTATAGTAGGGAACAAAAGAAGGGCATCACCCACGCGTTAATCATATGGTAATGCCGTAACGGACGTTTACTGTTTATCATTTTTTATTTATTTATTTATTTTTTAACATACGGCCTCAGATGGCGACACGATAATGACGTCAAAAAAAATTTTCATTGCTAATTTAACTGAATGTTCTAGTCATATTTTTTTATTCTTTCGCTATTTAAATTCATCTATAATTAGATATTTTTTTGACCCTGTCATTAGTGAGGGATTATAAATTATAAGTAATGCTCTCGAGTAAGTAGTAAATTAAAATTAAATTTAAAAAGGTCTTTGTTCTTTAAAAACTCAATTACTTTTTCTAAATCTGCTAAATTTATTTATTTATAAATTATTGAATTTTTATAAAAGAACAAAATTTTTAAGGACTGGTCGAGTAATTTTTTATCAACGACGTATGGGGAATTAAAAATATACTGGAAATGAAAAGATAATTATACTAAATACTTGGATTAATAATTTATTTAATTGTTAATGTATTGATTGATTAATTATAGAAAAAATGGCTGCTAACATTAGAGAAGAAATTCGTCGGTTACATAAACGTAAGCAGTTGCATTTCAACCCACAAGGTAATTCAAGTGGTTGTGATTCTTCGGACATGGAAGGGGGCCCAGCAAGTCCATCTGGTTGTGGTTCAAGCTCGTACAACTGCAGTCCAAACAGCAGGGAGAAACCATTATTTACATTTAGACAAGTAAGTATTTTTTTTTTGTTTTATATTTTTTAAATAATTTGTACAAATAAAAAAAACATTTCCACTGATATTGCTGAGTAAAAAATTTATTGTTTATGTAGATTTATTATGTCGTGTCACTAATTCTAAAAGGACATATTTTTATACGCCCTTTTGGTTTTAAGAACTGAGTTTAAAACCAAAAGGGTGTATAACTTTTTTTTTAATTGCTAATAATATTGTAGACTTATTCTAAAGCTGAAGCAAAAAAATTTTGAAAGCCATAATTTAAGCTATCGGCCTCTTTGGCTTAAAATTTTATTTTTTTCCTTTTCAATTTTTATGATCCTGAAGTTGAAAGACGATTAGCAATTTTCCGATGTTTTTTTCAACAAGTTAATTTAAAAAAAAAGAAAAAAAAAATATGCACAGGTAGAAAATTAAAAAAACTATAGGTGCAATTTTTTGAATATCTTTTTTTTTTTTTATAATTTATCGTTTCTAAAAAAATCTAAAAATTATTAGACGTCGGCTAACTTCAGTATCATCAATTTTTAGCTATAAAATAATTCTACAAACGATGGGCAGTAAAAAAAAAAAATTGTACACCTTTAGAGAGTGTCCTAAAGCCAAAAGGGCGTATAAAATGTCTTTTTGGAATTAGTCACGCGATGTATTTAAAGATCGGAACGTTTTTCGCGGAAAAAAATTAGAAAAAAAAAAAATGGAAAGTAAAAAATCTACTGGATCTAGATTTCTGAAATTTTTCGCCAAGTTGCTAGTATGTCAGCCGAAAATTGCAGGTCACTCCAGCTACTCCTTAGTCAACTTACATAAATTTTTTTAATTTTCGTTGCGCGAAAAACGTTCCGATCTTCGATACATAATTTATTCGATAACACCATAAACTTAAGGCCAGTTTTTCAAATCGGATTTATTTTTAACTCGGGTTCAACCACTGCTGATATATCTATATATTAATGTATAGATATACTAACAGTAGTAATTTAAACCCGCTTAGAAAAACTGGCCCTTAGTTTGGCGAGATTTTATTTAAATAAATTTTTACTAGTCAATTTAACTATCAGATATTGAAAAAAAAAAAAAAAATACTCAAAAATTCTTAAAACACTTCAATTTTTTACAAGCTTGTAATTAAATAAAATATTTATTTTTTAATAGGTCGGATTGATTTGCGAGAGAATGCTCAAAGAACAAGAAACTCAAATACGTGAAGAATATGATCAGATATTAACAATGAAGCTTTCAGAACAATATGACGCTTTTGTTAAATTTACATATGATCAAATTCAAAAGAGATTTGAATCTGCGGCTGCACCAAGCTGTAAATTATATTTAATAAATTTTTTATTTTTAATCAAATTGTACATTGTAAAAAATTGGGAGTGATTACGGATTTTATTTAAATCCGAATTCATTCGGAGATTCGGAGTTTAAAAAAAAATTACTCCGCATACGGAGTAAATAAGGAAGTTGTTTTTTATGATCCTGAAGTTAGCAGACAATAAAAAATTTTCCGATTTTTTTTTCAACAAATTAAGTACAAAGGAAAAGAAATCTAAAAATACGCACATGTAGAAAATTAAAAAAACTATAACTGCAATTTTTTTAAATATTTTTTTTTTATAATTTATCACTTTGAATAAATTTCAAAAATTATTAAACGTCGACTAATTTATGATCTTGAGGTTAGCAGACAGTTAACAATTTTTAGATTTTTTTTTTCAACAAGTAAATGACAAAAAAAAAAAAATGAAAATATGCTCATGTAGAAAATTTATAAAACTATTGGTGCAATTTTTTACAAATATTTTTTTTATTCATAATTTATTGTTTTGAGGGGATCAAGTAAACAAACAGTCATCCGCTCCGTATTTACTCCGCGTTCTCTCAGCTAATTTTTTACAGTGCAATTACTAATGTAATAAAAACACATAATTATATATTTTTTTCGTTACAGATCTATCTTAAATGGAAGCTTATACACCTGAGAAAACAAGTTTTGAAAAGAAGGATTAGGTAAGAAATATTAAATCAATTATCCTTAATCACCATCAATGAGGATTTATTGGTTAATTATTTCATAAAATTTAAATCGCAGTTTTTTTTTTTACTGCGTATCTGAAAATAAAATTATTTGCTTAAAGTTTGAACTTTGAAATAGTTACGTTGACAGGATTTAAATGTCATTGAAGTACATAAATAAATCAGCAGATAATAAAATTAATAACAAAATATAATGATTTAAATTCGAAGATTCGAAAATAATGGAAATAAGAAATTAAAAAAAAAACGATTCTCGGCATAAACGGAGGAAGATTAGTGATGTAAGTTCATAGTAGATTTGTAGTTAAATACAATTTAAATAAACGAAGATCGATCAATAAATTGAATGTGTACCAGTAACAAAAAAATTAATTTTGGAAAAAAAAAAAAGTAAAAACAAAACATTAACAATATTTATACTGTCTTATGTTAAACGCGGTGGTATCAGGGAACCATCTTAACATTTGTTTCGAAAAACAAACCATCTATAAAAATATTGAAGTTTTTTTTTATATGTATATTTAGAACTTAATCTAAAATTATTTTTTGTATGCAAGTATTAACTCTCCTTATTAATACAAATATCTTCAGTTAAAAACTTATTTTTCTATTGCATTGAATGTAAAATGAATTGAATTATAAATTTAATTGATTATAAAATTGAACAATTTGATTGTCTCAATAATGTTTCTGTAAAAAATATTTTTTAATTCAATCAAAATATTTGTAAAACTAGACAATGTCTTTTTTTTTTATTTATTTATTTTTTTTTTTTTTTTTTTTTTTTTTTATATACATAATTAAATTCTTTACAATTTTTATAAATTTGTAATAAAATGAAATTACTTAGAGTTAACAATTTAACTTTACATTTTTCTACTTTAAATCGTTGTTTCTTTTCATCTGTCAACTCTACGTATATTTTTACAAAAAAAGAATTTAATTATAATAATAACTTAGATAAATAATTGCAATTGAAGCCTTTAGAAAATTATCACAGGCATATTACTAAAACACCTTTAGAATTTAAAATTTAAAAAAAAAATTTGCTTAGTAAATTTTCTTGAATAAACAATTATTCAGTTTAATTAAATTAAAAATTTTTTTATACCTTAAAAAAATAATCATCAATTAAAAAACAATTGCGTGCATTGATTTTATTGATAACTAATATTATTATTATTTTTTTTTTTCTATTAAAATTATTATTTAATAATGACATATAATAACAAGCATTTAGAAAATACCATGTACTGGAAAAAAAAAATCTTTTTCTACTAAGAAATGTGTTCATATTTTTCACAATCGAACATCTCTTAACGGCACTATCATCTTAATTATTAAATCATTTCCTACATTATTAATAATTATTATTTTTATTTTTCAATTAATTATCGTCATTCATTCACTTGTAGTCATAAATCATTAAGGTATTCATTAAAAAAAAATTTAATTGTTTAGAATTATTGTACGAATAAATAAATAAAATAAACAATGAATTATTTAAAAAATTATTAAACTAAATTTTTTGTTCCCTGGTATCCGACCGTTTATTTAAGCGCAATAAATTAATAAGTAATAAATATATAAGTATATATATAAATAAATAAATACAGTTATTGTGCCTACTGTAGACATTACTTATTTACGATAATAAAGTCTCGCTGTATCATTATTGAATTTATTTTAAGAAAATCGTTAATAGATAAATGGAAATTTATTTTTAATTTCCTTTTGTTATAATTACGTTAGTTAATTATTTAGTTAATGTTATTGTTTTTCTGCCTATGCAAGTATACATTTTTCATAAGTGTCCTAATACTAATTACACATAAAAAAAAAATTCTTGCTGCAAGAAAAATTTTTCATTCTGAAATGAAAGCAAAATTTTTTGATGAAGTTAGCAGACTATCAACATTTTTCGATTTTTTTTTTTCAATAATTTAATTTAAAAAAAAAAAAAAAAATATATGCACATGTAGAAAATTAAAAAAACTATAGGTGCAATTTTTTGAAATATTTTCTTTTTCAAAGTTATCGTTTTTAAAAAAATTCAAATACTATGAGACGTCGGCTATTTTCGGTATCATAAAATTTTCTTGGGATTAGAAAATGTTTTTTGGCGCAAGAAATTTTTTCTCGCTCCAAAAATTTTTTTCTTGACAAGAAAATTATTTCTCACCCCAAGAAAATTTTGGTTTTTAATTTTTAATGAAAAAAATTTTATAGGGCAAATAAAAATTTTCTGAAGACGAGTAAAAATTTTGCACCAAGAAATTTTTTTTCTGTGTATTTATTATTATTATTATTATTATTATTATTATTATTATTATTATTATTATTATTATTATTATTATTATTATTATTATTATTATTATTATTATTATTATTATTATTATTATTATTATTATTATTATTATTATTACATTAAATTTCTTTACACCGTCGGCCATACTATTAAGATATAAAACTGGGGTAATTTAATTTTTAAAAAAAGAGACGAGTTTAATAAATAAGAATTATATTTTTCTGGTTTTTTATTATTGCTTGTAGCTGATAATTATATTTATTATTAAATAAATGAATGAAAAAAAAAATTAAACAATTAATTACATACTAGTAGTAATATTATTGATTAATCAATTAATAATAGATTCGAGGAAAAAAATAATTTTTTGTTTTTATATAATTGTCAATTTAAAATTTTTTTTTCTTAATTAATAAGTTAATAACAAATGCTTTGATGTTGTGATGTACAACTGGTTAAATAGGTAAATAATATACATAATAATATTGCAATTAAAATATAAGTGGTCAATAAAAAATAACTCATAAGAAATGGACGTTTAGATTTATAAATTAAACGTAATTAAAGTTTTTAACGCTTTACTATTTACAAATAATAATAACTATTATAAATTAGTTTATTAATTTACATAATTAAGAGATATTAATTATTGTTAGATGATATTTTTTTATTAATTACGTAATTTTTTATCAATTGTAGATAATTGTATGGAAAAAATGTCACTGCAATTAATAATATTTCTTAATATATTATACATATATATTTTTAATTAAAAGTATTTAAAACTTTGATAAGCGTATTAATAAATTATCGTTATACTTTTAGTTTACTTTCTATATATTTTTGTTTTTTTTTAATACTTCAATTTAATTAAATTTTTTTGTCTTCAATTCATTTAGTAAATTAACACTAAGCTAATTGTGTACTCAAATAACATTTAAAAAGTAATTAATAAATACAAAAATTTAAAATTAATAAAGTTTAATGTAATTAAATTAAATCAGCGTAAATGAAATCCTTGATACTGTTATTTTTTAAATATAAAAAACATTTTCAAGGAAAATACCTCTATACAATGTAAACTTATTATTGGAATAAAAATAAATCTTAAGACTGAAATTCACTTTATTATTTTCATTTATTTATTATATCCAGGAAAAACACAATTTACATTGTGGTCTATGAGATGAAAAGTCATCTGCACTGGATTTATAAATACTTATGGACAAATATAATATTAATAATTAATTTAATCACTCAGCAGAAATATTATAATATAAATAAATTTATATTTGAGCGCAACACGCTAATTATTGATAATCATGGTCTGTATTCTTCGATAACGCGCGTTTTGATTCCCGGCCAAAATATCCTCGCGATAAAATATAATAATATATTAAAGATTATTGTTATTTTAGTAGATTTCTTATAGAAATCTAGCTATTGCATTCGTCTTCATGATGGAATTTTCAAAGAATTTTATCATAAACTAACATAATTCGTCGAGTAGGTTCCAAAAATACTATTAGTTAAAAAATTTATATATATATGAGATATAACCCGGCTTATGGACACGATAGCATCTACAATTCCAAACGAATTTAAATGAAACTTAACATACTTTTTTTTTGGGTAAAAGTCTAGGTCAAGTTCGAAGATGAGTTAAATCGGTCGGTTAATTCAAAAGTTGTGGGTGCTCTCTAAACATGAATTAGTGAAAATAGTGAAAATAAGTGAATATTCACTAATTCAAAGTGCCAATCGTACCACTTTTTGGAATTAGTGGTACGATTTGCACTTTGAATTAGTGAATATTCACTTTTTTCACTAATTCATGTTTAGAGAGTGTTTACAGATTTTCAAATTGAAAGAAAAAAAAAAATTTTGTCAATTTCTCTCCAAATAATTTTTGAATGAAAAGCGATAGCTCATTTCTGATAAATTTATCTGAAAGCTCATGAAATTAACTTTTATTTTCGTTATTTCACTGACCATTTCGACAATTGTTTCAAAAAGATTAATGACTGAAAATTTTGGAAGAAAGAAAAAAAAATTTTTCCGGCTTTAACTCTCAATATCTTTTGAATGATACGTTGCAGGATAATTTCATTAATTGCATCTTGTAGCTAATAGAAAAAGCTTCAAATCACACTACCACGAATTTATCTAAATGAAACTTGACACACATATCGTTCAAGTTAATACTTAAATTTTAATAATTTATTCAAACTATTATCATTCAAACTGTATAAAATGAATTTTTAATAGTGATTTCTATTATCAAAACTTATAGCGGTTCAATAATTAATATATTACAAGAAATCTACTTCCATTTCGACTGCTGAATGGCCTTTTTATTTTGTATTTTTTTTTAAACTGCTATATTTTCTTATACTTTATCAATTTTTGGAAAAAAGTTAGAAAATACAATTACTTTGGCTGTTTCTGTTAAATTATTAAAGTATTTTATCGTTCGCTGTAAAAAAGGGCATCAGATGTGCGAAAGAGGAGCAAGTTAATTTCAACCACGTGCTGACTTATTTTAAGTTATTCTTTTAAAAGATAAATTATAAAATTTTCATAAAAAATTCTAGTGTTGAGAGAAGCAATCAGAGATATTTTGTCCGGGGATCAAAAAACGCGGAATTGTACTCTCCATGTTCATGATCGGTTTCCACCTACGACTCGTACGAACTTGCTCGTGTATATGAATAGTAGTAAGCATAGAATTCTAGCCATTGGCCGTTTTTTAGACACGTTAATTTAAAACATCTTATCCTAGGTTAATATAAAACTTTTATAAACATAAATTCTCACTTTGCTACACGGAAAAAAATGAACTATATAAATTGAGAACAAGTAATATAATGATAAAGTGATCTGTAAATACTATCATTCTAAATAGTAATTTTTTCATTTATGATTAAATCGTGAATAATTACAGGATAAGTAGGAAAATTTATTGTCTATGCAATAAAAATTACTATTTGAACTTTAAAAATTATAACTGACACTTAGAAAATTGACGACAGGTATTATAAAATTTATTATTTGGAATGTTAAAATTCCCCATATTGACACCCGGGTTCCGGGTTATAATTTAAATTTTTAAAGTTTATTTTTTTCCGTGTAGTTTTATCTAAACACTTTTTTTATCACCGTTTATACATTTAAAATATGTTGGCAACAAATTAAAATATTAAATGGTCATATTTGAATATGACACCGACACCGTTTTATAATCGATTTATCAATTTTCCTTACAATAATAGATTCAAATCTAGTATTCATATTCAACTCTTCATTCATTATTTCACAATTATTATATATAAGTACACAGTAAAAAATATTGTGTTAAAATCAACACAATCTGTGTGTTAGAAACGGTCCACACAATATTTGTGTTATTTTTCAACACAGACTATTTGTGTTGAATTTCAACACAAAATTTGTGTTAAAATTTCAACACGAAATTCGAGTAATATGAGAAGTAACTTCAACACTTTTTAAATGTTAATGGCGACACAAAAAAAATGTTAACTTGTACATTTTATTTTTGTACCATAAATTATTTTGAGGTTATCAAAAGTTTCAACAATTATTAGTTAACATTGAACTATTTTGTGATAGTCAACATGATCCTAAAGTTAGCTGACATTTAACAATTTTCGAATTTTTTTTATCAAAAAATCAATTACGAAAAAAAATAAATAAATAAAAATATGCACATGTAGAAAAGTAAAAAAGCAACAGATGCAATTTTTTAAATATTTTTTTTTTTTTAACTATACGAATCGTGAACTTTGTCAACTTAATAATAACTAACCAAGCAGAACTTATGCTTAATGGCGCTTCCCGCGTTAATAGAAGGAAGACATTTTTTTTAACACAATTTAACTGTCGCTTCAACACTTTTTTTGTGTTGATTTTAAAGTAACACTTAATAAATGTTGATAATATCGATTTTTATACGAGGTAACACTTTTAAAGTGTTGAATAGTAAATCCATTAAAAATTTTAAAGTAACACAAAGAATTGTGTTGATCTGACACAAAATAATCAACACAAAAAATTTAACACGGACCGTTTTTAACACAGATACACAATATTTTTTACTGTGTAACGAGAAATTTTTTATTTCTCAAGAAGTTTCCAAACTTCGCGGTTCACATTTTTTAAATTAGTTTATTTTTAAAGGCAATAATTTTCAATTTATAACAAAAAAAAATTTCGCGGATGAAAGTAAAGTTTTTATTTATATAATTCAAAGTAATAGTTGACGTAATGGTTTAAATATTTAAAAAACACTTTAAATTGACGAGACGATGAGTTGGATACTGAATACTGATTCGATCAGGTGGTGTTACGATGAGAATAAAAGTACATTCTGCTAAGTAGATGATACATGTTTTTTTTAAATCTTATTAAAAAAAAAATTTATATAAGAGTAATTCAATTAGTTTATTCGTATGGATTCATTGGTGAAGCCTTTTGAGTACTATATGAAGGAGATGTTTAAGCTTTGAAAATTGTCACTTCTGGGCGGGATACAAACTTTGGTATACTAATTCTTCAAGTTTTTATTTACCGCTAGCCAAATGTTTCCACTGCTGCTGCTGGCCTACGTCGTGGCTGTTAAAGTTTTTAAAAAGACAACACCGAATGGTAATTTATTTTAACGTTTATTTATTAATAATATCTGTTAAGTATTTAATTAATATAATTATTCACAGGAAAAGTTACAGTCTACCTCGGCAAAAGAGACTTTATTGATCATCTTGAGTTTGTAGATCCAATTGATGGTGTAGTTGTTGTTGAAAATGATTATCTCCAAGGACGTAGAGTTTATGGCCAAGTTAATATAAATATTATAAATAATATAAAGTAGGGGTGCGCGAATCGGGTTCGAATTAAAAATAACTATTTGATTCGACAATCGAATCGAACAATTCGAATTTCTGAATTATTTTAAAAGTTTCAAATTATTTGAAAATTTTAAAATTATTCGTAACTTTTTGAATTATTCGTCAATTTTATAATAATATGAAAGTTTTTGAATTATTTGTAACTTTTCAAATTAGTCGATTCAAATCAAAAAAATTCTGGTCAGCTTTTAAATATTCAATTTTTATGTAATAGAGCTTTTTTTTTTAAGTAACAAAAATTAATTTTTTTGTAGATTTGTGTCTGAGCTAAGTTTACGTCTGACAAAAATTTGAATTATTGGAAAAAATATAGCAATTTTAAGTCGTTTAAAATTTTTTAATTAGTCGTAAATTTTTGAATCATTCGAAAAATTCGAAAGTTGAACACTGAGAGAACAGTTTATTTGAGCCAAATAAGATTTGTTTCTGGCAAATAAATCCCATATTGGATTGGACCCAATCCAAAATTTTTTTAACACAAAAATATGATTTACTTTAATGAAATAGAAATTTGTTTATAATTAACAAATCTGTATTTGGATGGTGGTGACTGTAGACCACCAGCCGTAGTGTAATTTTTTCAACCAAGATTTATCAATTATAAACAAATATATATTCGAATGAAATAAATGATTTTGTAAAGTAAAATTGACGAAAGCATTTGATTTAATTAAATATTTATTTAAATAAAATAAATACTTCTCAATAGTTTCAAATAATTCTATTTATTTGGCTCGAATAAATTGTTCTCTCAGTGAAATTATTCGATTCGATTCGACCCGAATAATTCGTAAGTTCGAACTATTCGCACACCCTTAATATAAAGTATTGATAAAATATGTTTTTTTAAATAATTTATTGTACTTAAGGTTATTACAACATTCCGATATGGTCGGGAGGAAGATGAAGTCATGGGAGTCAAATTCAGCAAGGAAATGATTATTGCTAAAGATCAAATAATACCGATGAAGAAAGAAAAACAAGAGACAACACCAATTCAAGACCGTTTGCTTAAAAAATTAGGTCCGAATGCTTTCCCATTTAATTTTGTTTTCCCACCCAACTCTCCAAGCTCCGTAACACTGCAACCCGGTGACGATGATCAGGGAAAACCACTTGGAGTTGACTATACGGTTAAAGTATTTGTCGGTGAAAATGAAGAGGACAAAGGACACAAACGTTCATCAGTAGCTCTAGCGATTAAAAAACTTCAGTTTGCTCCAATTTCACGTGGGCGCAGACTTCCAAGCTCTCTGGTATCCAAAGGTTTTACTTTCTCCAATGGCAAATTAAATCTTGAAGTTACACTTGACAGAGAAATTTACTATCACGGTGAAAAAATAGCTGCTAATGTTATCGTTACCAACAACTCACGTAAAGCAGTTAAAAATATTAAGGTATTGAAATTTAAAAAATTAATTTGCATTTAAACAAACAATTAACTATATTTTCTTACCTTATTTTATTTTAGCTTTTTGTAGTGCAGCACTGTGAAGTTACAATGGTAAACTCTCAGTTTTCTCGGAATGTAGCAAGTCTGGAAACACGCGAAGGTTGTCCGATAACACCCGGAGCTAATTTTACAAAACAATTTTATCTTGTGCCTTTGGCCAGCAGTAATAAAGATCGCCGTGGAATTGCACTTGATGGGCATCTTAAAGTATGTATTATATAATAGTAGTATTTTGTGTGGCAAGAGATGAAACAAGACGATTTCAGACGAAAGTGAGTTGGCTACTCGAGCCAAAGGCAAGGGCCATCACAAAATTTGAAATTGTATTTTATCTCATCCCAAATAGCACAGAGACAACTTTAAGATTTATTTTAAAAGGACAAGACTAATTTTTTTGTCCTAAAACCAAGTTTTTTTTTATATAAATAAGACATACAGATGTTGGTCCTAGGAGTCATAGGAAATTTGTTTTCTTTTTTCCATCCTAAGAAAGTCATTTCTATTAAAAAAATCTGAAAAATGGTTGAACCTGTGGGCCAGCCCTAAAACTTCCCACTGTTTTCGAGCTCAGAGAACAAAAACGTAATTATTGGTAAAGTTTTGAGCTCTGCGAGGTTAAAAAAACGATTGGATCGAAAAAATATACATTTAGCTGAACAAAAGTTATTTTTGTTCAACGATATCTTCGAAACTAATCGACCGATTTGCTTTGCGGCAATCGAAAGAGCTGGTTGAGACTTAGATTTGATTAAACTTTGAAACAAATCGGTTGAGCGATTTACGAGTTATGCAACAAAAACTTGAAAAAAAATTTGAATCGGTTGATTCGTTCCAAGGATATCGTCGAACAAAAAAAGTTTACACACACACGGACGGACGTCCACCCGGAAATAGTCAGAATAGCTTCCTAAGACCTCAAAATGTCAAAATCTGATGAAAACTCGATTTATGAAAATCGGACCTTTTTTTTGAAAATTTTCAATTTTTATAACGGGAAGTTTAAAATCGTTTAGATGACTTATTTGACTATCAAGTATTTGTAATTCACTTTTTGTCATTACTTGTGTCAAGTTTTTTAAACAGATATTTTTTCGGTGACATACATTTTTTATTGTTTTGCTAACATTTTGGTGTCTTGATAGGTCAAAAAAAAGCCTCAAAACTACTATCTTAAAGATGTCACAAAGCTAAGTGTGCTACTTGGGATGCCACATAATATTTTTCATAATTAGAGTTTAAATTTCTGGAGTCAGTTGAAAAGAGACAATTTAAGATCAAATAACTGCTGGTTTGGTTAATTTAAATGACATGATTATTCTAAGTTAGCATCTAATTCAGTCTTCAAAAACTATACGTTTTTTGCTGTAAGGAAGAAATTGATAGTTTTTGAACCCATTCAATTTTATATTAATGGTCTGAAATTAGCTTGTCTCGATTGACTAACCAGGCGCTTAAACTCTAAATGTCAATCTAGAAGACATGACAATTAATACTAATAATAATAATAAATATTATTTAATAAACAGGATGATGATGTAAATTTGGCGTCTTCAACAATGGCAGCTGAGGGTAAATGTCCCGCAGAATCTCTAGGTATAATAATTTCATACTCGATACGTGTCAAATTAAACTGCGGTACATTGGGTGGTGAACTGATAACCGACGTGCCATTTAAATTGATGCACCCGGCGCCAGAAAATGCCGAAAGAGAGAAAGCAAATCTTAAAAAATCAAAAAGTATCGACCGTGCACGTTATGAAAATTCATGCTACGCAAATGACGACGATGACAATATCGTCTTCGAAGATTTTGCACGATTACGTCTCAACGAGCCTGAATAAATTTTATTGGGTAATTTAATAACAACTGTACTTTAATGCTGGTGCTATCTAATTACTCTGAAAGGGAACAATTACTCTCAATTAGTAAAAATATATATACATTTTTTTTTGTTATATTGGATTGTAATTAATTGAATTTATCTATTTTTATTATCCAAAAATATTTATCGCATGTTGCTGCTCGCGTGGTGCTTAATCGAGAGTTGTTGGAAATCCTCTCAGAGCAGTTAGATAAGATTATTAGTAATGAAGCCTTTCAAAAAAAAAAAAAAAAAAAAAACTTAAGTATGAAGAGGAAACAAGATCGAAGAATATTAAAAAAATCTATAATATAAATATAAAACAAGGTCGATTGAAAAGGATTAAAATAAATACAAATTATATTATAAATATTACAAAACTTTGATGGAAAAAAAAAAAAGAAAAAATGAACAAAAAAAGAGAAAAAATATTTATTAAAAAATAATACTTATTTATTGTCTTGGAGTTTCTACTCGATAGTGGTGGTCGGGTAGAAACTCAGTTATTAAGACAAAAAAAAAAAAGTCAAGTAAGATTATTCGTTAATAATTATTATATTTTTAAGTTTAAAAAAATATTTTTCCCGTTTCTCCAGAAGTGACTACAATCTTTATTTAATTATTTTATTTATTTAATTATTTAATACTATTGTTATTAATATTTATCAATATTAATCGTTTAGTTTAACAATAATATGGTATTTTCTGATATTGTTGAGTTGCGATTGTCCTAAACAATAAAATGTTGAATAATAAATAATTAAAAATATTTTAATAAGATTTACTTTATTTGATTTACCTGTAGAATTTATATTTAAAATTTTTACATCTAAAATAATGGAATTTGATTACAAAAAAAAGAAAAAAAAGGTTTTATTTATACAAAATAATACACATGATTGATTAATTTAACAATTTTGGATATAAAATTAATTACCGAGGATAATTTTCAATCGTACATGTCTGAATAGTGCTCTTGATAAGTTTGTATGTATGCCTCTTTTTCAGCGGGTGTCATTTCAGCTATCAGAGTATCATTGACGTCAGTAATAGCTATTGTTTTACCGCCAACACTTACTGTTGGTGCTAGATCATCATCTTCAGACTCCATGACTTCTACATCACCTGTAATTTATTTGTGAAATATTGATTAGTACCGGAAAAAATTGCGTCACTAATTCCAAAACGACTTATATTTTTATGCGCCCTTTTGGCTTTAGTCACTAAGTTTGAAAACAAAAGGGCGCATAATATTTTTTTTAATTGCTACAGGGAGAGAATTTTATAGTAAGAGTTATTATCTAGTTGTAGTAAAATTTTTAAACGAAATTCGATACTAGTGAATATTCATTAGATTAACAATCTGAATTTTAGTATCTACCAACTATATGCTAAAATCTACAATTATTGATGATAATCAGGAATTATAAATTTTATTATTTTAACTAATTATAACTATTATCAACATCGTAATTCTTAATAACCCGATGGTAATAGTTACCATCAGCCCAAATAATAATTACTATCTGAACTAATAAAAAATTTAAATATTGGCGTTAAGATCAAATGATGCTCCATTATTTTATGTTGTAAAAAAAATACTGATTGTTGATAATGATAAAGTTTTCCTTATCATTCAATACTTGGATGGTTGCTATTGATGATCATACTCAATCATTTAAAGTTATCAATAACAGCTCCAATATTTGGAAATTTTTATTAAATTCGGACTTAATTGATTGTATTGTTACTTATTTTAATTATTTAAAGGTCAAAATGGACATAGCTAAAATATGAATATAAATAAAGGATTTTAATTTATATAAATTTATCCTATTTTTTGTATCAGAATTTTTAGAACCTTGAATGGTAACAGTTACCATCTTCGATTGTAACAATTATTATCTTTAATAGTTATAATTAGCATCTTGGATAGTAATCGTCACCACCATCACTTGTTACTGTTATCATTCTCAATGGTAAAACTAATTATTTTACTACTGAAAAATTTTCCTACCATTAATAGTTAAAATTAAAAATTTAGTATTATATCGTAGATAGTATTGTAAAGTGAAACTGATCTTTTTAAATATTTGAATATTTAGAAAATAAATGCCTAATTCTCTTGTTTTATAGAAACGCGACTAGAGTCAATTAGTCATATATTGAAAACTAAACAGCGCATATTTGTATCTCAATAAACATTCTTTCTTTGCCTTTCTTTTACTGCTATTAATTTTAACTCAAGTGTGTTGTTATTGTAATATAAGTGATGTAATTTATAAGTTATTAAATACTACAGTATAATAAAATTTTCTTCGTGTAATCATGTTGTAGACTTATTCTAAAACTGAAAATTGGAAAAGAAATTTTTGAAAGATAAAAAGGCGTATAATTTAAAAAAGTTGCCCTTTTGGCTTTTCAATTTTTTTTTTTTCAATTTTTAGCTGTAAAATAAGTTTACAGACGATTGGCAATGAAAAAAAAATTATATGCTCTTTTGGCTTTAGAGAGTTTTCTAAAGCCAAAAGGGCGTATAAGAATAATACTAGTTTAGTTAGAAAAATTGAATAAAAAATAAAAACCTGTATCAATAGCTTGCATATCACCCGCATCTTCGTTATCACTACTATCACTAGATTCTTGAGGAAGAACACTTTTAACGGCATTAGCAGCACTATTGTTACTGCCTTTCTTTTCATGAGCCAGTAGTACAGACATGATATCATCACCCTGTTTATTATTTGTCGATGTCGTAATAGTTGTCGCGGTAGCAGCGGCTTTATCGAGAATACTGTCTTGATTAGCACTGGCATCAACTTCATTTCCATCATTCATTACTGTACTCTCAATCATCCAAATTGGCCGTTCCTTTCTTCGTGAGGCAGAGTCATCAATAGTCTCATCACCAATTGTCACTCCGACAGTCGTATCCTCAACGGCGAATCCTGATCCTCTTGAAGCATCACCTGACCATGGTTCACCTGGACCTCGTAGACCACCAGATTTCTTTGTGTCAAGTCTAATTAAATAATTATTATTTTAATTAAATTATTAATGTCAAGTAAAATTACTGCACAAAAAAAGATTTCTTGACGCAAGAAAAATATTGCATTATAAAATGAAGACAAAAGTTTTCTTAGGACTAGAATAAATTTATTGACGTAAGAATTTTTTTTTCGACCCAACAGATTTTTTCTTTGCTCAAAAAAGTTTTTATTTTCAATTTACAATGCGAAAAATTTCTTAGGGCAAGTAAAAATTTTTAGCACCAAAAAATCCTTTTTTTTTGTATATATAAAATATTATTAAAATAATCTTATACCCTCTGATAGTATTGATATCAACTGGTTCAGGTTCAAGTATTTCAGGCGCAAGTTTAATTCCTTCAACTTCATGTAATAAAATAAAAAGAGGTTCTACTTGTTCGTTAAATTTGGCAAGTAATAAACGTGAGTCTTTTTTCGGTAATGCTGATTGGTCTTCCTCAACGATTTCACGACAAAATGTACATCTAAATTCTTCAGTTGTCCCATCAAACAGTTGGTCTGCCTATTTAAAGATGAAATTAATCATGGTACATTTAAAAAAAAAAAAAAAAAAGCAAATAAATAACTTACTTCGAGATCCGTGAATGTTTTTAAGCAATTTGTACATTTAAAACTAGATCTACTAGTAGCATCTCTTTCTTCAGTTTCTAATTTTTTTCTCATTAAATCTAACTTATATTTAACTACATTTACAAACGTCTGAAACATATTAAAAAATCTATATCAAATTATACAATAATAATAATTTAAAATATAATATTAATTTTGCCTGAGTAACAATAAATTTTTTAAATAAATTACCTTATAATTAATAAAATAGTAATTAACTTTTTGTGCTTTTAAATCCGATCCAGTTTCCATTTTTAATCTAACTTGGATAAATTTATCATTTTTAAGAGTTGATATTTTAGCTCGTAACATTTTACGTTCGAATTTTAGTAGTTCACAAATATCATCTTCTTTCATACCTAAAAATAATAATTATTATTATTTTATTTATTACATTTCAGTCTATGGGATAATTATTTAACCAACTAATTAATTCGATTATTAAAAAAATTAAAAAAAAATATAAATTAATATAATATTATAAGAATATTGATTGTGTGAAATTGATTGAGGCAGACTTTTTTGAGGTCAGTTTTTCACTTTGTGACTTGTTCAAAAATAGTACAAGAAATAAGTGATTGGAACTAATAATGAACTTTTTATGAACCCACAAAATTGTAAATTCAAATCATTTTTGATTATAAAATTAAAAAATAAAAAATATAAACCCGCAAGAAAAGTTCACACTAGTTGATAACTAGTTTTTTAGGCAGTGTTACAATTCTACTCACAACATCTCTACTCAAAGAAAGTAGCTAGAACTCTACTCACAACTTTACTCAGCCTCAACTCTACTCGCAATTTTTTTTACTCAGTTATATCTTTACTCAGCTTCAACTAGACTTAGCGACAACTCTACTCACGTATTTTAGCCTATCGATAAAATAGCAATTCTTTTTGAGTAGTTGTAGCTGAGTAAAGTTGTCGCTGAGTCTAATTGAAGCTGAGTAAAGATATAACTGAGTAGAGTTAAACCTGAGTAAAAAAAACAGTGAGCAGAGTTGAAGCTGAGTAAAGTTGTGAGTGAGTAGAGTTGAAGCTGAGCAGAGTTGTAACACTGCCGTTTTTTACATACTGTAATTATTTCAAAGTTCCAAAAATGTTCAACTCAAAATTCAAAATTGTCTCAATTTTTTAAGTTTACTGTCATGAACGTTTTTGGAACATTTTTGGCATGAATTTTTTCTATTCGACTGGCTGTAGAGACACTGAAACTTTAAGTTTCCATGCCGGTATCATAAAAAAATAATTAAGTATGGAAAAATTTTAGTAATAAAAAAAAGTAGTATTGTCATTTTATTTATATTGTTTGTTAAAGTGTAATAAGAAATAAACGTGATAGGAAACAACAATTTTTTTCTTGAGGAAAATAATTAAAATAAAAATAAAAATTGTAATTATTATTAAAAATACTTACAAGGATTTCTCACGAGCATATCAATAATAAGAACATCTTCGACAGAATAAAACCCTCTAACCACGAGTCGTGCTAATTGTTTAAGACTACTAGGTACTTCAGTAACGAGTCTTTCTTCACCACTCATATTTATTTATTTTTTTTTGTTTCTTACTAAAGAACAATAGTGTCCGTTGATCTAATAATATACTAGGAACTTTCTGTATCAGAAAATATAAATAATAGTTAATTTCATAATTTATTTAAATATAATTTTGATAAATATTTTCGGGGCACTAACCTTAAAAAAATTTAATAAACATGAAATCAAAAAGAAATATAGAATGAAGTAAATTTTATTTTTAAATTTATGTTAAATTATGTACATGGCAAAGTTTATTTAATTAAATACATAACAATTTTTGGATTTATTTGTAATTTTTACTGCCGCATTTATTTTAAATTTTTGTCACACGTAGAAACGTTAATTAAATAACACATGTAAATAATACCAACAAATGTATATGTACATATTTTTATATAAATGTATATAGTGTGTGTATAAACGGACTCTATTACTCTGTCAATGATAAATTCTGAGTTGGGTAAATGGGGAATTTTCTATGTATGCATCTCCCGATGATACATCGACTTTCTTACTTATCGACTGAAAATTTTTAGCAAGATGTCGTCGCTGTGTTTCTAAATGTGACTGCAAGACCGCAAGGTAACGAGAAAAGTAATGAAAAAGTTCTAAAACCAGGCAGGAGATGGCGAAGTGCAGATTTTTTTATAATCGAATTATGTATTATCTTGTAGTACTGTAATGTTAAATTATGATCAAAGTAAATTAGATATTCTGTAGAAACTTCAAAATCGCGCTATGAGGGCAATTTTAGAAGTAAACAAATACATAAACATGAAATTAATATTTGATACGTTGGGCTGGATGTCAGTTAAACAAAAGTTAATAACAACACCATCATATCTATCTGATCAAATTGATCCTATTAAATAGCAAACAGCTAATATACAAGAAACAATAAAATGATTGAAATTAAACATACACGAACAAAAACAACTGAAAAGTCTATTATATATAGAGAATAACTTTAATGTAAAATAAATACTGGTTATTACTAAAGTTAAATTAAGTCATATAAAGTTGTTAATAATGTAGCAAATGCTAACTAAAAACTCATTACATTACATCTATATTGAAATTGGCGATGGAAATTTCACACAGTCGGACTTGAAATCTTTATACTCCTGAAATCTGTAAGTCAACTTTCATATTTTTTTTTTTCTGTATTCTGGCAATCAAATTTTAAATTTAATAATAGGAACCAATAGTTACCTGGTTCATCTCAAAATATTCTATAACTTTGATTAGATTTTCTTCAAATGCAAAAAATTATGGAAATTGGGAATGTAATACCCATTTTCCGAATCTCTGGCAAACACATCAGAAAATATCAACTTTATATAAATTTTTCTGCATTCTTGCATTCTGCTAAAATCGTGAGTCTCATTCAAGTCTATTTTGAATATAAAACTAGTATAGTTTCGTGTCTGAATTTTAAAACTGTAAGCTTAATCTTGTTTTTTATCTCTACACCGAGAAATTATTCCCGTTTGAAATGCTTTGGTGTCATAGTAAATAAGCCGGTCCATATTGGCCACCGGTAGGAATTAAAATAAACCCATGCAAAAATCACTATGACCACAGTAAAATTGACAACAATTATACCCTAAAATACTGTATACTGTAAAAAATCGGGAATGAGTTCAGAATGATTACGGATTTTATTAAAATCCAAATTCACTCCGTCACTCAGAGTTCCGGAGCTTAAAAAAAATCACTCAGCATACGGAGTAAATAGCCCTGATTAAACAACTGAATTCGATCGAATCAAGCAGAATTAAATTTTTAATTCTATTTAATTCAGATAAATTCTGTTAATTTGGTACCTAACTTAAAAATGAATTCTGTCTAATTCGGCAGGAAAACCAGAATTCGTCCAAATTAAAACAAATTTAAATAATTCTATTCGGTTTAATTCTGATTAATTCGAAAATAATTCTCGAATTTCTGGTTCTGAATCCGAATTAAACTGAATTAAAACGAATTTGAAATTTTTATATCGGTTTTATTCTGTTTAATTCAAATTCAAATTTTTAATTCGGTTGAATTCTGTTTTGCAGAATTCGACAGAATATAACAGAATTAAAATTTTGAATTCGGTTGAATTCAGTTGTTTAATCAGCGAGGGAGTTTATCTTTTCAGCGGAGTGATCTATATTTTATTTAATTCCGCATTCACTCCGAGGGAATTGAATAAAAAAAACAGTCATCTGCTCTTCATTCATTCCGGATTTAATCAGCTTTTACTCCGCAATTTTTCTACAGTGTGACCATTGTAAAATTTTATTGTGGTCATAGTAATTTTTGCATAGTTGTTTCAATTTCCGTCAGGTGGCCAATATTGTCCGGCTTTACTATAACACCATACACTGTAAAAAGTTTTGGTGTAAGAATGGCCCCCGAGAATTTTACTCGACCGCGTACTATGAAATAACGGTGTAAAAAATCCTCGGTGTAAATCATCTATCCGTGTAATTTTAACACGGTGTAATCTACTTTTTTAACACTGAGTAGTATTACTCAGTGTTACTTGTTATAATTTTGATTAATGAACAATAAACGATCATTGAATATTTTTAACTACTTAATCAGTAACTGCACTAATTTTATTTAGATATTAAATAGTATTTTGAATATTTCAATATTTTTATGATTAATTTTTTGAACGCAAAATTATCATAAATTACACATTTACACGCTTCGCACGGTAGAAAAATTTTTAATTTATACCGCCTACATTTAACACAATATTTAGTGTAATTTTCGCACCAAAATTTTTTAAACTATACAGCATTTCAAACAAGAATAATATCTCCGTATACAGGTTGAATTTGACTGAATTAATCACTAGATAATGTAGAGATGGCTTAGAAAAATTTTATTTTATACACAAGGAACTTAAAGGCAGTGAAATTTTGGTCTTTAAAGACCACAAGATTAACTCAATCTTTATTTTCTGCATACATTTTTATTTTTCCTAACCAACTCATTTATCTAAACTATTTTCATTTTCACTTTACTATTTTTGCCTACTACTTATATTTAAACTCGCTAACTCCACTGTACTTAAACTTCTCATAATTTATATTACACTCTCACGTTTTTAGTTTTTTTTTTAACTTCACTTTCCTCAAGTCCCTACCACTACAAATTTATTTTAAAACTTTTACAATCAATTGCTTCCTCTGTATCCATTTTTTTCTTTCAATTTATATTAAAATTGATATAAAACCTGTTCATAAATTACATATTATTTAGACTGCTTTCATCAAAAGTTAACACTGAAGACAGTTGCAGAATATTTAAAATTTTTCAGGAAGTTTTATAATTTTTTCAAACACTTTGATGACAGTAATTTTTGAACGCACATCCCAAATTAAAAGTAAGCAGATATGAACCGTTTTGTCCTATTTATTTCTATTTTGTGTAATTTTTGAATTCAGTTCAATAATAAACGTAAAATTATTTTTTATTATGAGAAATAATGTTTTTTTATCAATGAATCATAATTATTGTTAATGTAGACAGTATCGCGTTATAAATATAAAATTTTTCAGTCTTTTCGACCATGCAACTTAAAAATTATTGTGTTCATAATTTATTTTATAAAGATGACTCTAAGACATTACAGAATTTATCTACCCCAATTTTCCGTTTAAAACTCAAGATAAAATTCAAAAGAAAAAGGTTCTCTATAAAATAAATCATATAAACTATTAACAATTTATTTTTTTTATATTGAAGGTTTCCGCGTTTAAAAAAAATATCTCTGACTCAGTCTCAAATTTTATTTCAGTCAGTAAAATATTTTCTGAGATACTAAACTCAATAAAAAAATATTCAAAATTTATTTAATATTCATAATTATCAAAATTTTTTAATTAAAAAATAATAATAAAAATAAAGGAAATTAGAAGTAGATCAGAATCTTGACGATCTTGGTTTCTCATCTCGTTACATTGGGTAGCGCGTGCGCGAGTCGACTCAATAAACATCTGGAGAAGTTCCAGTAAACCTTAGGGCCAGGCTCTGGATTACGGTTTGCTGTAGTTTCTTCTACATACATATATATCCTATACTTATATACATGTATAAATCGTCAATATATATCAAATATCACAGTTTCTCAAGTTGCATCTCACATCAATTGCATGTGTCGTTTACTTTTCAATTTCACTTAATTAATTTTTCATACATTTAAAAATTCACTTAAATATTCTTCTTACGGCTGTTTATTAAATGAATTAATACATAAATATAAACAAATTGATGTTTATATATTTTTTATACTCCAGTTATCATTTTAAAAATAATACCAAATCAATTGAAAGTATTATCAGTACTCAGACAACCCTACAATCAATTATACGACCAATAATTTATCTATTTCTATCCGAATACAATATGTGCAATTTCTTTTTACCTTTACTCACATATGTCACATTTTATTATTCACTCATTCATGACTCACTTTACGTCACAAAACAAATATACTAAAATATTATATATGATTCGTGTTCATGATTATGTTATAAAAATTATAAAAACCACAGAAATGGTGACTCAAACATTAAAAATATCATTTAATTGTGAATTGGACATTGTGAAGTTTTATCACAGCTTCGTCATTAAAGTAACAACACGTCTAATTAATAATTATACAAAAATTTCTAAATGTTAGTTTAATTCTTCCAATCATCAGAATTTATACATAAATAAAAATTTTAACAGTCTGTTAATTTATTTAAAAATAATTAATCTTAAAAAATGACTAAAGTAATTAGCTAATTATTAAGAGAAATCTAGCAATCCAACCATTCAGTTACTAAAAGATTTGTCTTTTTTCCGGTAAGTTAGACACCTAGAAAATAATTCTTACCCTCTTCAATCCCCTTTACCCATCCACTGCTAAGAAAAATAAGAATAGGAAGCGAAAGAGGAAGAAGGTCTTCATTGAAGAGCCTAACTTGAAAATCCTCAAGCTCTCTTGCTCTAAATTTCTCTATACGTACAAGTATAACAAGTTGCTCTCTACTCAATCAGTTGTTGGTTGTTGGTTGGGTTCTTGGGTATTCAAGGGCGAGAGTAATATAAGATGAACAAAATAAAGAGAGACAGCAAGAGTAAGTGAACAATATAATATGTTCCTTGTCCCTCGCACTCACAGTGTGCTTCCAAGCCTCTATTAAATTCATTAGGCCATTAGTGGCTGCAACCCTCCAAGATGGCTTCCGTCGTCCTGGCAACCATGTAGTAGAGGGCAGAGTACTTACTCCTCTTTCTCTTACAAACTTATTCATTCATTTCCTCTCTCTCTCTCTCTCTTCTTCTCTCTTCATAGGGGGATGGGTCTTGCCGTGTAATTAGATTCAACGAGTTGAGCGCGAAAGGGGATGGGGGCGAAAGGTAGCCGGAAGAAGAGAAGATGTGCTGGGTAGAAGAAATAGTAGAGAGAAGGTCTTGGAGTTGTAGATGGTAGATGCTACGATGAGTATAAAGAGAGGAAAAGGGTATAGATATGTGTGTTGGTCCAGCAATTTATATATATGTACATATATTTACCACTACCTGTAAGAGAATTCACATTCTCACGTTATGCGACTCTCGCAGTATGTAATGTAAGCAGAGAGTAAACTCTGATGTATATATATATATATATATATATATATATATATATATATATATATATACAAATATATATTATTTTGCTGTGTGAATATTCAGCTTTACCTTTATATTTATTCCTTATTCACCAGTAAAGGTAATAAAGGTATGGTCGTACATAGAGGGTGAATACCTACAAGCAAGAGGTTTCCCTGACACTACAGAGGACTAGAAGTCTGGAAAGCTATGACTCTCTTAGTTATATAAATGCTTACCAAGGTATTAAACTTAATTACGATAAAATTTGTAGGTGTAATGTATATGATATTACATTTTGGTATTTTAATATAGACTAGACTAAGCAATTGAACACATAAAACATATTTTAATCAAGGTATTATTTTTATTCCCTTATTTGGTATAATTAAATAATTAAATAGATAATCTTATTTATATGGAACGAAATTCTTGCCATAAAAGGCACCTATATTTTTATTTAATTAGGATACAGTACCCGATTACTAGTATTCTAACAATATCAAACCTCTTTATTTATGTTATCAACAAAATCAAGAAAATTGCATTTTCACTGTTTTTAAATAATAAAAAAGATATTCGGCATCCGAAATGGAAGTAGATTTCTCATTCTCCCTTTATTTTTGAGTTCTAAGAAAAAATTAAAGTATAAATTAATTTTTTATTGACATTTTTGATGAATTTCGAGGTCGAAAACCGTCAAAGATAGAACATTGGAATTTTAGCCATAAAACAGTACTCAATCATGTTACTTTAAGCCTTTATCAAAATTTGAAAATTTATCCTGAAACATAAAGTATAAAAAGGAGAAAAATAGCTTTTTTTTCTCAGCATCGACATTATCTATACATAAAAAAAATAGAAGTCTCCGTTACAAAGATACTAAAGAAAAAAACCATCGAAACAACATTTTTCATTATTTTGAAAACTTTGAATTGCCACCATTTCCCAAATACTCAACCGATCTTTTAAATTTTTGATCTTGATCAATATAATTGCATGAAGAATCAGTATACAAAATTTCATAATCATCCGTCGAATACTTTCAAAGGTATATAATGATGAGTTAATGACATTTTCACCATAACGCAAGAGTGAATTATGAAACTTGGAACCCTTAATTTTTCAACGCTAATATCTTTTGAACTAAATAACCGATTTTTTTTAATTGCATGTGGAAAAAATCATAGTTACCACAAAAAAAAAATTTTCGCGCAAGAAAAAAATTATATGTCGATTATAGACCTAGCTCATTGAAAAATTCGATTTCCCATTTAAATAACACGAGAAATTTTTTTTTTTCAACTTTGAGTATTTTTAACTCGTTAACAAATCAATAGATCGAATACACTAATACATATTTTTGTAGGAAATTGAACGCGATACAAAAAAGGTCTCTTTTATCATTTTTTGATAAATCCATCTGTTCAAGAGTTATTAGAGCTCGAAGTAAAGTTCGAGATCTTTTTACTTTACCGGCGAAACTATCAGGCTTATCACAAAATGTTGTAGGATCTTTTTTGTTTACGATTTTATTCTCTACAAATTATTAACAGTAAAGTTTTTAAAAATTTTGCACTGTTTTCTAGTTATTTTCATTTCAATGTCGAGCTCTTGAAATCGATCACAACACTACTTTTTTAAGAGCTTGAAATTAAAATGAAAATAACCAGATAATGCGGAATTTGAAAAAATTTTACTGATAATAATTTGTAGAAAATAAAATTGTCAACAAAAAAAACCCTACAATATTTTGTGATAAGTCTCATAGTTTCACCGGAAAAGTAAAAAGATATCAAACTTTACTTCAAGCTCTAATAACTCTTGAACAGATGGATTTATCAAAAAATGATAAGATACCTTTTTTGTAGAGCGTTCAATTTACTACGAAAATATGTATTACTCTATTCAATCTATTGATTTGTGAACGAGTTAAAAATACTCAGTTGTAAAAAAAAATCGGTCTGTTAGTTGACCCTGCGGGCCAGCCCCAAAACTTCCCGCAGTTTTCGAGCTCTTCGAGCTCGAAAATACTTTTGTATGCCTTTGTTTTTGAAAAATAACGTTTTCTACCATTTTTTCTCCAACGTATTCATCGATTGCAACGGTTGAGGTGGCAATCGACGCATTTTATTGAGTTCTAGAGCTGATCAAATTTTAAAATTGATTTATATAGTCGTTTTTGAAAAATTTCAAAAAAACTAAAAAAATTTTTTTTTTTAATTTTTTCGTTCACGGTTTCTCTTGAACGAATGAACCGATTTTGATGGTTGAGGTGGCATTCGACGCGGCTTATAAAATTTTAGAGCTGATTAGATTTTGGAATCAATCCATCGAGCAAACTAAAAGTTATTCAAAAAAAACATTTTTGAAAAAATTTTATTTTTGAAATATCTCCGAACGTACCCTACCGATTAAGCTCAAATTCAGTGCTTATAGTATTTAACAAGCTGCGTCGAATGACACCTTGACGATCAAAATCGGTTATTCCGTTCAAAAGTTACAGAATATTTACATACGTACGTACGTACATACATACATACATACATACATACATACATATACTCGGACATCATCTGGAATTTAGTCAAAATAGCTTCCTAGAACCTCAAAACGTCGACATCTGTTGGAATTTCGATTTTTGCAAATCGGGGTGAAAACAATAACTTCCCGAAATTTTTGAAAATCTTCGATTTTCTTTGCGGGAAGTTAAACATTTTCCCATGTTATTTAAATGAGAAATCGAATTTTTCAATGAGCTAGGTCTGTAATCGATATAGAAGTTTTTTTTTGCGCAAAAATTTTTTTTTTGTGTTGAACTATGATTTTTTCCACATGCACTTGAAAAAAAAATGTTTCTCCGAAATGGCGCACCCTAATGCAGACACTCGGATATCATTCTGAAAATAGTCAGAATAGCTTCCTAGGACCTCAAAACGTCGATATCTGATGAAAACTCGATTTTCGAAAATCGGGGTGAAAACAATAACTTCCCGAATTTTTTGAAAATCTTTGATTTTCTTAGCGGGAAGTTAAAAAAAAGTCGTTTTTTTCGGTCCATCCTAATATATACATATACGTATAAAGTAAGAATGTCATTGAAGTTATAATAGGCTGAAAATTAAATTACAATCAAGTTTTGTTTTTTTTAGTACAATAAAGAAACATGTTTATATTATTTTATTTTTTTTTTAAAGATTGAAAGGAGAAAGAATGTGTGTAATGTGAGACTGTAGGGACAGTGCGATGTGTGATGTAGAGTATAGGGTATATTTAGTTGTTTGGGGGAGTCGTGTGTAAGAACGTTGATTCTTAAAATACTACGAAAGCAACTAAATCACGGGGTATTAAGACACGACGCTATACGAGCTGGGATTATCTACCTCACTTCAAAGTGTCCTGCAGGTGCAGTCACTATATAAGTTTTTAATCATGTCGTTAATTCGTGACTTTGAGTCACATGTCAGAAATGTAAAATGACATTACAACTCTTGTTTGAAAAGTTTCCTATATAGATGTGTATATAAATGTGTGGAATATTTACTTGATGAATAAAAAGGTTGCACGAATTAATAAGTTAGTAACTTGAATTAATTAGTGTTAATAAACACATAACAATGACTGACTTTATTAAAGAAACAAACCCCACCATAAGCCATGATAATTATCAAAAGAAATATATTAATAAATTATATTATATCAACGAGTTAATATATATTTATAAATTTATCAAAGTGCGTTATTTACTATTATAATTTATTATGAAGAGCAATATGTCAAAATAAAGTGTTATTAATAATAAATTAATAAAATTCTTTATAATTAAATTACTCCTTTTATAGATGCTCTAATTATACTAATGTTTAGAGCTGATCTTGTATAAATTATTATACATGACTATATATAATCAGATCTGACCAATTTTTGGATCTGATCATATATAAGTGATTATATATAATTAGGCAAAATCATTTTCTTCCCGGGAAGTTAATTAAATATTAAAAACAAATTTTTTTATTGCATCAGAATTATCAAATTTTATTTTTAACATTGATGTGGAAAATTTCAGTGTAACTTTTGATTATAAATATAACGATCAAATTCTTGTCATTAAGCTTAATGACTACTGCTAATGGCTATTCAAGATAAATTTAATAGTTTTATTATTGTACTCAGTTATCACACAAAACAATTATGACTATACAGTTGAATTTACGTTGTCAAAACGATTTATGTTTTTTGTATATTTTTTTGTAATTCAATAATTTTCATGAAAATGAAATTTCTATCGCACGTTTTTCAAATTCAAGTGTCTCTTTCAATGATGTTAGTAATAAATTCTCCTGTAATATCTGATAAATATATTGATTATAATAAAGTTACTGTAACAGAAAATCAGAAGTCGCTCAACAGAACACAAAGAGCAATCGTTGTGCTAAATAAAAAAAAACTATGGAAAGGAGGTATTATTCCGTATCATTTTTATCCAGTTATTACTGGACCACAACGAAGAATCATTAAAAAAGCAATGAGAGAATGGGGAAAAAAAACATGTATTCAATTTGTTTTACGAAATAAAGAAATACATGCGGATTATTTGCGTTTTACGCAATTCGATGAATGCCCGTGAGTTGCTCACAATTTATATGATTACTCGATTTATAAACAAATATTTTGTTACACTTCAAAATTTATTCAATGAATTTAGGTGTTGTTATGTTGAACGAAAATATGCAAATATAACTAAGTTTATAGGTTTGCAGAATCATTGCTATAAACAGCAAATTGTTCTTCATGAATTAGGACATGCTATTGGTTTTTTACACGAACATAATCATCCAGATCGTGATAAATATATTGAAATAAATTATTTTAATGTTCATGCAGGTAAATTGAATTAATAAGTGGAATATGTTATTTTTTTTTAAAAATAAATATGAAAAATTTTTCTTGTTATTATAAAGATATTTAAAATAATTAAAAACAGATGTATTCGATCAATATACTAAATATTCGACTGATGAAGTTGACACTTTGGGTTTACCATATGACGATCATTCAATTATGCACTATGCTTATAATTTAAGTTCAACTAATCCGAAATCGAGAACGATAGTACCTATACCAAACGACCAAAATAAAAAATCATTGGTAGCAAATGATAATTTAGAACTTAGCAATGGTGACGTAGCAGCTACAAATCTTCTATATCAATGTTCCAGTAATATTTATAAATGAAATTTATTTCATCACTTTTCATGATAATGTTCTTATAATAGTCTCAATAATTAAATCAAACTAAATACTAATTCAGGTTGTGGAGAAACATTAGATGAGCCTAGTGGTACATTGGAACAACTAATTAATAACAATAGCTTTACATTGAATGATGTTAAATGGTGTGAATGGAGAATTAGAGCAGCTGAAGGCGAACGAATAAAACTCAAAATCACGTCAATGAAGATTTATCAGACTTACAATTGTTTATTCGATTATCTGGAAGTTCGTAACGGTAATTCGCCAAATAGTCCTATTTTAGGTACTAATATTGTGTACAATATTTATTGATATATCCAAAGATGATTACACGGCGAGAAAAATTTTGTCATTTTAGCGATTTAAAGCATAGTCAAACAGTTGATTGTGAAAATAACTATTCGTTTGCTAATTATTACAATACGTATACTTAATTTAACAATATCCTTATTTATTTTATTGATCTATAGTATTGTTAAATAAATTATTTAATGTCTATCCTCCAATGAGAATTCATTTTGTTATTTGAGCCATACTCCGAAAAGTTGTCATCGAGATTCAGTTATTTTGACAAAATAGGTTATCGTTTTGTCATTATACGTATTCGTATCGTTATATTGACGATACGATGGATCGTAATAGCGTTGATTAAGAATGTGAAACTTGCACAGTTAGGCAAATGTCAAACTAACCATCAAAAAGCCTTTGTGAGCGTTGTGTCACATACTTCTTATTAGTAATTAACCAGCTTTTCTGTTACTATAATTGAGATAATCTAATTAAAATGGATGCATACCTATTATATAATCATCATAGTTTTTACGGACTGATTTTAATAATTATTTTTCAATGTAAAAAAATTTTATTGCTCCCATAGAATTTTTTTTTTGCTTTGTTATAATTAATAGATTTATACCAAGCGCGGATAGAAATTTTCAGTTTAAAAAAATGTTTGATTATTTGTTTTTTAACCAATAAAATTATTTGTTAAAAGTTTTTTTTTTTAATTATTATAAATAACTGATTAATCAACACAAATCAATGAGCCTGAATATTGAAACATATCATATTATGGAATGGTTAATGAGGTTGTATTCGTTATTTGACATCTTTCAATTTAGATTAATTTTTTTTTATCCAAAACTATCTACAAGATTGTCTTTTTAGCGTTTCTTTGGATATCTATATTGACAATAGTATTGCCATTTTGACGTATCGCTGTGACGATATTTGGATCGTCAAAATGACTATACAGGATATCGTAAAAAAAGATGGCTATAGATAGTATAGCTGTAGTAACGAAATGTTCAATTGTTTTGACAAGATTTTTTTCGCCGTGTATTATTAATCTTTCATTTTTCAAATGATCATTTTTTCATCAGCTCGTTACTGCGGAGACATTATGGATGCAACAATAATTGCTAGTAATTTTTTACTCGTTACTTATGTAAAAATGAGTAATCAAGATATCAATAGTACTTTTAAAGCCGAATACGAAACTATTTGTCATCGAACTATTGACATCAGCAATGTCACTTTTTATAATTTAGAATCACCTAATTATCCTGAAGATTATAAATCCGACAAACAGTGCTACTGGAAGTTCATTGCACCAAATAATCATCGGATAGTAATGAAATTTAATTTTTTTGAACTCGAAATGAGTGAAAAGTGTACAAAAGATTATATTCAATTTTTTGACGGCAAAGATTTAAACTCTCCTATCATTGGAATCAACTGTGGTAAAAATGATAATTTGGAAGTTACTTCGACAAGAAATAGATTATCTGTTTTATTCTCTAGTGACTCGCTGATTGAGGCAGCTGGGTTCTCAGCGACTTTAATTGCTGTACTTATTTAAACTCAATCTATTGAGGATGACCGTTAAAAATTATTTCACTAAAAATTCCTGAGGTCGTCTTACCTTCTCCTTGAAATTTCATTAATTTCTATTTTAAGTTTGATCAAGTAGCCCATCTTGCTTCAAATTTTTATATTTTTTGAACCTATTAAATAAATGATAACATACTTATCTTTATTCTTAACGTAATAAAATTTGATAATTAAGTTCGTTTCGTAAATTAAAAAATTGTTGATGAACTTTTCTATGTATAAATTTATTCTGATTTTGTTCATTGTTAAACATTTCGAGCCAATGATATGTAAAATAAAACCGCAGTAATATTTTTAACTTCCCACTAAGAAAATTGCAAATTTTCAAAAAAAGGGAAGTTATTAGTTTCGGTCCGATTTTCGAGAATTGAATTTTCATCAGATGTCGACGATTTGAGGTTCTAGGAAGCTAGTAATGACTATTCCCGGATGGACATCCGTGTGCATGTGTGTGTGTAAACCTTTTTTTGTCCGACGATATCTTTGGAACGAATGAACCGATTTGAACGCACTTGGTGGCAATTGAAAGCGCTCACCAGATCTTATAATTGATTAGATTTTGGGGTAGATCGCTCATGTAGTTTACGAGTTATACGAATAATAAAAATTATAATTATTTTTTGTTTTCGGTTTTTTGCGTTTAACTTATAAACCACTTGCCCGATTCGTCTCAAAATATAATCAGTTTTAAGTCTTGTTGAGCCCGTTCGATTGCCACCAAGAATGTTCAAATCGGTTCATTCGTTTCAAAGATATTGTCGGACAAAAATTGTAATTTTTCAGTGGAGATATGTTTTACCGTCCTAACAAATTTTTGAGCTCGAAGAGCTCAAAAATTCACCAGTAATAATGTTTCCGAGCTTCCTGAGCTCGGAAACAGCGTGAAGTTTTGGAGCTGGTCAGGCGGTTTTCAGATTTTTTTTAACTTCCCGCTAAGAAAATCGATGATTTTCAAAAATTTCGGGAAGTTAATGTTTTCATCTAGATTTGCAAAAATCGAAATTCCAACAGATGTCGACGTTTTGAGGTGCTAGGAAGCTATTCTGGCTAAATTCAAGATGATGTCCGAGTGTATGTACACAGTAAAAAATATTGTGTTGAAATCAACACAATCTGTGTGTTAGAAACGGTCCACACAATATTTGTGTTATTTTTCAACACAGACTATTTGTGTTGAATTTCAACACAAAATTTGTGTTAAAATTTCAACACTTTTTTTGTGTCGATTTTAAAGTAACACTTAATAAATGTTGATAATATCGATTTTCATACTAGGTAACACTTTTGAAGTGTTGAATAGCAAATCGATTAGGGTACGTTCGGAGATATTTCAAAAATAAAATTTTTTCAAAAATGTTTTTTTTGAATAACTTTTAGTTCGCTCGATGGATTGATTCCAAAATCTAATCAGCTCTAAAACTTTATAAGCCGCGTCGAATGCCACCTTAACCATCAAAATCGGTTCATTCGTTCAAGAGAAACCGTTAACGAAAGAATTGAAAAAAAATTAGTCTTTAGTTTTTTTGAAATTTCTCAAAAACGATTTGATAAATCAGTTTCAAAAATTAATCAGCTCTAGAACTTAATAAAACGCGTCAATTGCCACTTCAATCGTTGCAATCGGTAAATTCGTTCGAGAGATATCGTTGGCGAAAAAATTGTAAAAAACGTTATTTTTCTAAAACAAAGGCATACAAAAGTATTTTCGAGCTCGAAGAATAACGAAATAATATTATTGAGTTTTATTGCTGCTATAAATGATAAGCTCTGAAGAATTTTATTAGTCATAGATCGTTCAATATTATCAAACTTTGTGAGTGTTTCTATAAAAAGCCGTATACGTAGTGATTAGTAACTAAATATATTGTGCGCAAAAGAGTCTCAAATACTGGGAAAAGATTTTTTGTTGTCTTACGAATTGAATTGAATATTGTCACATCTTGATTTTGTAATTTTCCCAGCAAAGAACTAATAACAAAATAACGTTAGTTACATCATTTGATGGAATATGGAATCTAAGTCTCATCTTGTTGCATTTCTTTTATTAATTATATTAATTATAACAGTAAACTCATATGTGATAACTGATGAGTACTTTCATTATAATAAAACCGATGTAATAGACTTGATGAAAAATCATGAATTGTTCACTAGAATACGAAGAACAGTTGTTGTATTAGATAAAATGAAACTTTGGGAAGGTGGTATTATTCCTTATCATTTTGATGACGTAATTACTGGACAACAGCGAAGATTTATTAAAAAAGCGATGAGAGAGTGGGAAAAATCAACATGTATTCAGTTTGTCGAAAGAAATGAAGAAATCCACCCTTCACATTATTTAAATTTTACGAAGCTAGCATTGTGCGAGTAAGTAATTTAAAAAATATATATATTGATTATGAATTTATACAAATTTTCATTTTAAAAATATCAACAGATGCTGTTTTGTTGAACAAGAATTATTTAATACAGGACGGCAGATAAGCTTAGGTGATCGTTGTTTTGCGCAGTACATTGTTATTCATGAGTTAGGGCATGCGATTGGTTTTCATCATGAACACAATCATCCAGATCGTGATAATTACATTCAAATAGATTATTCTAATATTCCAAAAGGTAAATAAAATGCCTACCCTAAAAAAAAATTTACATAGACAATATATAGTTAAGAGAAGGGGTCTTCTCGGGAAAAAATGATCAGACCTGACCATGCCTGTTCATGTATGATCAGGCCTGAAGCGTTAAATACACTCAGGCCTGATCATACCTGTCCATGCCTGATCATACCTGCCGATGCCTGTTCATGTCTGAAGCGTTAAATACGCTCAGGCCTGATCATACCTGTCCATGCCTGATCATGTTTGATCCAGCCTGATATATGGGATTAAATTTAAAATCTTAGTTACAATTAAATATAACTAACTTAGTTATAATTATATATAGCTAACGTAGTTATAAATATATATAACTTATATATAATTTCATATAACTATAAGTCAATAATTAATACATTAAATATAAAGTTTTGTTGACTAAAAATCTATCATGTACAAGATATAAAATTTTGCTGACCAAGAATCTATCACTTATAAGATTTTTATTACTCGAAGTTCATATGAAACTTACTTTTGAAGTCAATATCTTAGGTCAACGGGTAGCGGGTTAAACTTTCGAGCGCGATGTCCACGGGTCAAATCCTGCACACGCCCGAATTTTTTTTTTTTTTTTATTATTTTTTATAGAAATAATTATATATAATTGTATATAGTTATACATAATTATATATAATTATATAGAGCCATTTTTTATCTATAATTTTTTTACCCAGATGGGCATGAACAGAAATGAACATACCTGATCAGACCTGAACATGCCTGACCAGGTCTGGCCAGACCCGGTCATTTTTCATATCTGATCAGACATGAAGACTCATGCCTGTTCATATCTGATCAGATCTGATCATTTTTTCCCGGAAATTGTTCTAAATGATTGAAATATAGATGACTTCAGGGATTTTGAAAAGTATACACATGACCAAGTTGACCTATTAGGTTTGCCATACGATTATGAATCTGTAATGCACTACCATTCAACTATACTTACCAATGGACAATTATCGCCTACAATAAAACGAATACCAGAAAGTCAGAATGGTCCTTTAGCTTTAATAAAAGAAAAGAGTAAACCAAGTAATGGTGATATAGCAGCTACGAATCTTCTATACCAATGCTCTAGTAATATTATTTTATGTTATTCAACTCTTATATCAGTTTACTTAAGCTGTGTATTGATAAAAAAAAAATAAATTTGTTAATTCAGGTTGTGGAGAAACATTATATGAGCCTAGTGGTACATTTGAACAACCAATTAATAACATTAACTTTACATCAAATGATGTTGAACGGTGTGAATGGAGAATTAAAGCAGCTGAAGGCGAACGAATAAAACTCAAAATCATGTCATTGAAGATTTACCAGACTTACAATTGTTTATTCGATAATCTCGAAATTCGTAACGGAAATTCGCCAAACAGACCTATTATAGGTACTAATATTGTGTATAATAAAATAAAAGCCCCCATTATTGACAGGGCCCCTACTATTGACATATGTATTGATGTATTTAATTTATTAATTTTTTAATTAACTGTGTGAATAATCACGTTGCTCAATACTTCTTATCAATTTTTTCATATTTTTAAATGGAAAAATAGTTCACTTTTATTTCTGGGTATAAACTATTCCCTGTAAAAATAATTTATTTTCTCGAGTAGACCATCATCGCTTGAGTGTTTGAAATTTCTTAACAATTTCGTCTAGAGAGATCGTATTTTTAGAAACGGATTTCCTTATATAGTTCTAATGTAAGTGTATCATTTAAAATTGTTTCAGGTTATTTATAGTCTAAATAACCCTAGAATCATTGATTTAGACTGATAAATCTTAATTATCATTTAAAAATAGCGGGTGTCAATAGTCAGTACATAAAAATTCACGTGTGTCAACTAGCGACAGGCCACAAACTAAAGTAACTTAACCTCCAAAACATACATATTGATATATTTATGTTAACACGCCGTCTAGTAATTTCATAATAAATAAAACATTGAATAATAAATTATCGAAGCAAGAATAGTGTTGTCGAATTTATAAAAAAATAAAACTGTGTCCTAGATGAATTTTTAATTGTAATTATCGTATTTTGTCGTTTTTAATTAAAATATTTATAATTTATTTGAACCTAATTGACGGTGGTCTTTAATAATTTTTTATTAACTGCTGCGCATGCGCATTAGACTGTCAATAATGGAGTCCATGGTATGTCAATAGATGGCTCCGTTACTATTTTACCCTGTTAATAATACCTACACTCAACTTGTTGGTTTTAAATTTATATATTTTTTATTTGATTTATTGCTATTTAAGTAAATTAATTTAAATATACAAGTAGAAACATCACTCAAAACGTCCAATGCAAGAAAAGTTGATTATATTAATTTTAAATACGATAAAAAAATTCAAACAATCAGACATTCTTATAGTGTCAATAATGGGGGCTTTTACCTTATTTAGTTATGTATCCAAAGTTAATTATTATACTGTAAAAAATTAGCAGAGTGAACGCGGAGTAAATCTGGAATGGATGCGTAGCTGATGATTGCTTATATTTATTTAATCCTTCCGGAGTGAAATTCACTCTGGAGAGTTTAATTTAATATTAAAGATCCGGTCTGGAGTGAAATTAACTCCTGAAAAGTGTTTTTTTTAATACTAAAACTTTGAATCGGTGGGAATGCAGATCGAAATAAGATTCAGGTCACTCCGAAAACACTCCTTTGAAAATACAAACTCCCTATTTACTGTCTATGCAGAGCGGTTTTTTAACTTCTCGCTAAGAAAATTGACAATTAAAAAAAAAAAAAAAAAGAAAGTTATTGGTTTCGACCTGATTTTCGAAAACCGAGTTTTGAGCAGATTTCGAAGTTTTAATGTCCTAGGACGCTATCCTGACTATTTTCCGGAGGATTTCCGAGTGTATGTACGTATGCGTGTACGTTTGTAATCACGTATGTAAATATTCTATAACGTATGAATGGATGAACTGATTCAGATCTATAAAGTGGCATTTGACGCGGATTATTAATTCCAAGGTGCTGTGAAAAATTAAGATTTATCAGTACAGTTCGTTTCGAGTTATTCCAAAAATGAATTTTTGGAAAAATGATTCATTTCATAACTTTTAGTGTACTCGCTTGATTGATTCCAAAATCTCATCACCTGTAAAGCTCTATAAATCGCGTTGTATGCTACCTCAAACATCGAAATCGGTCAATTAGTTCGAACGATATCGACGATGAAAAATTAAAAAAATAACAATTTACTTTGATTTTTTCGGATAACCCATATTGTAATTCCTCATATGTTCCAAAACTCATACTGGTCTTTTGGCTCCATAGTGTTTAATGATTGCTACATGAGTTAGTGCAATCGGTGCGTTAGTTTAAATACTATCATCAAAATTTTTGAAAAACCACTATCTGACGTTTTTTCCGGATGTTAAATATATTAACTCGCTAGTTAAATTCAAAGTTTACGTGATTCTTTCCATCGATACTTTCTATAAATCGCTGTCCAAAAAAATTCAATTTATCAAGCATAATCGCGAGCAAAACTTTAAAAAAATCTGTAAACCGCCTGACCCTGCGGGTCAGCTCTGAAACTTCCTGCTGTTTTCGAGCTCCTTGAGTTTGAAAACAATTATTGTCAATACACTTTTGAGCTATTCAAGCTTAACAATAGCAATGTCGCATATTCCATTGCGAAAATTTAAGTAATACACAATAACAAAAAAAAAAAAAATCTGAGCGTCGGTTGGCCCTGCGGGCTAGCCCCTAAACTTCCCGCTGTTTTTGAGCTTGAAGAGCTCGAAAACATTAGTGTATAATATACACTGTATATATTAGGGTGACCCAAAAAAACCGACTATTTTTTTTTTCGAGTCTCTTATGAAAATATGTTGGCTTACAATGTTCTAAGAAGCCTCTCCAAAAATCAGCTCGATAAAAAATTTTCAAGAGCTCGCTCACGAATTTTGAAAATATCAAAAATGATTGAAATTCGGATTTTCTGCTTCTACATTTTTTTTTCTCTCGGCAGCAATAGTTTATTTTTGTAAAATCATGTCTATGCTGGAAATTTCAGCCCAAAATTTAAATATTTAAATGGCGCTCAAGAATTTTGAATTTTAACTGATCATATGGAACTAATACTTTGAATGAGTTTTTGTATTTTTTTTATAACTCAATTATTGTTATTTCACCAAAATATAATTTTTGCATAACCGAAAATATACAGGACAGTCTTAAACAATAAAATTTGGTAAGTTTGAAATAAGCGAAAAGACATAAAAATTGAATTAAAAAATAAAAAAGTATATAAATAACTTATTATTTCTATTTCTCGGGTTATATTTTCATTCATTGTGATGCAGATTGATGGTGACAAAATCGAGAAGCTTTACTATTAATATTCAAGGGTCGCTCGAAAACGTTTAAAAGACAGCACTCGGAAGCATTCAAAATTCTTGAGCGAAGTTTAAATATTTAAATTTTGGGCCTTAATTTTCAGCGTAGTCATGATTTCATAAATATAAACTATTGCTGCCACGAGAAAGAAAAAAATTTGAAATAAAAAATTCAAATTTCGATCATTTTTGATATTTTCAAAATTCATGAGCGACCTCTTGAAAATTTTTTATCGAGCTGATTTTCGGAGAGGCTTCTTAAAACATCGTAAACCAGTAAATTTTCATAAAAGACTCGAAAAAAAAATAGTCGGTTTTTTTGGGTCACCCTAGTATATATATTTTCGAGCTCTTCAAACTCGAAAATTCTATTACATGCAATTGTTTTTTTTATGAGCTTTTGGAGCTCTAACAAGTTATGTTTTATGCAAAAGTTTGAAAATTTTAGAATCAAAAATCATTAATGAAGAAACAGTTTTAAATTTTTATTCTCGATTTTATGTTCAATAAAATGAATTCGTTGAGGCAGAAATCAATGTCAGTTATCAAAATCAAGATTTTAATGGGTTTTGACTTAGGTCAGAGCAACAATATATGAAATATCCGAGAAAAATTTAAAAAACTGTTTTTTCAATTTTTTGTTGATAATATGATTTAAACTAAAGGACAAGTTAGATGACATTATCTAATGATCGAAAGAGACCATAAAGAAGAAGAGTTGGTATGATTTCAGATACATTTTAGTACGTTACATTATGATTTATCCGAAAAAAATAACAAAATGTTATTTTTTTAACTTTTCAACGCCGATATCTTTTGAGCTAATTAACCGATTTTGACGTTTGAGGTGGTAATCGGCGCGTTTTATTGAATTCTAGAGCTGATTGAAATTTAAAATCGATCGGTTTAGCCATTTCGAAGATAATTGAAAAAAAAACGTTTTTTACCATTTCTTTCTCGATCGATATCTCTCGAACGAATAAACCAGTTGAGATGGTTGAGGCAGCAATCGGCGCGATTTATCGAATCCTAAAGCTGATTAGATTTTGGAATCGAAAGATCGAGCCATTTCTGAAAAATTTTTAAAAAACTAAAAAAAAAATTTTTTTTTAACTTCCCGCTAAGAAAATTGAAAATTTTCAAAAATTCGGGAAGTTATTGGTTTCACCCCGATTTGTGAAAATCGAAATTCCAATAGATGTCGACGTTCTGAGGTTCTAGGAAGCTATTCTGACTAATTTCAAGACTATGTCCGAGTGTATGTATGTGTGCATGTACGTACGTACGTATGTAAATATCTGAAACTCTTGAACGGATGAACCGATTTTGAACTTCATGGTGTCATTCGACGCAGCTTGTTAATATCTAAAATCTGTAAAAAATGGAGCTTGATCGATAGGTTGCGTTCGGATATATTCCAAAAATAAAATTTAAAAAAAATTTTTTTTTTTTGATAAATTTTAATGTGCCCGGTGGATTGATTTCAAAATCTAATCAGCTCTAAAACTTCACAAGTCGCGTTGAATGCCACCTCAACCATCAAAATCGGTTCATTCGTTCAAGAAAAAACTGTGAAACTGTGTCAAAACAACCCGGGTCAAGAATAAAACTTGATTTAAACTTGGTAATCTTAAATCGTGACTAAGTAAGACCAGTTAACTCAAACCCAAGGTGAACTCACGCAAATTCGTCATGGTTTCGATTTAACTGATCTTACTTAGTCACGATTTAAGACGACCAAGTCTAAATCAAGTTTTATTTTTGACTAGGATTAAACGAAAAAACCGATTATGATGGTTGAAGTGGCATTCGACGCGGCTTATAAAGTTTCACAGCTGATAAGATTTTGGAATTAATCCATCGAGTACATTGCAAGTTATCCAAAAAAAACAGTTTTGAAAAAATTTTATTTTTGAACTATCTCCAAACGTACCATACCGATTATGCTCGATTTCTCGAAAGTTGTTGGAATTAACAAACCACTTTAACCGCGACCTCAAAAAGCAAAGTCGGTCCATTCGTTCATAAGTTACAGAATATTTACATACATACGTACGTACGTACGTATATACACACATACATACACTCGGACATCATCCTGAAATTAGTCAGAGTAGCTTCCTAGAACCTCAAAACATCAAGATCTGTAAGAAATTCGATTTTCGAAAATCGGACAAAAACCAATAACTTCCCTTTTTTTGGAAATTTTCAATTTTCTTACAAGAAAGTTAACAGCCATTATTAATTATTTTGAATTTCTCGAATTCTCAAAGGTTAATACGAAACGTCCCTTTGTTCGAGCTTGGGAGTACCGGAAATACCAATGTATTTAAAGGTATTATTGAGCTCAAAGAGCTCGAACATTGACAACAACGTTTTCGAAGTTAAAGAGCTTAAAACCAGCGGAAGTTTTTGGGCTGCAGGGTCAGACGTTTTTCAGATTTTTTTTAAAACACCGGAACTCTGAGAGTCGAAGTGAATTCGGATTTAAATTAAGTCCGTAATCACTCCGAGTTCACTCCCAATTTTTACAGTTTATTAATCTTCCATTTTTCAAATCATAATTTTTTTGTCAGCTCGTTACTGCGGAGACATTATGGATGCAACAATAATTGCTAGTAATTTTTTACTCGTTACTTATGTAAAAATGAGTAATCAATATATTACCAGTACTTTTAAAGTCAAATACGAAACTATTTGTCATCGGACTATTGTCATCAGCAATGATACTTTTTATAATTTAGAATCACCTAATTATCCTGAAAACTATAAATCCAACAAACAGTGCTACTGGAAGTTCGTTGCACCAAATAATCATCGGATAGTAATGAAATTTAATTTTTTTGAACTCGAAATGAGTGAAAAGTGTACAAAAGATTGTATTCGATTTTTCGACGGCAATGATTTAAACTCTCCCATCATTGGAATCTACTGTGGTAAAAACGATAATTTGGAAGTTACTTCAACAAGAAATAGATTATCTGTTTCATTCTCTAGCGACTCGCTGATTGAGGCAGCTGGGTTCTCAGCGACTTTAATTGCTGTACTTATTTAAACTCAATCTACTGAGGATGACCGTTAAAAATTATTTCACTAAAAGTTCCTGAGGTCGTCTTACCTTCTCCTTGAAATTTCATTAATTTCTATTTTAAGTTTGATCGAGTAGCCCATCTCGCTTCAATTTTTTATATTTTTTGAACCTATTAAATAAATGATAACATACTTATCTTTATGTTTATTTTATAAATTAAAAAATTATTGATCAACTTTTCTATGTAGAAATTTATTCTGATTTTGTTCATTGTTAAACATGTCGAGTCAATGATATGTGTAATAAAACGGCAGTAATATTTTTTATTTGTGGGATGTGAAAAAAAAAAATTATTTTATCGAAAAATGTAACAAAATAATATTGATATTAAGTTTAATTACTACTAAAACTGATAAGCTCTGAAGAATTTTATTAGTCATAGATCGTTCAATATTATCAAACTTTGTGAGTGTTTCTATAAAAAGCCGTATACGTAGTGATTAGTAACTAAATATATTGTGCGCAAAAGAGTCTCAAATACTGGGAAAAGATTTTTTGTTGTCTTACGAATTGAATTGAATATTGTCACATCTTGATTTTGTAATTTTCCCAGCAAAGAACTAATAACAAAATAACGTTAGTTACATCATTTGATGGAATATGGAATCTAAGTCTCATCTTGTTGCATTTCTTTTATTAATTATATTAATTATAACAGTAAACTCATATGTGATAACTGATGAGTACTTTCATTATAATAAAACCGATGTAATAGACTTGATGAAAAATCATGAATTGTTCACTAGAATACGAAGAACAGTTGTTGTATTAGATAAAATGAAACTTTGGGAAGGTGGTATTATTCCTTATCATTTTGATGACGTAATTACTGGACAACAGCGAAGATTTATTAAAAAAGCGATGAGAGAGTGGGAAAAATCAACATGTATTCAGTTTGTCGTAAGAAATGAAGAAATCCACCCTTCACATTATTTAAATTTTACGAAGCTAGCATTGTGCGAGTAAGTAATTAAAAAAATACATATATTGATTATGAATTTATACAAATTTTCATTTTAAAAATATTGACAGATGCTGTTATGTTGAACAAGAATTATTTAATACAGGACGGCAGATAAGCTTAGGTGATCGTTGTTTTGCGCAGTACATTGTTATTCATGAGTTAGGGCATGCGATTGGTTTTCATCATGAACACAATCATCCAGATCGTGATAATTACATTCAAATAGATTATTCTAATATTCCAAAAGGTAAATAAAATGCCTAACCTGAAAAAAAATTTACAATTGATAATAGATATGTACACAATAAAGATGCAGGCAGAATTAGGATACAGTGAAGATGGACTGAGATGATAATAAAATAGCCTTTTTTCGAGTGCTCTAAGTAGAATAATTCCTTGAAGTAAAATTTTGCAAGGAAATGACAAAAAAAAAATTTCCAAAAAATTTCGAACACAAAAAAAAAAGTTTCAATTTTTTTTTTCTTCGATTATTTTTGACATTGTCTGGAAATTTTTTTTTTTTTTGTCACTCCTTGCATTTGCTGAGTAACGAACGCAAAAATTTGAGAAAAGTGGATAAAAATTATTTTTTCATTTTGATGATGATTACACAATTAAAAGAACAAAACTTGTTCCTTTAATTGTTTAGCAAAACTTTGATCGATCATTCCCAAAAAACGGCTCGAAAGATCAATTTGAAAATTTACAGGGTTTCTGGGGGTACATTAAGCTAAAAAAGTCCCTGGCAACATTAATTTTTTTATCGATATTTGCAGAGTAGCGGTTGATTTACTTAAAAACCAACAAAAGTCGTTTTTTTGTACTTACTTCTAATGGATGTTGAAAATAAAAAATTTTTTTTTTTTTTTTTCAAAAAATGAGAGGGTCTTGTAGGGAATTTATTCAAGTTTTTCACGCCGCCCTTTAATTTACTGTGCGATCATTAGTACCTGAAATATCGATTATCAAAGCCAAAAGGATCATTTTTTGTTTGAAAGCTTGATATCTCTGCGACAAATCGTCCTATGAGGCCAAATTGAAGCTGAATAAATTTGCTAAACGACCTATGCATTGGTTTAGTTGAAAGAATTTTTCCGCGGTCCGTGGGCTTTTCGGAAAAAAAAAAGTTTAAAAATTTTTTCTTTCGCGGTATTTCTCATGTTTGCGCAATAGCCGGAGCTCTTAGAGAATTTTGAAAAAAATGCACTAAAACTAGAGATTTCAAGGTATAAAATGCTTTTTTTTAAATCTCGACACGATTATTTTTCACCAAGTAACAGCCTTCCGAAAATCACTAAAAAATTCATAAAATTTTTCTGTTCCTTTAGTTTTTTGCGTAAGTGTATTTAAAAAAAAAAATTTTTTTTTTCAATTTCGTCACAATCCAAAAACGATTTTCAATTTTTTTTCAAGTTTTAAATTGTTAAAAAATTTCTTTTTACATAACTTTATACTAGTGAAATTCGTTTCAAATTAGTTTACTTTGTCAATCTGACATTTTTATATTTATATTTTAACAAAGTTCAATAGTTTGTATTTTTTAAATAAATAAATGCATGCCTTTAAACCTAATTACTTTTACAGTGATTCAATTTTTCGTGCTTAGTGGATTATTTTACTAAAAAAATTTGATATCATTAATATGATTGCAAAAGCTATAATTTTACTATAGATGTTTTCTATTTACACTGTGTATTAAAATAATTTTTTTTCTCTCAATTATTTTTGAGTCATAGATAATGGTATTAAAATTTTTAAATTTCGGCTATTGGTAATCAAGAATTTTAGGTTGATCGGTAAAAAAATTTTCCTACTTAGCCTATATCAACGTGTCGCATTGAATCACATTGATACGGATTGACAAGACAGCCATTCCAAAAACAGGATTGAATCGGATAGAAAACTGAATGCGATTCACTGCGATTCCGATTGCTGGGACTATACGAGACATGAATGGTTAACATATAATCATGAAAATGATTATCACATACAATATGATAATCACTTCCTAATGCAAGATGGTCGTAGTTATTACTTTTAACTTTCCGCAAAGAAAATCGATGATTTTCTAAAATTTCGGTGTGTGTGTGTGTGTGTGTGTGTGTGTGTGTGTGTGTGTGTGTGTGACCGGTCTATAACTTTGTAACTAATGAACCGATTTGGATGGTTGAGGCGGCAATCGAAAGAGCTTGTTGGCCATTAACTTTTCTGAAAATTTCAGATCATTTAATCAAGTAGCAAAATCTAATCAGCTCTAGAACTTAATAAAACGCGTCGATTGCCGCCTTAGCCATCTCAATCGGATAATTCGTTCGATAGTTATCGTGGGAAATATAAATGGTAAAAAACGGTTTTTGCGAATATATTTGAAACAACTGAACTAAACAATTCCAAAATCTGATCAGCTTTAGAGTTTATAAAAACGCGTCGATTGCCATCTCAAAAATTAAAGTCGGGTCATTTGTCTAAGAGTTATCGCGGGAGAAAGAAACGATGGAAAACAGTTTTTTGCGAATATTTTTGAAACACCTGAAGAAAACAATGCCAAAATCTGATCAGCTTTAGAGTTTATTAAAACGCGTCGATTGCTACCTCAACCATCAAAATCGGGTTATTTTTCTAAGAAGTATCGTGGAAAAAAGAAATGATAAAAAACAGCTTTTTGTAAAGATCTTTAAAATAACTGAACCAAACATGATTTCAAAATCTGATCAGCTTTAGGCTTTATCAAAACGGGTCAGTTGCCTTTTCAAACATAAAAATCAAATCATTTGTCAATGAAATATCGTGGGAGAAAAAATGCTAAAAAACGGTTTTTTTCCAAAAGCTCCTTAAGCTCGAAAACAGCGGAAAGTTTTGAGGCTGGCCCGCAGGGCCAACCGACGCCCAGATTTTTTTTTTTCAGCGTGTTTGACCCTGAAAATTTCAGACCGCTATTGCAACTAATTGCTGAAAAAATAGGTGCAAACTAAACAGTATAAGACAATCTTTTTCTCAAGATCACGAAACCAATTTGAGGAGATACTATTATTTGTTTTACAAACGTATTTGTATATATAGCAAGGCTGTTTTACAGAAAAAGATCTGTATATAGAAAATGAAGAATGCCAGCTACGTAGCTTTGTACTATCTCTAAAAAAAAAAAAATTATTTTAATTTATATTTTGAGTGCACTATAGTCACAACCGGTTTATACATTATAATTTTTTTCAGAAAACTTATTCCCCGCTTGATAACTACATACATGTCAAATTTTTGTTATTTGTACGTAATACTTTTAATACAAAGTATTTTGGCAGGTTTTTTATTATGTTTTTGAAAAAAAAAAAAAAATAGAGACAGCGGTTTGATGCTTTGACAATCATGATCCATTGCTTCCACATCGTATTATATAAATATGATTCAACGGTATATACTCAATAATCCCGTGTACTTTATTTTCTCCGGTCTTACTATATACATAAATATATATATATATATATATATATATATATATATATATGTGTGTGTGTGATTATATTGAGTTAACAGTAGCAATATTGTTCTAAATGATTGTAATATATAGATAAGCTCGGGGATTTTGAAAAGCATACACATGACCAAGTTGACCTATTGGGCTTGCCATACGATTATGAATCTGTAATGCACTACCATTCAACTATACTTACCAATGGACACTTATCGCCTACAATAAAACGAATATCAGTAAGTCAGAATGGTCCTTTAGATTTGATAAAAAAAAAGAGTAAACCAAGTAATGGTGATATAGCAGCTACGAATCTTCTATACCAATGCTCTAGTAATATTATTTTATGTTATTCAACTCTTATATCAGTTTACTTAAGCTGTGTATTGATAAAAAAAAAATTAATTTGTTAATTCAGGTTGTGGAGAAACATTACATGAGCCTAGTGGTACATTTGGACAACCAATTAATAACAATAACTTTACATCGAATGATGTTGAACGGTGTGAATGGAGAATTAAAGCAGCTGAAGGTGAACGAATAAAACTCAAAATCACGTCATTGAAGATTTATCAGACTTACAATTGTTTATTGGATTATCTGGAAATTCGTAACGGAAGTTCGCCGAATAGTCCTATCATAGGTACTAATATTGTATACGATATTTAGTTATATATCTAAAGTTTATTATTATTAATCGTTCATTTTACAAATTATCATTTTCTTGTTAGCTCGTTACTGCGGAGATATTGTGAATGCAACAATAATGTCTAGTAATTTTTTACTAGTTACTTATGTAAAAATGAGTAATCAAAATATCACTAGTACTTTTAAAGCCGAATACGAAACTATTTGTCATCAGACTATTGATATCAGAAATGACACTTTTTGTAATTTAGAATCTTCAAGCTATCCCGAGCCATACAAACCTCATACGAAGTGCTATTGGTATTTTATTGCCCCGATAAATCATCAGGTAGTAATAAAATTCGATTTTTTTGAAATTGAATATAGTGAAAACTGTGCGAACGATTATATTAAAATTAGAGACAACATTGGTAATAGGACGCCGATAATTGGATTTTATTGTGGTATAATGAATACTTGGAAAGTTAATTCGACAGAAAACAAAATGTATATGGTATTCTTTAGCGATGGTCTGATAGAAAAAGGTGGTTTCTCTGCTACATTGACTGCGAGACCAATCAGTAATTAATGTAATACCCATAGGAAGTCACCGATGCTCGAAAAAAATCTACGATCGACCGAGACTCGGCTACCAATGCTCGGTCGAGCGTCGGTACTCTATTATCAGCCTATGGCTGGCACACCATCGGTCACCTAACTATATTCATAACAATGAAATACGATCTTCAGCCGATTCTCGGTCGATGATATGATAAATTTTCTTTTGCGCATGTGCACTAAATATCACATCAGCTATTTTTAAGCATTATTTACATGTATATACTTTTCATTAGACAGAAGCAATCCTTACTGAATATAACAGAAAATAAATTTATCATTGTTATTAAAAAAATTTTTGTAGTTTATAAAATCATGTCTGACCGTGTAAATAAAACATCGAGCATTAAAAAAAAGACCATTCGGCAGCCGAAATGGTAGGTAGATTTTCCAATTTATCTATAAAAAAAGTTTCATACATACGTATCTTTTGATACATGTTAGTATATAGTCATGATATGAAATTAGGCTTGTTTTTTAAGAGTGAGGGTAAAAAAAGACAACGACTATATTCGATAGAGAACTTAAGATAGTTGATTTGACATAACATCATATACCAAACTAACCTTCACATAAACAAAGTATACAAAATTTAATTAGTTTGAGATTATAATTGTAATCGCTATTACGATGGCAAGACCAGTTAGTGATAGACGTACAGGTACGATTGAAACGTCATAAATAATAAAAGAAATCCTTTTAAACTATAAAATAGCTGAGAAATTTACAGGTTATTTTGTTCACAATAAGATACAACTGACAAAATTGTATTATAATGGGAAATGCATAAGTTATGTGTAATGAACACCATATTTTCCACATTTTTTGATTCTATTAAAATTTTCAAGGCTATCAAATTATTGGAAGAAATGGTCAAAACATAAAGTTTAAGGTCAAAAATTAAAGCTTACTAAACAAGCTTTAAGATACTTTTTACTGAAATTGTCTATCAGTTTTAGTTTTAATGTTATATGAACTTCAACTGTAAATGAAAACTGATTTTTTCGAAAAATCGTGAAAATTTCAAACAGCTATTACTTCAAAACTAATCGACCAACTTAGCTCATCTTCGAATTTGATTAAGGTAATCACCGATAGAATAAGTATAGAAAATTTCATTGAGATCCGATAAGAACTGTGGATGCTATCGTAATGAAAAGACCAGTGATAATCATAATGTATCCACTTCTCATCACCAGTTATGATGCGATGTAAAAAACCCTTTTTTTCATGTCTAGCTAGCAGCATTTCACTTAAGCATAATCGGCGTTCAATATCTCTCGGCTTTAATTCGTACGGAACCCAATTTCCTTGTTTATGAATCATTCCTAATGATTTTAAACGATGTGAGACTGCTTGCTGAGTGACTTCTAATGTTAGAGCAAGTTCTTTTTGTGTTTGAGATGAATCTTTCTCCAATAATTCCTCCAATTCTGCATCCTCGTAAATTTTTGGCCTTCCACTGCGATCTTTGTCTTCTACGTCGAAATCACCGTTTTTAAACTTTTGAAACCACTCTCGACACGTTCTCTCACTCAAAGCACCCTCACCATATGCTTCTACGAGCAATTGATGCGCCTCACCAGCAGATTTCTTTAAATTAAAGAAGTAAAGTAATATTTCCCGCAAATGACGCTTACTTGGCTTAAATTTTGACATTTTCAACTTATAAAAATTATATTTTACCAATATAAAATCAATGATATTAATAGGTTATGTTGTTCTTGAATGTCCAAACTATTTTTTAAGCCGGTTATCATCTGCGAAAGCTAACCGAAACTCCGTGCCGCGCCATCTACAATAAAACGGCGGAAACTTATTTGTACTCCTAATATTATATTAACTCTAATAAATATAACTTACACAAAAAAATTTATTCATTTAGAATAAATATATATATTTGTTTGATGTTAATAAATATAAATTTAAACCTAATGATTATTGATTTAAAAAGTTATGGCGCTAGGCAGCAGCAGCCGGAGTAGTGCGGTGCTTGCCACTAGATCGCGCCCACCAGTTGTAGTGTGTCCCTGGTAAGAAATTTATTTCAGAATTATTATATTCCCAACTTGAAGCACATATGGGACTGGTTACCTGCTGTAAATCAGCAGAGTGACGATAACCCATTTTTGATAGTAATATAGAGGTATTCTGTATTACACTATGACATTGATGTTTCCCTGAACATTTTTCTCATAGTATAAAAAAAAGTACGTGTCAAGGAAATAAATTATTTGTCTAAATATGCATTTATTTAATCGTTACATAAATATTCTGTGATTTTTAAATAATATTTAATTATTGTTAATAACTCGTTCTCTAAGGCTCACTAATATATTTCATTATGACAAAAATTAGTTGTCAGAAGAAAATTTTTTTCTCAGTGTACAATAGGATAATCCTCGTATCCTATCCTCGGCCGATGCCCAGCGAGTCTTGCTCCTATACATATTCCGATCATCAGCCGATGCTCGAAGATCGTACGGCGATCACAGCCCGATGATCGACCGATTACCGTTCTTTGTATGGGTAGTTAATTTAATTTCATAGCTGATTAAAATGTAATAAAAGAACCAAATTCGGTGATTGATAATACACAGTGAAAAAAAAATGCTAACTATTACTATCTTGAAATAGGGAATTATTATCATATTGTATGTGATAACCCGGGTCAAAAATAAAACTTGATTTAGGCGTGCTTCACCTTATTCTCTTTTGAAGTTATCGATTTGCCGACGATTTTTCGATGCGATCTCGACTTCTTCGACTTAAATTAAATTTTTGTAAATTTTTAGAACTTTTTTCATCTTAATTTGAACTTATTCGTCTTTTCTTCAAGCATAAATCACTCTCCTTACTTTTGACTTGATGAATCAAAAGCAAGCAGTATTTTTTAGCGTAGAATGTGTTTTTTACGTTTAACTTAGTTTTACACTGAAAAAAAAATATTGCTGTAATAGCAATACCGTTAGGTTATAGTAGTCATTTAAAGTTTGGAAAATCGTAGATTGTTAATATAGCAATACTCTATTTGCGTAGAGGCTAGATTGCTATTTTACCCATACAATGTTTTATTAAATCAACTATCTATATAGATGGTTGCTACGCACGGCAATTCGTATTGCTATATTAACAATACGTATTGGTATATTTACAATCCGGATTGCTGTATTAACCATATGGATTACTATATTAACAATTTGGATTGCTATGATAGCGATCTATGTATAGAAATCGTTAAAACAGCAATACCAAGTATGGGGAACCTAACCAAAGAATATGGTTAAATTGACAATACTTTTATTTAAGATTGAAGATAGTCAATGCAGCAATCTAGTATTGCCAAGTTAACGATACATTTTGTTATGACAACTATCTACCATTAGCAATACTTCAGATGGTTACGATAACCGCATTTTTTTTTCAGTGTAACTTTTTCGCTTTATAATTTAATTCAAATAAGTCTAAATCAAGTCAATTTTGACTTTTTCGCCTTAAATCGTGACTAAGTAAGCCAGTTAAATCTAAACCAAGGCGAAAATTCAATGTATCTCCTATCCCCGTAAAAAAAGTCGAGTTTGTCTTGTTAAAAAAAATCTATAAATTTTGATATGGTAAACTAAGTTAAAATCAAGCTTTGTTTTTCACCCGGGACTCATTATCATATGCTTTTTGTCAACTATTCGTTTCTTGTATAATAATATTCACTATTGCCGTTAGTAATAGTTACCACCTGAATAATGATATTTCTTATATCTGAAAAAGTTGTAAATTTTGCCTTCTGAGATAGTAATGATTATTATCTCGGATAAGAATGCTTATACTATATCTCCAAAAGGAAAAGCTAACATAAAAGGACTCGAAAAAAAAATTGTGGTTCTTCTAACTACAATATTGTAGTAAAACATTGTAGTAGCGAGTACTCCAATATGTAGTAAAGGATACTACATAAATAGTACTGACGTTACAACACGTATGGTTGAGGTTATTCCAAGTTGGAGTTTGCATTTCTTTACTCCAACTTGTAGTAACCTCAACTGCAGCTGCTGTTGTAGCAACTACAATTTTTTTTCCATGAATGAGAATCTTTCAAATGTAAAGAAATAGTTACTTCGTTAAGATAGGAAGTATTATCACTTTTTTTAACAAGTAGTATACTTTACAAGCCTTTATTATGTTGTCGAAATTAGACATTATGTTAGTTTAAAAACGTTGGCATAAATTACTTTAAAGTCTTTATCATACCGCTCTAAAGGCAATGCAAATCATGGAAACTATATGCTTTTGTTGAATTTATCTATTAACCATTTCATTGTTAAAATTAATAGTGTTAAAAATAAAAATGATATTATTGACCTCATAAAATTGTTTTGAACGGTATTTCCCAAGTAGTTTTGATAAAAAACATGTAAAATATTTTATGACATAAAACTATTATAAGTATTGATAAAATGATGACTTTTGCTTTAAATATAGCTTTATCGCCGTGCAAATTCATAATAACACTCAAAACACAATTATATATATATATATATGTATATATGATGTCAATATGATTTATAAAAAAATAAAATTTATTTTCGACATTTCAGTCAGACAAAAATGAATTGAATTCATGGATTTCCATTCTCTGGTTGATAAGTTCCATAAATATGAAGTTTTTATCCTACGATTTTAATATTTACTTATTTGTATTGATAATATTTGTAATAAATTCATATGTAATAACAGAGAAAAATTTTAATACTACTAGTAGTAATGAAGATTTGTTCAGCAGAACCCGAAGAACAGTTGTTGTATTAGATAAAAAACAACTTTGGAAAAGTGGTATAATTCCTTATAAATTTAATGATATTGTTACTGGACAACAAAGAAGATTTTTAAAAAAAGTAATGAGAGAGTGGGAAAAGTCAACATGTGTTCAATTTGTCGCAAGAAATAAAGAGCTCCATCCATATTATTTAATTTTCACGGAATTAGAACATTGCCAGTAAGTTGTTCAAAATTTATATGATGACGCGATTTATAAACAAAGTATTTCGTTATGCTTTAAAATTTTTTCAATCAATGTAGGTGTTGTTATGTTGAACAAAAATATGCAAGTTCAATTAAGTTCATAGGTTTGCGGAATCAATGCTATCAACAGCAAATTGTTCTTCATGAATTAGGACATGCTATTGGTTTTTTACACGAACATAATCATCCGGATCGTGATAAATATATTAAAATAAATTATTTTAATATTCATGCAGGTAAATTAAATTAATAAGTGGTATATGTTATTTTTTTTTAAAAATAAATATGAAAAATTTTTCTTGTTATTATAAAGATATTTAAAATAATTAAAAACAGATCTATTCGATCAATATGTTAAATATTCGACCGATAAAGTTGACACTTTGAGTCTACCATATGACTATCGTTCAATTATGCACTATGCTTATAATTTAAGTTCAAATAATCCGAAATCGAGAACGATAGTACCTATACCAAACGACCAAAATGAAAACTCACTGGTGGAAAATGGTAATTTAAAACTTAGCAATGGAGACATAGCAGCTACGAATCTTATGTATCGATGTTCCAGTAATATTTATAAACAAAATTTATTTTATCTACTTTCTCATACACTGGGAGAAGTTTTGAGTCCGTGGTGTGGTGTAAATGATTTGGTGTTTAAATTTTCAACACTGCCGCTGTGTAAAACTCTTGATTACTTCGACACTAAGTATTTCACTTTTATTTTAAAATTATCTTCAACGATAATGATAATGATATTGCGGGAGGGGGAGGATAATCAGGGTACGGCGGGCAAAACAGGATACCCACGAAATTTTATAAAAAAAAAAAAAAAATACTTTTTAAAAAATTTTTTCGAACATTACAAAATCAATTTTGTAAATATAATTGAGCATTGTTTTGATTTTTTTTTCTTTAAGCTTGTCATAAAAGTTCAATTTTCAAACATTGGGTGGTCCGCAAAGGTGCTGATTTCTGGAGACCTTACTTTATCATCCTTTTTTTGCGACCGAGGCTGCAAATGCCCAGTCACTGTACTTTTCCGCTACAACCGGACGAAAATGAAAGGGACTGTAGGGAAAAGAATCACATTCTTGCTTACTGACCGAAGATTTTGATTAGTTTTTCAATTTAATTAATATTGAGCGGTGGCGTTAATTTTCTCTCCGCTTGCAGTTTATTGAGTCCTCGAAAACTGAGTATTTCTTTACGTACCCCGTTTGCCCCCACCCCTCCCTACTAGTGCTGTAACCTATATATTAGTATCTTAAATTAACATCACTTATACACTACAATAATAACACACTTATATTAGAAATAATAACATCACAATTAACAGCAGTAAAAGAAAGGCAAGAGAGACATAGTTTATTGAATACAGATGTATGCTGTTATGCTGTCAATATAAGACTGACTGACTTTAGTCGCGTATCTATATAACAAGAGAAGAAGGCATTTGTTTTCTAGTTATTCAAATATTTTAAAACATCAGTTTCACATTCGTTACAATATTATGTGATAATTTTTTACTACAGATTATATTATGAAAGAAAACACTCGTACCGTGTTAAAAGTACACTACTTGACATCTCACACCGAGAACACTGTGTAAAGTCCTCGGGGACCATTTTCGCACCAAAAATTTTTTACAGTGTAATAATGTTCTCATAATAGTCTCAATAGTGAAATCAAACTAATTATTGATTCAGGTTGTGGAGAAACATTATATGAGCCTAGTGGTACATTTGAACAACCAATAAATAACAATAACGTTACACTAAATGATGTTGAACGGTGTGAATGGAGAATTAGAGCAGCTGAAGGCGAAAGAATAAATCTCAAAATCATATCATTGAAGATTTATCAGACTTACAATTGTTTATTCGATTATCTGGAAATTCGTAACGGAAATTCGCCAAACAGTACTTTTTTAGGTATATATACTCTTAGTTAATAACATTTCTGTATTATACGGCAGGCTATCTATGCCCTTAGAAACTCATGAGCTGCTTGTATATATTCCGCTTTGTAGAATTTAATATAATTATCATTATTATAATACATTCTTAATAAAATTTTCGTAAAAAAGTATACTATTAATCCAAAGGGGAATTCGTATATTTATTTATTCATCTTTTCTTTCAATATTTTAATTTACTGAAAGAATAAATATAATTTTTTAATAATTTAGGTCCGTCTAATATTGATGGGGTTTTTTCGATTTCAGTCTGCTACATTGAAAAAATAAATTTGATGGTTATTGTAACCATCTGAAGTATTGCTAATAATAGATAGTTGTCATAACAAAATGTATCGATAACTTGGCAATACTGGATTGCTACATTAACGATCTTCAATTTTAAATAAAAATATTGTCTATTTAACCATATTCTTTGGTTATGTTCTCCATACTTGGTATTGCTGTTTTAACGATTCCTATAGATTGCTATTATAACAATCCAAATGGTTAATGTAAAAATTCGGATTGTAAATAGGGGAGGGGAGGGGCAAAAGGGGGTACCTAAGGAAATACTAAGTTTTTGAGGACTAAAATACGCTAAATCTTTTTGTTTTTAATGATATTGAAGGTAAATAGACAAAATTTTACGCTGCAGTTAAGAAATAAAATTTTTACTTTTGGCGGGCGAAATGGGGTACCCTTAAAAAAAGCTGGAAAAAAAAATTTCTGAAATTTAATCAAATTTCATTATATTGAATTTTTTATATGTAATATACCTCAAGAAAAATTACATTTCACATCATTGGTGGATAGGAAGCCAGAAAATTTTTTTTTTCTGGGGCAGAGAGGCTCCCTTCCAAAAAATGATAAATTTTTTTTTTTTTTTTATTTTTAAATTGTTTTCATCATTAAGAATGTATTTCTTTCTCTCGACAACTATCTTTGGTTTTAAAATACTCAAAAAAAATTTTTTTAGGTGTCATAAATCGTTCCCCCTCGCTTATCTTAATTATTAATTGTTATTTAATAAAAAAAAAACAATTCTATATTTCTTATTTGTCATTATTTTGAACCCAAAAAACGTGTTTTTTGATTTTTTAGATTACAGATTATTTTGCTTTATTTAAAAAATTTTATCAATTAAAAATGAGATATTATTTTTGAATATTTTTAGCAGCCAAATTTTCCCGGATATAGAAAATCAAACGAAAAATGGATTAATATCTTAATTTTTTTTTAATTTGACGATAAAAATATGAAAGAATCATTTTTCCATGATTTTCGGCTGGTTCATTTTGCCCCAGATGTCATGCGTAGGGGTAAAAATGCCCAAATATATCGGATCTATAGTAATTAGAAAACGTATTGCCGTATCAACCATCTATATAGATAGTTGATTTAACAAAACATTATTGTATGGGTAAAATAGCAATGTAGCCTTTACGCAAATAAAGTATTGCTATATTGACAATCTACGATTTTCCAAACTTTAGATGGTTACTATAACCTAACGGTATTGCTATTACAGCATAAAATTATTTTTTCTGTGTATTAATATAAACCAATACTTTGAAAATTATTATAATTCATATGGTAACTAATTAAAATTTTTTCTATTAATACCAATTTTTTTCTAGCACGTTACTGTGGTGAAAAAACTGAACATATCATAATTGCTAGTAATTTTTTACTCGTTACTTATGTAAAAATGAGTAATCAAAATATCACTAGTACTTTTAAAGCCGAATACGAAACTATTTGTCATCGAACTATTGACATCAGCAATGACACTTTTTATAATTTAGAATCACCTAATTATCCTGAAAACTACAAATCAAACAAACAGTGCTACTGGAATTTCATTGCACCAAATAATCATCGGATAGTAATGAAATTTCATCTCTTTGAAATTGAAATCAGTGAAAATTGTACAAAAGATTATGTCCGATTTTTTGACGGCAGTTATTTAAACTCTCATATGATTGGAATCTACTGTGGCAACAATGATAATTTGGAAATTACTTCGACAAAAAACAAGTTGTCCGTTTTATTTTCTAGCGATTCTCTGATTGAGGCAGCCGGGTTTTCAGCGTCTTTAATTGCTGAACTTACTGAAAATTGATCATCTATTGAGGATGGCCCTTAAAAATTACAGTGAAATTGGTTATATTAAAATTAGAGACAATAATTGAAACTGATTGTGGAATCATGAATACTTGGAAAGTTAATTCAACAGAAAATAAAATGTTTGTTTCATATGAATAGATATTAATAAAATATTTTATAGCAATAGGATAATAGAAAAAGGTTGTTTCTCTGCTATTTTTATTCTAATATCGATTCATCAATAATTTAGCTCTAAAGAGTACGATAGTTACAAAAAAAAAAAAAAAAAAAAAAAAACTAACATTAGTTTATTAAAGAGAAAATTTGTTCATATATAAATTATAAATATTTTTTTTTATACACATTGGTTTATTTTTCGAGTTTCCGTCAAGTTCCTCTTGACAGTAAATACAGAATTTCCTCTCCCAATTCTCTAAGCCACATCTTGAGCCTTCAATTTCACTAGAGTAAAAGCTCAACGAAAAGCGTGATAAAATGGCTTCTTATTCTCGCGTTTATATTCAATCTCAAGGCGATTTGGTAGGCGCAAAGGGCTTCATCTGAAACACGTTAGTCGGCATTCACCACTCCTAACATAGATCTATACATCTATGTATGTATCGAGGTATATGTATCCATATATATATATATAACAAGAAGGAGAGAGAAGGGAGTAAATCGGTTTCGATGCATTATGTAGTATCTTCTTGATCCTCTGTAATGCATCTATGCATGGACTTGAGAGATGTCCTGCCATTTTGAAGACACACTATTCTCCTGTGTATCATAATCTGTACGTTAATTTTGAATAATTAAAATTTTGTTAATTAATTATATTAACTAACCATTGCTGTATACGAAAATCATTTTAGTACTTTCAAATCAATTAAAAAAAAAAATTTATGACATAAATTTAAATATAAAGTTGAATTGAATTGAATTAATTATCACGCTTCAACGTATACTTGTATGCTAAATGCAACCACGTTTCGCACTCAGCTTGATTACTATTTACATAAAAGATCTGGCATGCCAAAACAATCAGTTTCATCAACAAATTGCTACATTACATTATACTTTATTTCATTATTATTACATCAGTTTTACGGCTCTAATTTAATTGTAACTTCTCAATTTATTAAAAAAAAAATAAATATATTTTCCATTTTATCACTTCAATAATAGTTTCAAATTAAACATATATAAAATTCTAGCTATTATCTTTTATTAATTAAATAAAGAGTGTTAATAAATATATAAACTTTTGAACTAATGGTATTTTTGATACCTACTGTTTTAAAAAAATCGTATGGCAGAGTTACGTCAAAATTCCTCCGTAAAAACAAAAACAATAGCTAGATTTGAATGAACCCGGGTCAAAAATAAAACTTGGTTTCGACTCCGTTTGCTAAGTTGAAATTTAGAGCCGTTTTTTACAATACAAAAGTTTTTTACTATACAAACTCGATTTTTGTAACAGAGATATGAAATACATCGAGCTGTCGTCTTGATTTAGACTCAACGGCTCACGATTTAAGACGAAAAAGGCTAAATCGAGTCGAAATTGACTTGGTTTAGACTTATTCGACTTAAATTATAAGACGAAAAAGTAAAAACTGAGGTGAAACGCGGAAACACATTTTACACTGATAAGAACTGCTTGCTTTTGACTTGGTTCAGCAAATCAAAAATAAGGTGAACGACTGTCGTGCTCAAAGTGAAGACGAATAAGTTCAAACTAAGATAAAAAAAGCTCTAAAAGAATCAAGTTTTATTTTTGACCCCGGGTAAATCTCAAGAAAGTCATATGCATATGACTTGCTCATGAGCAGAGCTCTATATAATTGGCTAGCCTATTTTGAATCTACTGTCAATTAATGAGGTAACTTTTAATCAAATTTATCTAACCTGATATGAATAAATAATAGATTTGACTTATTCTGTTTTGTTATTAATAGTAAGTAAAACTGAAGATAAAGTATCATGGTTTCTTTGTTACATATATATATATATACATGTATATTGCTTTGGCTCGGTTTTGGACTAGTAGTATATAGTATAGCTTGTATATAATATAATGTTGCGCGTACCACCAATAAATAACAGTCTTGTGTTCCACCAAAATCCACTCTATTCACTATATACGATATACCTGCACTAATACTACATAACAGCCAAGTATACTAAGTACACACACATCATAACCATTTACCATGATATATAATAGGCTATTAACATAATAAAAATTAAAATAAGCTTGATAATTATTTTTTCACATTGTTTATTAAATTCGCTATTGCGATTCAATTCTTAGTAATGTCTTTTGTTAAAAATGAATTATAAAATAAAAATTAAAAAAATTTTTTTTTGCACCAAATACTCACAGTGTTTGATGGTTGCGTCACAAGGTAAAAAGATAAGACATGAGCGATGTTGGTAAAGATAGCGTATCTTTATTACCTTTCACAGAAACGTCTTGGAAACGTAATGTCAACGTTACACATTATATTTGTATATATATATATATATATATATATATATATATATATATATATATATATATATATATATATATATATATATAATTTTATCATGCCTACATCAAGTTTAGTATTGTCGAATGACTGTAATCTTTATGTTTTATGGTCACCAATCAAATAAATATCAACGTTTATTAGGTGAAAAAAAAAAAAAAAAAAAAATTAAAACAAAAAATAAATTACTTGCAGTTAAAATTTTTTTATTGGTATTTTAAATATATCACGACATTAAAATCATATTTATTTGTTCATTTGGAACTGTAATAAAATTTTAAATGTCTTTAAAATTTTTTACTACTACTTCCTTTTTTTTTTCCTTAATTTAACCCCAGCTTTTTTTTTAAGGAATTTTGTTACTTCCCCTCAGTAAGTTAGTATGCAAGTGGTAACACCATAAATCACTTTAATAATTGCTTCATTAAATTGTATTATTTATTTTTATAAAAAGAAAAAAAACATCCATATTTACATTTTTTTTATTAAAATATGACAATGAAGTTGATTATAAACTTTTGTAACAAAACGTAGATATGAATGGCATCAATTATTATTAATTATAAAAACATGACTAATATGTTTATACGAAATTACCGAAAGAACAAGGGAATAAAATTGCTGTTTTTTTTTTTTTATGGCAATGACGTATCTGGGGTATTAGAATTTTTTTAGGGTTTATTTTATGTCTCTTTACTCTATATACTTTTTTTTATGTATTTAAGTTGCTTTAATTACCGTAGAATTTAAAGAGTAAACCAAATGAGAGAGATAAGATTGATTTGTTCTGAAAACGTTAATTTTTAAATCAAAAGATTTCGTATTAAAGAAAAATAAAAAGTAGTTGTAGTCCAAGTTGTGAGTAGCAACTCGACATATTCACGACATCTCATCGGATTTTATTGGCCAAGTAAATCCTCAAATCTCTATACTACGTCTCGGGTCCATATCGTTGCTGAGGGACCAGAGTACGGTACCGGAGAGGACGACCCTTCGCATTACGACGTCTTCGTAAGCCTAAGCGACACACATTCCATCCGATCCCTTACTTCTAGTAGACTACACTCTACATTTACTGCGACTACTACTACTACTACCACCATTATACTCTTGTACTGTGTAGATATAGTATATCTTTAACCAGATACAGGTTTTAGTTGAAAACAAAGTTGAATTCACTACTATTCAAAATAAAATTGCTAAAATATTTTATGTTTTGTTTTCTTCCTAAAAAAAAAAAATCAACATAAATTTGAATTTTATGGGTCAGCGTTTGCTTTTTTTTTACATAAAACATATTTTTGAAATATTTTATTTCATTTTTTTTTTTTTTTTTTTTTTTTTTCAGTAAGTAATTATAGAATTTGACAGTAATGAAAAAAAAAATTTTTTTCTTTATAGTATAATTCCTTTAGAATAATTTTTTAGATTCTATAAATGTTACTATTTGACAGAATTAATATATTTTTTATTTAATATTCTGATTCTCAATATTTTTCATTTATATATATGCAGAGAGAATTTCTTTATAAAATTCAGATAAAAAGTGTTACTTTATAGTGCTTTCTATAAAATAGGGTAAAGGGGGTAGGGCAGGCAAAACGGGGTGACCCCAAAATATCATAAGAAAAAAAATTTTTTTTTTTTCGTCTAATTACTATAGATTCGATATACTTGCGCATTTTTACCCCTACGCATGACAGCTGGGGCAAAATGGACCAGCCGAAAATTATGACAAAATGACTTTTTCAAATTTTTATGTCATATTAAAAAAAAATTAATATATTAATCCATTTTTTGTTTGATTTTCTATATCTGGGGCAAATTTGGCCTTTGCAAAATTTTTTAAATAATGGAAAATAATCTGTAATCTAAAAAATCAAAAAACACGTATTTTGGGTTCAAAATAATGACAAATAATAATGAGAAATATAGAATTGTTTTTTGTTATTCAATAACAATTAGTAATTAAGTTAATCGAGGGGGGAACGATTTATTACACCTAAAAAAATTTTTTTTTGAGTATTTTAAAACCAAAAATAGTTGTTGAGAGAAAGAAATATATTCTTAATGATGAAAACAATTTAAAAAAAAGAAAAAAAAATTAAAAAATTTATCATTTTTCGGAAGGGGGCCTCTGTCCCACAAAAAAAAAATTTTCTGCCTTCCTATCCATCAATGATGTAAAATGTAATTTTTTTCGAGGTATATTACATATAAAAAATTTAATTTAATGAAATTTGATTAAATTTCAGAAATTTTTTTTTTTCAGCTTTTTTTAAGGGTACCTCATTTTGCCCGCCAAAAGTAAAAATTTTATTTTTTAACGGCAACTAAAAATTTTGTCTATTTACCTTGAATATCATTAAAAACAAAAAGATTTAGCGTATTTTAGTCCTCGAAAACTTATTATTTCCTTAGGTATTCCCTTTTGCTCCCCCCCACCCCTATTTTAAATATATCTATGTTTTTTTAATAGAAGAAGGAATTTGTAAGTTACATCAAATTCATAAATCGAGAGTTAATCTTAGACTTAGCCATGGAAAAAAAAATTTTGTTCTGTAATATTTTAAAGGTGGTCTCTCGTGCCTTGGGTGAGCCATCTTGCCCCGGTCTCCCCTACTATTTATTCTTATGCGACACGTATGTGGGCCCGCATGAAAAAACTTTAGATGTGAAAAAATATATGAATATTATAATATGATATATTGTACAGTATATAAAATAATATTTATATTTTTGCCACATTAATATATGATAATATATTGAGAAAAATATATTACTGCAATATATTAATTATACATTTATCAATATAACTTTTTAACTTCCCGCTACGAAAATTGCAAATTTCCAAAAATTCGGGAAGTTATTGGTTTCACCCCGATTTGTGAAAATCGAAATTCCAATAGATGTCGACGTTTTGAGGTTCTAGGAAGCTATTCTGACTAAATTCAAGATGATGTCCGAGTGTATGTATGTATGTATGTACGTACGTATGTAAATATCGATAACTTTTGAACGGATAAACCGATTTTGATCGTGAAGGTGTCATTCGACGCGGTTTGTCAATATCTCGAAGCTGAAAAAAAATTGAGCTTGATCGGTAGGGCTCGTTCGGAGATATTCCAAAAATAAACTTTTTTCAAAAATGTTTTTTTCGGATAACTTTTTACGGGCTCGATGGATTAATTCCAAAATCAACTGGGCTCTGAAGCTTCATAAACCGCGTCGAATACCACCTCAACCATCAAAATCGGTTAATTCTTTCAAGAGATACCGTTGTCGAAAGAATTAAAAAAAAAAAATTTTTTTTAGTATTTTTGAAATTTCTCAAAAACGATTCGATAAATAAATTTCAAAGTCTGATCAGTTGTAGAACTCAATAAAACGCGTCGATTGCCACCTTAACCATCTCAATCGCTTTATTAGTTCGAGAGATATCGTTTGAGAAAAAAAATGATAAAAAACGTTTTTTTTCGAAAACAAAGGCATACAAAAGTATTTTCGAGCTCGAAGAGCTCGAAAATTTATCCACAACAATTTTTCGAGCTCAAGGAGCTCGAAAACGGCGGGAAGTTTTGAGGCTGGCCCGCAGGGTCAACTGACAGACCGATTTTTTTGTGTATGGTTAACATATTGGGGCATTCCACGCCAAATCTACCACTTTTTAACCCGACCCCTTTAGGTTTAGCTAAAAATTTTTACTCTTTTTCTATCCCATCAAAAACGTTTCTCATAATTTTTTCGAATTTATTCACCCAACCAAAAGGAAGTTATAAATTATACTTTTCAAAAAAAATTATTACAACCTACCTTCATTGTTTATTTTTAGAGTTTTGGAAAAAATCAAAAATTTTTCGATGCTTACCATTTTTGATTTTTGATTTTTTTTTATTATATATAACTTTGACATTTCCTGCAAATCCTCAAATTTTTTCAGAGTGATGTTTGTTCGGTTTATATTTTTTTTTTTCCAATTGACAACAAAATTTTTTTTCAAATAGCCTTATTTTTCATACCACCATGCTAAAAATTTTTTAGAGTGCTCAGAGAACTTTTAATTTTAGAAAAAAAAAATAAAAATTATAACTTTAAATAGTAATCATCGAAAAAATTTGATTTTTTTTCAAAAAATCAAGTTAAAAAGTAGAAGTACTTTCTGAATGATTTTTTTGTATTTTTATCTGAAAACTGCGTTCAAAAACAAAGAATATGAAAAAAATAAATTTCCGTTTAGTCCATTTTTTAATAAATGCTGGGAATTCAAACAAAAATTCTTCTACCCTCATTGTTCTATGGTTAATATAATTTTTTTTTAATTCCCAGTATTTGTCAAAAAAAAGACTAAACGGAAACTTTTTTTTTAATCTTCTTCGTTTATGAACACAGTTTTCAGAAAAAAATACAAATTAATTATTCAGAACGTCCTTCAATTTTTTAACTTGATTTTTTGAAAAAAAATTAAATTTTTTCGCTGATTACTATTTAAAGTTACAATTTTGATTTTTTTTTTTTCTAAATTTAAAAGTTCTCTGAGCACTCTCAAAAATTTTTAGCATGGTGTTATGAGAAATAAGGCAAGCCTTGAAAAAAAAAAAATATAAATCGAAACATCACTCTGAAAAAATTTGAGGATTTGCAGGAAATGTAAAAGTTAAATATAATAAAAAAAAATGAAAAATAAAAAATGGTAAACATCGAAAAATTTTTGATTTTTTCTAAAAATCTAAAAAAAAAACAATGAAGATAGGTTGCAATAATTTTTTTTGAAAAGTACATTTAAAAACAAAAACGTCCGAATCAGTCGAATTTTAAAAAAGTTATAGCTATTTAAAATAAAAAAAGCCATTTTTTTCAAAAATTCATAACTTTCTTTTGGTTGGATGAAAAAATTCGAAAAAATTGTGAGAAACGTTTTTGATGGGGTAGAAAAAGAATAAAAATTTTCAGCCTAATTTAAAGGGTCAGGTTCAATTGAGTGGTAGATTTGACGTGGAATGCCTCATATGTTAAACATACACAAAAACAATTATTGACTAAAATTTTTTAGAATTCAATAAAAACTTATGAAATTTCATCAGCCCATCTGGTTTACAAAATATTGTAAAATCATTCTTTCACGAAATGAATATTCATAAACGTTTTAATCCTAACTTAGTTACCAATTGTTCACTATAGACGCCAGACAGATCAAGTACTTACGTTATTATAAGGGTGCTTTGTATAAGCATCATGTATTTTGATCAATAGATAATATTATATAAACAACGTACTTAATATTTAATGGTTTCAAAATGTCATTACCTCAAATCTTCTATACCTGTACCTAAATAAAATGTGCTTTTTCTTAGAGAACGCAGCAGACATACAGGTATAATTATGTCGCCGGATAATCCCTTTTCTTATCTGCACAAATTCTTAGAATTAATATTAAAATAAGTCTAAATGGGAAAGTAATGGATGTCATAAAGTATCCATTGACCCTTACCCTAAAAAGCTAATTACTGATGTTTAGGTGCAAATGTCCCATTGGATCTGAAATCCCCTCCCTGAAATATGGCGATGTCTTTAAACATCGGTCACTAAAATTTAAACATCATTCAGTTTCAAACTCGAACCAAGTTGTCTCCGAGCATATCCAAAATTTACATTTCCAAACGTTCTAATCGTAACGTCTATTCAATTTTTAAAATCATCATGGGTGATGTGAAGTGTTTTTTGTTGACAAGTCCACAATCTGGATCCAAACGGTGCGCCGATATTTTTGATATTGAGCATAATGCTCAATGCAAAAAACCTAAAATTGAAGAATCAAGCGAAGTGACTCCATCCGACACCTTTTTGCCGACATGTGAACTGGACGGAAATTTAACCTTTCGTCCAGTGAACATTCAACGGGCAAAGTCGATCATTAACGTCAATATAAAGACGAAAATGGTGTCCAGGAAGATTGTTCCAATTCCTAAACCAGTCGTCGTCGAGAAGGAGGTGGAACTAATCACGGTTCCGAAGCAAGTGAAGCCAGATCTTCAGCGGAGACAGTTGCGGGTGATGCAGCCAGTTTCGAGAAGCCACGAGATGTCTGGACTTTGTTCCATTCAGTAAAGAAAGAACGTGCACACATATAGTGCTAATTTGTAAATATTTTTCTGCATATATATTTTTTTCACTAATGTACTCTTGTGCATATTTAAGAAACCTTATTAATTAACGTTAAATAAGGACATATGTGTAATTATTTTTTGCTAATGTTTTGTCATTATTTGTATCAGTTTTACACATCTGTTTACTTTTTTTTTTTTTTTAATAAATAATAATAGTGAGAATTATAAAAGTATATTAGGCATAAACATATATCTACAAACTATAACGTTAATTTTATTTTTATTTTATATAATTTTTTTTTTTTCAATTTTGTATATAATTTTTCTATGACAATTGTTTCAATTTTTAAATAAAAATCTATTTTTTTGTACTAAAAAAATTTTTTTCATATTTAAAAATAGTTACATTTCCTGAAACCCATTACTTATAAATAATATTAATTAGTCTTTATAAGAATGATAATTTTAGTTTATTTTATTATTTAATTTTAATTAGTTTTAATTAATATTAATTTTTTTTTTAAATAATTCTAATTTACTACATCTAAGTCAGTATTTATAAATAGTTATAAATATTTATTAAGATCAAATACTGCCGAAAATTGGGATTGGAGTAATTATGCAATATTCATATTTATTTAATTTTTAGTATGGGAAGGGAGGGGGCAAAAGGGGGTAGGGTAGATAAAACGGGGTACACTCAAAATTTTATAAAAAAAAAATGAATATTTTAAATGGTTTTTAAACATTCTAAAATCACTTTTGTAAATATAATTGAGCGTCATTTAAAATTTTTTTTTGTTAAACTTTTTAAAAAATTAATTATTAGTTGAAAAATATTAATGGCTTTTGTTTTATGATAAAAACTATAAAAAATTCGTTTTCCTTCTTTTGTATCCAATAATTATACAAAATTTAATTGTTCTTCAAGTAAATTATTTTCAAAAAAGTTTAACTTACTCAAATTCATTAAAAGTCCAGAATTTTTTTTTTTTTTTTAGGGGGTATCCCATTTTGTCCGCAAAAATAAAAATTTTTTTTTTTCAACAGTAACTAAAAATTTTTCCTATTCACTTTGAATATCATTAAAAAAAAAAGATTGAGTGTATTTGAATCCTCGAAAACTTGGTATTTACTTAAGTACCCCGCTTTGCCCCTACCTTCCCTATATATATCTATAGCATGTTTTAAGACGTTATATTTTATAAAGAGTACTGTTAAAATTCCCATTGGCGCTAGTTGGTTCCAGCTTTACTGAACACTGTAATTTTTATGGTAAATTTTTACCGTGTGAAAAACTCATTTACAATCTCTAGAGAATGTCTAATTTTATAAAAAAAAAAAAAGTGCTAATTCAAAACAAATGTTTTTTATTTTCAAATCCTGCAAGATTTTTAGGGAATGTACACGCTGAAAAAAAAAATTATCATCTTGCAATAGGGAATGATTACCATATTGTATGTGATAATCACTATCATGCTTTTATGTTTATTATACGTTTCTTCTATAGTAATATTTACTATTGCCGATAATAATAGTTACCATCTAGATGGTAATATTTCTTATAAGTGAAAAATTTGTAAATTTTGCCTTCTGAGATAGTAATGATTATCATCTCGGATAAGAATGCTTACCATCTCTGTTAGGAAAAGTTAACATAAAAGAATGAAAATTTTTAAAATGTAAAGATGGAAATAGTTAGTTCGTTAAATTTGGAGGTATTGTCACTTTTTTTCAGCGTGTATATTATATATATTATATATTATTAAAGATCACTAAAGAATTTCAAATTTTTCTGAACATGATACTTGGGATATTTTCATGCGAACTTTAAAAATTCATATTGTGATATAAAACTTTCAGGAAATTAAACAAAATTTTATTTCCTAATAATTTTAAGATTTACAAAATTCTTGAGTGACCTCAAAAAAAATAAATATTTCAAACATAAACATAAAAATATAAATACAAATATATGAAAATGTATAATGATGAATAAAATTAAAAAAAAACGTATAAAGTATGACAAAGTATGAACATATGTATAATCCTTTAGCAAAGTTAAGTAGTTGACTCTTAAATTATTATCCTCTTTTCCTATCTCTCTTAGCATTATCTCACTTGAGAATATAAGTGTAAGTGCCAAGCGTCCACCTAATGGCGAGCATAGGGACCGTAATATCATCGTAATAGGAATAATGTTAACGTAGAACGTTAGTGTGCGGCATATAATGTACGTTAAGTTAAGTTTAGCGTATGCGACTAACATGGGGTTCTCAAACCATGCCGCCAACCGCTCGCTTGAGAATCTCACCCTCTGTTTTTTTCTTCACACTGCTCACCTACTTCATACATACAGCTTGACTGTGTGAGGTAGGGTGCATAATTTATCGTTCAACACCCTCGACTGTCGCCTAATGCAATACATTACGACCTTCCTATGCATGGAAATTCTGCAAGGTTATCGCCACTCAACCGATAATCGAGGGTTATTACGTAACTGATGTCGATTACCAGTTATCGTCTATTAAGTGACGATTTGTATTTTTAGGGACAATAAATATATAAATTACATTATTATTTTCATAAATTAAGTTATTATTCATACTACAAAAATTTCATAGGGAGTTGATAAAAATTTTATTTATGTGTGTAAATCATTTTTCTATTTAATATGATGAGTTATTTATAAATTAATTATTAATTATAAGGACAATCGGTGATTTTTTTTAAAGATGAAAGATGTTCTGGTTGAAATTTTTTGACATTTTCATCAACTGGTCTTGGACCCATTGCTAAATTATCCTGATTTATTTCAAGATGATATCCTTCGGACCCTGACACTGTCCAAGTGATATTCAAAATCTTATCTTCAGTTCCCAGAGGTGTAGGATTTGAATATTTAGCAAAATTAGTCCACATCTTTACTAATTTATCTCGATTAATATTGAACGGATCTTGAGGATCAGTTGGATATTTAAAGTTTGAAACGTGCCATATATATGGCAAATCATCAGCATGAGCAGAGCCTGGTATGTATTTAAAGATGATTTTATTTGTTAAATTAAAGAGTTAAAATGTTATTAAATATAGATTATTCTTTACCGTCAATTGAAATTCCAGACACCGATTTATGTCGAGACATACTAGAAATAATGGAATTACGATAATAGTATACTGGAACATATTTCTGCATTAATTGTTGCTTAGTATCTATTGCACTGACATAATAAGCATCAGTAAGATTCTGGAATTAAATAAATAATGGCGAATAATTTGTTTAATTTCATATGTAGGGGACGGGGGGACAAAACGGGATAAGGGGGGCAAAACGGGGTACCCCAAAATTTTACAAAAAAAAACATTCTAAAATTTCTTTCGTAAATATAATTGAGCGTTATTTTGAATTTTTTTTGTTAAACTTTTTCAATAATCGAGTGTCAGTTGAAAAATGTTGATGACTTTTGTTTTATGATAAAAACAATTAAAAAAATTTTTTTTCTTCCTTTGTATCCAATAATTATGTAAAATGTAATTTTTCTTTATGTAAATTACTTATAAAAATATTTAATTTATTTAATATCCAGAAATTTTTTTTTTCACTTTTTTTAGGGGGTACATTTTGCCCACAAAAATGAAAAAATTTTTTTTAACGGCAACCGTAAATTTTTATGAGTCTGAATGTAGCAGACATCAGAGAAATTAAAAATTATAAATAAATAGAGTAAATAATTAAAAAAATAACATTTATAAAAAATGCACTTATTAATTTTTTAATTTTTTAAATGCGCATTTTTTAAAAATTTTATTTTATCAATTATTTACTCTATTTATTAATAATTTTAAATTTGTCTGATGTTTGCTACATTTACACATAAATTTTTCTATTTATTTTGAATATATTCTATTTACTTTGATCTATATATCATTAAAAAAAAAAAAAATTTAACGTATTTGAATCCTCGAAGGCTTAGTATCTCCTTAAGTACCCTGTTTTGCCCCCGTCTATCTCCTATAGAGAAAGACATAAATATATGTATTACTTGAATTATTTGATCGATTGCATCATCAATGATATCGTTAAATATATCTTCGGGTAGTCCACCAGAAATATTTGAAAGACTTGGAATTAAATTAATAGGAACGTCTGCACCAATTATTCCAGTCATATTATGTATTTTTTCAACACTGTCTTTTAATTGTCAGAGCTTCGAAGAAAAAAAATTAGCAATAGAAGAAAAATGAACAAATTCAAAAATAATAAAAGAGTAAATAAATACGTTTTAGGAAAAATAGAATTTCTTGAGACATAAGTCCTGCCATATGAGGTACTCGATTGAATTGACCAGTTTTAAAATTTTCAACGAAACATTTCGTGATGAATGCAGTGTCACCAGCGATATTTTTATCTTCAATTACTGGCTTAAAAGGTCGGAGATTCTAAATAATTTATCGAATAGTTAGAACTTGTTGAGGTGAGACTATGAAATTAATAAATAAAAATTACTAGAGAAGTTATTTTTTCAGTCGCTTTGACAATATTTTCAGCGGATTCATTTTTTAGTATTCCAAGAAGTTCTGTTTTATCATTGACTGTGTAACCTAGATGATTGGCAACTTGGTAAGCATAAAATTCATTTTGAGACGAAGTAGCAAATCCCCAAAAACATAATGATGATCCACTCATGCTAATAGATCGATGGAAAAGATCTAAATCAATAATGATATATTGTTACTCTACGCAATAAAAACGGAATGATTTTTTATACCTCGTGAAGATTCAGAAAGGATATGGAAATCAACGGCAACTGCACCAGTGCTCTCTCCAAAAATGGTAACACTATTTGAATCACCGCCAAAAAATTTTATATTTTTCTGCACCCATTTGAGTGCAAGAACTTGGTCTTTAAGTCCGGCATTGCCACTGGCGTCTGACAGAGTCAATGACAGATAACCCAAGGCACCTAGACGGTGGTTCATTACCACAACCACAACATCATTTTCAATAAGATAGTCTGGACCAAATTTTTTAATACTCGATGAACCCTCTTTGAAGCGACCACCGTGAATCCATACCATTACTGGTAAACTTTTATTGTAACTAGAAAAATTTGTTTGTGGCGTGTAAACATTCAAACTCAAACAATCTTCATCGCCAATTACTTCTTTGCTATTAGTGTCATCCATTTGAGGACATGGAGTTGCTTCGGAAGTTGCTTGGAAAATATCTTCCCATGCTTCAGCTTCTTCTGCTGGCTAAAAACTTGCCTATGAAAAATTTTTATATTTTTTATCTCCATAAAATTTTACCTTAAATCGATAAATTCCTATTGGTGGTTTTCCGTATCGTATTCCACGAAATGATGAAAACTTAATTTTTTTATTTACAGAAACTAAAATTTCACCTTGTACGGGTCCTTTCTCTGTTTCAAGTACACTTGTAAGCTCAGCATTTACCGAAACAATATTTATTACAATAGAATTTGAAAAAATTAATACTAAATAAAATATTACTATCATTTTAAATGATTTTTTGCAACACGTAACACTCGTTCTCTATGACTGAAGTTAAAACTTGCAATCGACCACTAAGTATCGCGTTAGTGATAAGTGTTCTTATCAATAAATGTCAACTGGTAGTGTCATTAAACTCAAAAGTATCGTTTGCAATTTCACTGGACTAATTATAACAATAATATCCAGTACAAATTTTTTTTTTAGTTTTATTGAATGTTCATATAGAATTTGATTAAAAAACACACAGAAAAAAAGGATTTCTTGGGGTAAGAAAAATTTTGCATTATAAAATTAAAATAAAAATTTACTTAGGACTAGAAAAAATTTTTTGGAGCAAGATATGATTTCTCGCCCCAAATAGTTTTTTCTTGATTCAAGAAGATTTTTTCTCGCTCCAAAAAAATTTTCGTTTTCAATTCACAATGCAAAAAATTTCTTAGGACAAGTAAAAATTTTTTGAGCCAAAAATCCTTTTTTTCTGTGTATTTATCATTTTTTTCAATGCGGATGATAATATTTTACTGAACACAGAAGAAAAAAATGAACTTTTTCTTCAAAGTTTCTAAAAATATAAGAAAATAAAATTCGAAAGCTACAAATCTGATATTTTTCTAAAAAATCGTACGATTATTTTGTACTTTTTCGAGTTTCTCGTCAGGATTCCCTTAATTTTTTTTTTTGCTTGATTTAAATTATTGAGCTAGGCGTTTATGAACGTTTGACTTTGCTGTCATACCATGATGAGATTGAGTTTTTAAATGAATTTAAACGGAATATACTTTTTTCACGGCCAAATTTTATTTTTATTTTTAAGACTCTTTATCTTATTGATAAAATGATTTAACAATTTTATGACTTATACAATTTCTAAAATGTTGATATTTAAAGAATACTTTAAAAATTTTCATTTTTTCAAATTACAAACATTGAAGACTATAACAATGCATTCAAAAATTTTTTTGCTATCAAAATCTAATTTTTTTTTTCTTGGAGTGAAAAAAAATTTTCTTGAGCCAAGAAATAATTCTTTGAGGCGAAAAAAAATGTCTTACCCCAAGAAATTTTTTCTAGTCCTAAGAAAATTTTTGTTTTCGTTCCACAATGCAAAATTTTTCTTGCGCCAGGAAACTGGAAATCTTTTTTTTTCTGTATAGATCAAAATTTGTTTGGATCTCTGAAAATGCAAATAATAAATAATAAATAAGACATATTGTAGAATAGAATTGGTTTTTATTGTGACTAGATTACAAACGGTGTCTATAATCGAATACTAAATAAAAATCAGCATTCGACCAAGAAACGTACACACAAATGAGGGAAGATGATAATGTCATTTAAATGATAATTATTTATTTATTTATTTTAATTCTCACACATTTATTTCAGGATATGTGAATTTATTTCATTTCATTCGACTTATATATTCGTACGTCACGGGGATTCATACAAAATAGCGGTCGCTTAAATTTTTACTTAGACACTATACAATTCTATTTATTGGATCGCGTTACAACTTTATAATATTCATTTACTTTTTTATTTTTTTCATCACACTTTAAAATTACTCACTTCAACTTACACTCGCTTCCTTATTTATCAGCAGCAAGACGTGAAATTTATTTTAAAGTATCACAAAAAAAATATATATATTTATATATTTATAATTTATTTTAGCTTTTTATTTTTTTTAAGTATACCGAATATCGTTTACATCTACAAACTATTTCATATTTATATAACGTACAATATTATTGATTAACGATCCTCATACTCTGTACACGGCACTGCCTCGATAGAATTTATTCCATCGATAAATGCCAAAAAAAAAAAACTTATATTATACCTTTACTCAATCTACTATTTTTTTTATTTTATTAATATTCATTTTTTATTTGTTTAAATCATTATAATTTTTTTGGTATTTGCTGAATTATGTTATCATTATCATTATTATCATTTAAACGTTATACAATTTATATTTTAATTTAATTCGATTAGATTAACGAGTTCGTACAATTAATATTTACTATACAAATATCTACAAAATATTATTAAATTACTGATTACAATTACACGAATTACTTTTACCAATTACACAATAAATCATCTAAGATTAATTCGATAAGTCCAATTATTGCACAAAACTTTGGTCTAAATAATCTCAATTTCTGATTCAATTAAAAAAAAAAAAAAAATTCTAATAAAATAAAAAATATCTTTATAAAATAGATGCAACAATTAAAAAAAATTGATAAAAAAATTCGTGTAGTAAAATAATAATAATAATAATAACCAGTAATCACTGATTGCGATTATCATCCCACGTGAGGGACAATGACTGTGACCCAGTCGCGATGGAATTATTAGTCCAAGAGTCGAATAAAGTCGACCAGTATCCGGCAGCCGAAGTGGCAGCATGTTGCCAGTAACCAGGAAGTCTCCCGCCGTGGCCAGCAGTCGCTCCGCTATTCATACCGATACCCATCCCGAAGCTGCCTCCAGCAGTAGTACCGGCACCGACGCTACCAGCACCAGCACTGCTGCTACCGCTTCCACTGCTGCTGGCCATTAGATTTTCCGTTGCTGCACTAGCGGTGAGTATCATGCGGTCATCGTTTATCTTGTGGTCCGCCGTGGTGTTGTCCTCGTCGTACATGAGGTAGTGCTGCTGGGATGTCGTAGACGAGGGCGTCGACGATAGCATCGGAGACGCGGCGGACCTCGGCCTGGGTCACTCGGACCCTCTCATTGGATTATGCGATTCCGTTGGAGTCTGATTGTTACAATTGTTGGGTTGTGATGATCCACCGACTTGGCTATTATTACTATTACTATTATTATTATTATTATTATTATTATTATTATTATTGTTATTATTATTACTATTATTATGATTAGGATTACTATTATTATTAGTATTATTATTATTATTATTATTGTTATTGTTATTGTTGGTATTATTATTAATAGAACCAGTTGCCGAGTGATGGGGGCTGGAGGCAGCCCCCACCTCACCTCAAACTTGAGCCCGAGCAGTCGCGTTATTATGATCAGTGCCAGGTGAATGTGGATTACCAGTGTTACTTGTAAGTGCATATTGACACGCACTTAAACCACCACCAGAAGAAGCTCGTGAACTAACAGGACTAATGCTACCAGCACCACCGCCGGTAGTACCTCCAGTACTGAATGAACTCGCGGATCCATATTCGCTGGAATGCTGTTTAGCTTTTAATCTTAGTGAGGTGATACTGCTATTCATTAGGGTACAAGGCTCTGGTGGACCAGTAGCACGATGATGGGGTGTGTAGACTGAGGGTCCGTATGGGTGGGGTGCCGCTGGTGCTGCATAAGGACACGCGGCACTTGACGCTGCTACTGGTGATCCTGCGACTCCTAAACCCGAACCCATTCCAGGAAGCATTGAGGTCGCAGCTTGCCCTACGGACATTGACATTCCGCTGACATGACTGCCGGCTACAGAGGTCGATGTATTAAAACAGTTTACTGGTGCCACTTGAGCGTGGTGATGATGGTGCGAGGCCGTTGGTACCACTGTGCCTAAATGGTTCACCCATGGAAAACTCTTGCTGCTTAATGGCGATGGGACTTTTGCAGCCCAATTGTTGTAAGAACTGTAAGAACTGTACATCGCGTCGACATCAGCTCGTCCGATGAAGCTGTTCAGGCCTGCGGTGCTGAAACCAGTCTTGAAATCCGCTGCCGCTGCGGCTGCGGCTGCATTCGCGGCGTTGCGCTCACGTTTTCGCCATTTTGCGCGCCGATTTTTGAACCAAACCTGTAAACATATATATTCATACTTTTGTTATTATTTTTTATAGTATCAGAATTATTATTTAGTCAAAAATATGTGTGGAATTATTTTTACATGGAATTAGAATTACGCATGGAAAAAAGAATAGTGGAAAAATTAAAGTTTTAAATATTAGCAAAGTCTCTCTACTTTGAAACTGTGAAAATTACAGTATTTCTGAGACGTAGTAATAATTACTATGTCTCAGAAAGTTTCATATAAGACTTTTTTCAGTCTTTAATAGCGTTTCATTTATAATAAAGTTGGATATTCAACAAGGAAAAAAAAGAAATGATGCTGCGACAGGAATAGGTCCTGTATCATAAGTTTGTTGTTGCAACAGGAATAACCTGTAGCTGCAACAATTCTTTTTTTCCGTGTAGATCAACGTAGATCTAATTTTTTCAAATTATAAATTATACAATCTATTCAGATTCACCTAGATCTTCTTGAATCTTGAGTTTTTTCAAAATTATTTTCATCAGGTTTAAACATCTCTTAAAATTTTCTGTTTGCCAATTTGCCCTTTCTTAACTATGGTCTCTCGATCTAAATTATTTTTTCCCAAATAAAGTTCACCTTCATTATAAGTGACATACACATTGCCATTTATTTTTGTATGACATTGCTAGTAGATAAAGTTCTTAATGATCAGACATGACTTTTTAATTAATAACGAAAACAATTTTGTCATTTAAAATTTAAATAATAAATAACTTTTAAAAAAAAATTTAATTCATTTTTATATTAAATTTTTTTTTTCTATTTCATACAAACATGTTATAAAGTATAGACAAGTTATAATATAACCTTAGAGGAGTTGGTTACTCTCAATCCTGAAATATGACGGCGTTAATTCAAGGCGGCGTCGCAAGCAACGCTCGATACTATACGAGACCTCGTCAGCCGTTTCTACCCTCGAGTCCTTCGACCTCAACTTACTACTACTACTACTACTACTACTACTACAACTTCTCCAGCAAAACACTCTCTACTACTTAAATGTCTATATACTTGAGTGTACCATCGCTGCCACAACCACCATATTTATATACATGTATATCTAGTTTGTTACTTTCTTCCCTCCTTTCCTATTTTCTTCATTATATTCCTTCCCTCTTTTTTTCTATTTATATATTTAACTGGCGAACGAACCCTCCATCTTACTACCCTCCAACAATTATACGGATGGTTGCACTCAGATACACGTTGCGCTCGCGTACGCTGTAAGTAAAGGCAACGAGCGATAAAAGCGACATGGATGAAGGCACGAGGTAAGTTAAATTATAGATAACAATAATGATGATAATAATAATAACAAGAGTTAAAAAGTAATGACGAAAATATCGTAAACTATTTTTTAAAGAAATTCTTTCATGAGCTAATCAAAAATTCAATTAGTTATACAAAAAAAAATTTCAAGCTCCTTTGACTTTATTTCTTAAGAATAATTAGGGTCAGTGTCATTGTAATTAAAATAAAAATGTGATTAAAATTTTTTAATTATTTGGAATTTTAAAATAAAAATTTAAATACGGGAGGGAGATGAAAAACGGGATACTCAAGGAAATAGTAATTTTTCGAGGAAAGTAAGTTTTCGGAAAGTCAAACACGTTAAATATTTTTTTATTTTTTTTTTTTTAGTATTCAGTGAATAGAAAAAATTTTCATTTTTTACGGACAAAATGGAGTAGCCCCTAAAAAAGGTAAAAAAAAAAAATTTCTATAATTTAAATAAATTTGGTTAAATTAAATTTTCTTATAAGTAATTTACATAAAGAAAAAATTACATTTCACATAATTATTGGATGTAAAGGAAGAAAAAAAATTTTCAATAGTTTTTACCATGAAACAAAAGTCATTACATTTTTCGATTGACACTTTCGATTTTTGAAAAAGTTTTACCAAAAAAAAATTCAAAATAATGCTCATCATATTTACAAAAGTAATTTGGAAGTGTTTAAAAAATAACAGATTTTATAAAATTTTGGGGGTACCCCATTTTGGCCCTCCCTCTCCTACATGAATTCGACGTTTAAGTAAATATTTATTGTTAATAAAATAAATAATTGAAAACTAATAAAAAAAAAAATTTAGTCAGTGAAATAAATAAAAATCAGTTATTGTAAATAATAATACTGCAGTAAAAATAACTGTCGGTATCGTTTAAATATGTGTAAAATTTTTTGATAGCTGTATGTAAATAATGTGTTTGCTTACAAGCAATAAGACATAAAAGAATAACCATTAACTCTGTTCGCGTTATTTCACCTTGCAGTTACTCAGCAGCGGGAGTTGCTGTAAGAGAAGCACCAGCAGTAGCGACGAGAGTGTGTTTTCATGAGACTTGAAAATCCGTTAGAGAGACATACGTACACAGAATATAAGTGAACTACACTAGCAGAGAAGAGAATAGATGAGAAGAGAGGAGAGAAAAGATAAAAGAGAAGATAAAGGAGAGAAGAAATACTGTGAGTATAAGAAGACAAAAGACAATGACAGTGTCGGAACTTGTGAGCTGTGGAGTAAGAGTAAGCCAGTGAGACGAAAACAGAGATAGAGATGGAGACAAAGAAATGAGGTAGTGTAGAGAGCAGAAGGAAGATGCTACTGCTGGTGCTGTGGCACACGAGAATCAATAAACCCGAGGCAACATCGAGGCTCCCACCCGACGAGGTCGTGGGTTTGTACACGCGAAGCCGCGCCCATAAACTTTAACGGCGTCGCAAAATTTCACGATGGCCGTCGGTTACGTTGTTACCCTCTTTGATGAATTAACTTTCAAATCCTTACTCAGATATAACATGATAAATATCATTTACTAATTTTTATCCGATATTTACATCATCTTCGTATATTACTTTATTCCATGACTAAATTATTTAATTTATTCCTACTAAATAATATTTGTGAGACTGTAGACAGAAAAAAAAGGATTTCTTGGCGCAAGAAATATTTTGCATTATGAATTGAAGAGAAAAATTTTCGTAGGTGTAAAAAAAATTTCGGTGCAAAAATTTTTTTCTCGCCCTAAGAAAACTTTATTTTCAATTTATAATGCAAAAATTTTCTTGGGGCGAGTAAAAATTTTTTGCGTCAAGAAATAATTTTTTTTTTTTTGTGTAAGAAAAAAAGAATAAAAATATTAAGTGATTAAAAATTAATTTGTCTTAATTATTTACGACTAATGAAATAAAAAAAAAGTATAAGAAAATGACAATGATGATAAGGTTTCCTGTGTGGCGTGACGGGAAGGCAATAAAACCTCATCAAATCACGACCCCCTTGCCCACGTAGTAAGCTTGTGCACGGCTCAATCTATAGAAGCTTATATAACTGTAATGAGACGGTGGCCGGGCGTCTCATCAATCACTTGGTCTTCCTCCTCATTCCCCATTACTCCTGCCCTTCTTGTACTGAGAGTTCACCCGGGCTGGCTAGTGTAGTGTATAGTATATAGATTGTGTGCCAGTGTATGTAACATGGCTGGCATACATGTCTGTGGTAAACTGTAGATACGTTATAGATGTCCAGACTACTCAGACCCATCAGTCGTGATCCGACGACTTAACGTCTCTACTGAACAATACAAGGTATTGTTTCCTCTCGCTCGCTCTCTCATCCACTTGCTTTATCCTGCTCACGTGATTTTATTGGCTTTTACGCTTTCTTTTACTACACACTTGTTCAGATTCTTTTGTCAGCTGGTTTAAGAATAGATCTGCTGACTCTGACCGTTAAATCTATACCTACTTACCGACTGGCCACTCAATTTTTCCGGGTTTACGGAGTAAATATAATTGTTTGCTAATTTTTAAATCTAACTTACACTATAAAAGATCGGGAGTGAATTCGGAGTAATTACAGATTTTATTTAAATCCGAATTCATTCCGTCACTTGGAGCTCTGAAGTTTTATAAAAAATTATTCCGCATACGGAGTAAATATTTCGGAGTGATATATGTGGATTTTAGTTAAATCTGCATTCACTCCGATTCGAAGTTTCAATATTAAAATAAACTCCCCTTTGGAGTAAATTTCACTTCGAGGAGATTAAAGAAATACACAGTCATCTTCTTCACATTTACTCCGGATTTAATACGTAAATTTTTTACAGTGCGATAATATTTAGATTCTGTCATATTTTTTTAACCCTAGAACTACAAACCCATTTTGCATGATTCATAATGTGAAGCATTAGAGAGTGCTTTACGTTGGAAAATTTTTTTTTAACTGTAAACTACAAACCGGAGTAAATATTTACCCCACGGGATTTTTGCTCGTAAAATCGTTCTGAAAGCAGTAATCTGATTTTTAAGTACATGAATTTTTTCGTTTTTTTATGCCAAAGAGAATAGTAAAGAGCAACAGAAAAATTTAATTGAAAAAATTATTTTTGTAATGTCTGACTTTTAATTATTTATCTACTCTCTAAATCATGGGACAGTCATCAACTTAATAAAAATTTTTGGTAAACGCTCTATATTAAAATTTTTTTTTGAAAAATTCCCGAGTCAAAAAACAATTTCGGGTTTAAGTCTCAAAGTTCTCAATGAGGTTTTTAAGGATCAATTGAGAATTTTAAGATTGACAACAGTATAGAAAGTTATCCTAGTTTAGTCCTCAAAGAAGTAGTTACGACCAATTTTACCACTTTGAGGACTAAACTGGAATAAGATAATCTGGATCAGAGCCTCAAAACACTCAAAACATACAGGAATAATTTTATCCACATTTGAACCTCAATAATCTCATTCGACTTATTCTCCCCCTCCCTTTTCTATTTAAAATTATTCAAAGTCCGAAATATAACTTTTCATTCGTTGGGGATTTCGAGATCTTAGTTATGATTTAAAATCGATAAATTATTCTTATCTAGACCTCATAGTTCTTATTGAGGATTTTGAGTACTAAAGTAGAGTTACTTTCTGGGCGGCAAATAAAACATCAACGAAATTGAGGCTTTTGAGGACTAAACTATAATTTGTTTTTTGACTCGGGCTCTTTTATTATTTTTTGGCGCGTAAATAATTTTTGTACAATTTTTAGTCTATCCTAAATTAGTTTAAGCAATAAATTGAAAATTATGTGATTGTCAATAAAATATAACAAATAATAAATTAATACTTTATAAAAGTCAAAATATTCCTTTACTTTGCATCTTTAAATTCAAGAAAAAAAAAAACAGCCATCTCAAGGATATCTTAACTTTTATTATTTTTTTCAAGATGCGCGTGTATCGACGTGTCAACCCCGATTGTGCGTATCTACGGGTATGCTGTACTTATACATTTCCAAACCATCCGTAGACTGAAAGTAAGGGAAACAAAAAAAACTCAGAAGTAAAGTGTGGAAGAGGGTGAATGAGGGAGACGGAAACAGAAGGAAATGAGAATTACACAGGTTGTGGGAGCCGGAAGAAGATAGTTGTTGCAGTGTATTTATAAATATATATATACATATATATAGAAAGACGACTGGTTGGTTCTCGGACGGTCGTAAAGGGGCGAGAGTAGCAGTTCGACGAGGGTGCTGAGGAATAGAGGGATGCCAGTGTGATAGTGCGCGGGTGCTCACTACTCAGAGGAAGAGGTGGAGGAGGATAATATTGATCCCCTCGTAGCCCCGCCTCCTCTACTCCTTGCTCAGCGACGCCATCATTACATTATCCACCATCCCTCTGGATTTTAGATCCAAATAAAAACCTCAACCCAAATGTATGTGTGCACATTGACGAAAAATAGACTCTCTGTTTTTACTTTTCTCCCAAACATCTTTTACGAATTATACTTAGGAAAATCAAATTTTTTTTCCCTGCTTTTTTTACACCTAATGTCTTGAAAACAATCTTTAGAGAAGGCCCGTGATTTTCATTTATATTTATTTATTTTTTATTCTAAACTCACTTTTATTTTATTACTCACTCTTGTGTAAAAAAAAAGAAAGAAATATTTTAATGTTTTTTACAAATAAATTTGCATACATTGAATTTTATCAGTTTCATTAAATTTATCGCTCTTAGAAAATTATAAAATTCATTGAATTATTTGTTTGAACCAAGCAATATTATTAAAAGCTATTAATACACTATAAAAAGAGCGGTGTTAAAAATGGACTCAATTTAACACTGCGTGGTGTTACAATGAAATTACACCGGTGTAGGAGGCGTAATTCGGCGGTGGTAAAATACCGGTGTTAAATCAGTGTCAAAAAAAGTTATACGTATAGAAATTAGAAAAAAAAATATGTTACATAAAAAAAATATAAAAATTTAATGAATATTATTTGGAGAGAATTTCAATTTTGCCATGTACCTATTTAAATAATTATTTATGTGTTACACGGAGAAAAATGTCAAGTGAATATGCCTATGCAGCACAGTAATATTTGCAATACTCTATAGTTTGTGTCCTGCCGCTCTTATTGAACTATACTTGAATTGAATCATACTTGAAATTTCTCTCCGTGTATACATAATTTATTTAAAAGTTACACAATTTAACGCCCACCATTTCAATCACCAATAATTTAATTAATTAATAAACACACTGTTTAACTGTAGTGATCGAGTAAATAAAAATAGTCACAAAGTTAAATATTTTAACACCTACACCACTCGGACTTACTCCGGTTTTTTTTTACAGTGTATTATTAAAGCTATCAATAATTGCTATTCTTATAAAAAATTATTACCCAAGATTTAATTTTACAAATTATAATTAATTGTCTGATCGAAAGTAACTGTATCTACACGGAAAGAAATATTATATCGTTTTTCGATTTGTAAAAAGAATTAATAAAAAAAAAGCGAGAAGTTCATTATAAAACGTTCTTTTGTCTCTCCTGAAAAGTAGTAGTTTTTGAGATACGAGGTTGCGTCAGAAAACCCTCGATATTCGGATTATTTTTAAAATTTCTATTGAAAACTTTAATCAATAAAAAAAACTATATCAATTTTCAAAACCAAAATCATCATAGACTATTATAACTATAGTCGTATAATAAAAAACTGCAGTAACATAAAAAATAACTAAATAAAAAAGTAAACCACACGGCAGTTATAATAAAGACGAAACAATATGCAATAAGGATAAAAAAAGGTATATAAACCTGTACTGTAATACGACATTGGACCTTATATGTACAACATTATTTTCTTATGCGTTCAGAGAAGTAAACGGCCGGCGGCACTTCATTAAAAATAAATTTCGCCAAGGAGCCACCGGATATCCTTGGCTTCGCGAGGATTTCCGAGCTCGAGGCAACTCCTTACTCTTGGCAAGTACACCGGCACAGTGGCCATAACTCTGTTCATACTCATCCTTACATACTTTCTCTATCTCTTTTTATTCATCCACCCTTATACTTAAACTCAACCTCAACCTCAACCTCTTTCTTTTTTTCTCTTTTTTTTACTCTCACCTTTTTAGTAGTTCTCTAGTTCTTGCGACGCGGTACTCCAACATTACGCCGCACTTTGCTCTCAGTAAATCTACCTACTCAACTACAGACAATAACTGTACATATATACATACATACATACTTGCTCCCTTTATTCACAAATTTATTTAACATTTTCCATCCACTTTACCATCAATTACAAATCATAAATTTTTGCTTTTAGGATTTTGTTTTATTGTTTCAAATTTTTTATTTTTATACCATCAATTTTATCATCAGTTTTTTTTTTAACAAACGAATAAAAATTTTAAAAAATATTTTTTGTTCTTAGCAAAAAAAAAAAAAAAAAAAAAAATTGTTTTTTTTATACTGCAGTATTTTTTTTTAGCAGAATATTTCTCGTATTCTGTGAGATCCCTGCAGACTATAGGAATGAGCCTAGAGTTACCAGTGGCACTGACATCTCCATAAATCTTAGTGTGCCGTCGAGATGGATCAAGCGAAAAGCGACCACGTTTCACGGGGTTGGTTCAAGGAATATACACACAGCTGCGGTGGTATACGTGGTGTCTATTCATCTTGCTGTATACCTACATCAACATCTATAGCTTCATCTTCATCTACATACAATCTAAACGTGCATTTACATTTACATTTATATCTATATCTATATCTACGCCTTTATAAACCGCACATATATGTTATATCTGTACATATAACATATATAATGTATGTATATGAGCTGAGAGTAAGTTGTGAGTTGTGAGGGTGAATTTGCGCAATGCGCGGCCACATACATCATACAACACATACACACACTCGAGTATGCGCTCTTTACTTCACGTACCGAAGACCATTGAAAGTGGATTCGTTTTAAATTCGTCATACTTTATACTTTCCTAGAAAGTGCATGCATTTCTTATTTTCCATTCTTGTCATTTTAAATCAGCTAAGCACTACTGATATGGATATGCAGATATCATTGTTTATATATTTACAATTTTTATTTTTTTTCTAAATATTATTATTTTATTATTAGAAATTTTTGTGTTTAAAATTATTTTTCAATAAGAAAAAAAGTGAATGAAAAAATGATTTTAACGTAATAATTTCAAAATTATTTGTGGCTTGTTCTAAAATATTTCTTAATGACAAATAAATATATTTGGTACAACAAAATATGACAGTTGATTCAAATAATTTTATAATTTTACGGAAATATATCATTCATTTGTGGTAAGTAATTGATATATTTTTATGGTCAAGATATTAAATTTGTGACAAATAATCTCAAATTTGGCGATACTATAAATATATTCGAAGCTCTTATTTTTTGTAGCAATTGGATCATTTCTTTACCACAAATAAATCACTTATTTCACGCAATATTAAACTACTCAAATATATTATATCTTTCTCACAATTAAATATTTATTTGGCCATATCTAAATATACGATATCTTTGACTCAAATAAATCTTAGTCGGCTTAAATAAATCTTTTTGTCAGTGCACATTTTTCAATGTTTCAAGTGCTCATACTTAAAATCTCCATAAATAAACTTTTTCCACGTGTTTAGTTACACGGTGGATTAAATTTTTGTATATATTTTTGTCTTTAACACTAGATACCTATCCGGGCCTTGCACCTTAAGTGTAAAAAATTGATGAAATGCTTGCTGATAAAATTGGGTTCATAGCAATTTGTCTAAAATAAGATTTTTCCTTTTTTAAACACGTGTCAGCCCCACTTCTAAACAATTACCGAAATGATTTTTATCATTGACTCTCTCTAAATCTGAATATTCACTAATTTTCACTAATTCAGTTTTATATAGAGAGCTCCTGCAAACAGAAGAATGAAAATAAAATTTAAGACTTGATATCTCAACTAGAAAATTTTAAATTAAATGGTTCATTATATTTCTAAAGAATAAAAATAATTAACTTGAAAAAATATTACCGTTATATCAAAAATATATATATAATAATTAATTTAAAATAAATATGTAATAATAATAATACGTGTAAGTACAGTATCTAAATGCTCTATTAAGATAGTCTAGTAGGTCAGGTATATAAGCAATGCGGTATAATGTTGGTGTGTCAGAGCGTCATTCAGACTGATCCAGAATGATCCCGCGGGATTTGGCTGCGCGAGCCTTATTTGTAATTGGCCGTGAATGTCGTGCACGTGAGAATTGCCTCTATATTATCTACACTCCAGCATCCTCGCCGACTAGACATTCATGTACTTTTTATTTTTTTTTCCTTCTTCATCTTCTTCTTCTCTTTTACTTTCATTTTCATTTTTCCTGTTTCCTCAAGCTCTTCCTCTGTACACTTCTTTTTATTTTCAAAAGCTTGCAAAATAAAAGCTGCATCGGAAGACAATCGGGCACGTTGATATAGAATATCATACTATAATACACTAAAGGTGTCTTCCTATCCGTGGGGTGCAACTAAACGACATAGACAATGAGAATTGGAGTATCGGGTGAGTATGGAGTCATCGGAAGCACGTCGACTGCTGTGTTAAAATACATGAAAACAAGTATATATATGTGGGGATAAAAAAAGAGCAATTTAATGGATTTTTATTTTATTTGAACATTGTAGCAGTGTAGTTATTGGTGTAGTGGTAATGGTGGTAGCGGTGGTACTCTGCTGCCACTACCAGTGGGATTCGGATATTCAATGTTGGCGCACCTGTATGGATATTAAATTAACACCCGTAAGCCGCAAGTATTAACAACTTTGCAAAAGATTATATGAGATTATGAGCTCAAGCGTAACACGTGATTTTTAATGCTCATTCACATCCCCTCTATCATCTCTCTCTAGTACAAACGAATGTGTAATTTATAAATATTTTAATAGCCACACAATCGTTACGTGTCATTCTGATATCTCTACAATCACGTTTAAATTAATTTTTATAATTAAAATCGACAATTTAACATTTTAATTAAATAACCGTCTATTTATTTTAATATTTTATTCATAAATTTAATATTTATGATTATAATGATTCGTCAGTAAATAATTTAACTTAAAAAAATTTTATGACAATTTTAGGTGATTTCAGCGACACTATGAATCATCATTACAGTATTTCCTTTTCATGTTTCATCAAGATTACACTTTGTCAATGTTATTTATTTTTCAACACAGAAACTTTTTTTTTTTTTTTACTTAAGCAGAAAAATTAATTACTACCATATTTATTAAACCCAACTTGAGTCATTTAAATAAGAAAAAAAAAATTAATTGCCCACAATTAAAAGTTTTTTCTTTGTGTAATAAATCCAAACGAAATTTAAATAGAATTTGGTAATTATAAATTTTTCTTCATGAAATAAATAATTATTAATTTAAATGGACATGTCAGAATTGTAGATTTATGAATATAAATGAGTGAAAATAGAATATATAATATTATATATGCATGCATGATAACCAGTGTATTATATAGCAACAGTTATAATTGATATGCATACACATATGAACGTATAAATAAATATCTACAGACAATAGCATATATAGAGAAATGTGTGTACACATTCTGGATTCTGGTTGGCCGTTGACAGCCGCTAACCCGCCGAATACGGATGACATCGGTAATCCTCACTCTCATACAGGTTTGCGTTCACTATCATCTATATTGCGTGGCCATTTCCACATTCGACTGACCAGTGCCCAGCTATTCTCCATATAATACTATAACAACATCCACCTACACCTACACCTACACCTATACCTATACCTATACCTGTATCAATATAATATCTGTATCTATTCTCTTGGTTCCCATTATCAATACTCGGTCTCTCTCTTCATCGCTCGTACGCTCCTGCGTATTCTATCCACAATATCTATACTATATACAGAATACAGCATACGAGATAGAATACAAATACATTGTCGTATAGTAACCACACATTCAGTAATAGAGTAAGAGAGAGAGAGAGAGTTCACTGATATGAGAGAACAAGAGAGAACGTGGAGTAACTATACCCTATAGAATAGGATGCGACGGTAACAGAGCAGACTGCTAGCTATATATATATGTATGTATGTATGTATGTATGTATGTGTGTGTGGGTGTGTGTGTGTGTGGTAACGGGATAGAAGCTTGGTGGAGCGGTGTGCGGTGCAACCATACTAATCCGTCGATGGATTTATGGTCTTAATCACCGGCGGATTATCTCGGACAGCCGCACCGCTCTGCCACGAACCGAAACATACGCCTGCCTCTTTGCAGATAACCACCACACCGACCAAACACCTCGACATTTTATACTAAATCTCTTCGTGACATTTGTCTGACCGATTTTTGGCTTACTAAAAAAAAATTTATTTATTTTACAAACTTTATTTTATCCACATTATTTAGACATTTTTATTATTTAAAATTTTTTTTAATTATTACTTCTATAATTCCTTCAAAAATTATTATTTATCCTAAATATAAATTTTTATTAATCGGTTAAGTATATTCTTTTCTTTAAATAATTTCTAATATGCGAAAATAAAATTTTATAATAATGTGCAGTATAAAAATACCTGTTATTAAATAAAGTAAATCTTAAATACTTCAGCACACAAATTTTTTGGGTATCACGTAAATAAACATTTTTATTCGAAGCTTAGAAAGTCTTAGGTTATCAAAAATATGTTTAACCTTTTTCATCTCTTAATCTTGCAATTAAACTATTAAAATATTAAGACAAAAAGACTACTTGCTTTTATTTTTAAAATATAATTTCTAATTTTTTTAATAAATTTGATTTATGTACACTGTAAAAAATTTGCGGAGTGAACGAGGATTAAATCTGGAGTGAATTCGGATGACTGTTTATTTATTTAATCCCCTCGGAGTTAAATTCACTTCGAAGAGGAGTTTATTTAAATATTAAAACTTCGAATCGGAGTGAATGCGGATTTAAATAAAATTTAGACCACTTCGCTGAAAAGACAAACTCTCAATTTACTCCGTATGCGGAGTTATTATTTTCAAACTCCGAAATTCCGAATGTCGGAGTGAATTCGGATTCAAATAAAATCCGTTGTCACTTCCGATTTTTTACAGTGTAAAAGTATAAAATTTATGTATTTGTTTTAAAAATATTTATCAACACATTCGAGTATTTATCTTTTATAGTTTGCTAAAAGCAAAAAAAAAAAGAGGAAAAAAAGTTATATCGACAGTATATCGCGGAATCAAGAGGTCTCGACACGAGAGTTTTTGGGCTTCCATAAATCCCATGCAATAGCGAGAAAGAGTCTACTACCTATACAGATATAGGTATATATTGATATAGATACATGTATATATAGATACTAGAACCCATAATCCGCAGAACGTAGTGCAGGTCCTCGTAACGAAAGCCACCGGGGCTCTGGAAATGAAGAACGTTCCATCGGTGTGTTACAGTTCGCGAACGAGAGTGCAGTTACGGTACCTGATATAACCTAGCTCTCTATCCTCCTCTCTTCATCTCTTCATCTCCTCATCGTTTCTCCACCCCAGCGAAATCTCCAGCCAGCACATACTCGATGGATAGAAATGGAAGCTGGAAGCCCAGTCTACACTAACAGGGACCAGTAACCATCTATACCCTACCCATCTATACCTCACCTCCACTACCACCATAGGATCTCTTTCTCTGTCTCTAGAGTGCTATACACCAGTAGAGATATAGAATATAGAGTTATATAGAGTTTATAGTACGTAGCAGAACTAGTGTAGCTGGTAGCTGGTAGCTGGATAGAGTTTTGGTACATGGCATATAGCGTCGGATAGAAAGGGACTAGTATAGTGGCTCACACTGTGTGTGCGGTTCCATAAATCCATCGGGAGATTACTGGCGCAAAGCCTTCCTAGCTGTATGCGCGTGGACCTCTCATTTTCTATCTTCTATTATTACTTTTTATTTTTTCACTCTTATTTTATAAATAAATTAACAAATATATTTATTTATAAAATTTTTTGCAACTTTTATTGATAAAGTATCTGAATATTTTTTTTTGTTTCAGTATCATAATTTTTTTTTTTTGGGACAGAAAAAATTAAGATACTGAAGTTAGATGACATCTAATGATTTTTTTTTTTTTAAATGATAGATTATAAAAAAAAAATATTTGAAAAAATTGCACCTACAGTTTTTTAAATTTTCTACATGTGCATATTTTTAGTTTTTTGAAAAAAAAAATTCCAAAATTTTTAATTGCCTGTTAACTTAAGGATCATAAAAAATTGAAAATATTAATTTATGTTTCATATTTTAAGTTGATTGAAATAACATGTAGAGTTATTGAAAATATAATATAAGTTGAGTATATACTTGAGTGTATATGTAGTGTAGCATCAGACGACGAGACAAGATACTCTTGTGTGAGGAAACGACGAGATGATGTTGATTTTGTAACTGATACGCGTCAATGCCGGCACTGTGCCAACGGCCTGATGACTAGACGATTTTTATTATTTTGTAAGAGGTTTTTTTTTTTTTAGTTTAATATCTTGAGAGACAAGGAGGCGAGTTTGTTAAATAGATTGAGTTACGGAGGATGATAATTCACGTGTCAATTTGGGTTGTTAAACTCATTTAGAGCGATAGTGACAAATAAAGATTGTAATATTTTGTACATATATCTGTAGAAGGTAAATAATTAAATAAAGTAATATCTATGGAAAGGTAAATAGACTAAATAAAAATGATGGTTTATTAAGTACGCGTTTAAATTAATTAAGACTTGTAATTTATTATTTGTAAATTATTATTATTTTTATTTTAAATTGTTTAATAAAATAATTTAAATTTTAAATAAAAATCCTCTTTATTTGTATATCATTCATGTTATTTATCACTCATATAATGGCGCTCGTATATATTTTCAATATGACTGTTTGATTATCGTGATAAAATGATAAGTATCCACAAACGATTGGTTAAACATTACGAACATTTCTCATTAGTTTATATTTTAAGTTATCTTTAGATATTTTATCTATTTATTGTTTATTGATTAGGTATAAATAATAACATGGCATTCAATTATTATATAAATAAATTTTTTAAGTTTTGTCAAAATAAATCATCAAAATAGTATGAAAAAAAAAAAAAAAAATGGTTTAATTTAATTAAATTTTTTTTTTCATTTTTGTAATTTCATTTTTTTTTATTTAATAAATTGACATAATGTATTACTGTGTCCATTGACGAGTTTAATTATTTATTGATGTTTTCTATAGTGTTAAAAATATCTAGTGAAACCTATTTTAAGCTCTGATTAAATTTTTTATTCATGACCGACGAATATAAAACTACTTTGCAGTTTTTAATCTCGATTATTTTTAAACGCCATATAAATTTTGTAGAATAATAATTTATTTTCATAAATTTTATTTTATTTCGTGATTCGTTTCATAAAATTCGAATTTTTTATTTTCAAAAAATAAAAACATTATAATTTTTGTCAAGTTCTTTGAAAATTTATCATTAAATTTTTACGCGATAAATACTTATACTATAGGATCAATTTTTTTTCGATATTGGCTTTAAGTAAAATTGTACACGGAGAGAATTTTATAGTAAAAGTTATCATCTAGTTGTTGTAAAATTTTTAAACAAAATTCGATAATAGTAAAGATATATTAGATAAACAATCTAAATTGTAGTATCTACCAACTATATGCTAAAATCTAAAATTATTAATGATATTTATTATATACTTTTATTATCTCAACTTATTATAACTATTATCAGCATCGTAATTCTTAATACACTGTAAAAAATTTGCGAAGTGAACGCAGATTAAATCTGGAGTGAATGCGGAGTAAATGTGAAGCGGATGACTGTTCATTTATTTAATCCTCTCGGAGTAAAATTCACTCCGAAGGGGAGTTTATTTTAATATTTAAAGTCCGAATTGGAGTGAGTGCGGACTTAAATATAATCCAGATTACTCCGACTCCGCTGAAAAACCAGACTCCTTATTTACTCCTTAAGCGATTTTTTTGAAAACTCCGGAACTTTGAGTGACGGAATCAATTTGGATTTAAATAAAATCCGTAATCACTTCGAATTCACTCCGAATTTTTTACAGTGTAAAAGTTACTATCAGCCCAAATAATGATTACTATCTAAATTAATAAAGAATTTGAATATCTGCGTTACACCTTGAAGCTTGTCACATGTAATTTTCTCTTTGTTTAACTGTGTAAGTGATGATTTTCATTCAATACTTGGATGATTGCAATTTTGATGATCATACCCAATCATTTAAAGTTATATTATTTATATATAGCTAAAGTATGAATATAAATAAAGGATTTAAATTTATATAAATTAATCCTTTTTTTTGTATCAGAATTTTTACAACCTTGAATGGTAACAGTTACCATTTTCAATTGTAACAATTATAATCTTTAATAGTTACAATTAGAATCTTCGATAGTAATCGCCACCACCATCAATTGGTACTGTTATCATTCTCAATAGTAAAACTAATTATTTTACTACTGAAAAATTATCCTACCATTCCATATGGTTGAAATTAAAAATATAGGATCATAGATAGTATCATAAAATTTCTTCGTGATAGATTAGGAGTAATATCAATAAGGATGAAAAATTAAAATAAAAAAAAGTTAAATGAAACTCACCCGTACGCGTGCTTCCGTTAGTCCAGTCCACATAGCTATTTCTTCTCGTGTCGCCATATCAGGATATCGATTCCTCGCAAATGTAGATTCAAGTTCTTGTAATTGTTGTGAAGTAAAATGCGTCCTCTGTCGTCTCTGTCTTTTATTTTTGGTACCGTCTTTATCACTTGCATCATTCATACTAACTACACCAGATGTAACTTCAGATGATCGCATTTCTTGTTTGACTTCAACTGGTGTTCGAACTCCTAAATAAAAACAATATTATTTATTTAAATATAATTCAGTATCAATTAGCAATAAAGATATCAACTAATTTTTAAACAAGATATAAATAATAAATTTTTCTCAGTTTTTAAACAAAGATGTAAATGGGATAACAGTTAAAAGTACCGTGACTATATATCCATAAGCCGTGAAATTACAGGTGATATAAAATTTATATTCAGTGCCCAAAGCTGGGAGCTATAGATTTAAAGTTCTGCATATGGGCCCGTGCACCTGATAGTAAAAAGCGTCAGTAAAGCGTCACTAGTTTATTCCTCGCCCCAAACTGACAACTTTCTGATTGATAGAGGCCCATTAGACACGCGCTATCAACGATAGTTTGCTGCAACGTCGGTTATGCGATATAATATTTAAATCTCTTTTGATTGATATCCTTATCTAGTATCCAGACCATAATAATTATTTTTTATTTCAGGTAAAATGCATTTTTTTAATCTGCTTCTCTTAAGTTTAAATTGTTTTTAATCCTACTATATGGTAGAAAACTATATATATACTGTAAAAAATTAGCAGAGTGACCGGGAAGTAAATGCGGAGCGGATGACTGTGTACTTATTCAATCCCTTTGGAGTGAAATTCACTCCGAGAAAAAGTTTAATTTAGTATTGAAATTCCGGTTCCGAGTAAAATTCATTCCTAAAAGGAGTTTATTTTAATATTAAAACCCCGAATCGGAGTGAATGCGGATTTGAAAAAAATCCACATTCCGAATTCACTCTGTTGAAAAAACAAACTCCTTATTCTCTCCGTATGCAAAGTGAATTTTTTCAAACTCCGAGACTCTGAAGTGACGGAATGAATTCGGATTGAAATAAAATCCGTAATCACTCCGAAGTCAGACCCGATTTCTTACAGTGTACTGCAGATGATTTAATTCAAAATATCAAACGAATCGACTTCATTTGATTATCGAAATCATGACTATAAAAAATTGTTATTTAAATTAATGTTGTTTAATTATAATCAATGAGTTCATTTAAAAAATTAAACAACTTATTTTTAAAAAAATGTTGAAAAATTTATCGAATTATTATAAATTATAATTTTGTGAATAATTGTCATGAGTTTGTCTTATGAAAATAAATGAAGCCATGTGTAGAAAAAAAAAAAAAAAAAAAAAAAAAAAAAAATAAGAATGTATGAATGAAATGAAATGACTAAGTTGATAGAAATGATCTATAAGTGTGTATATTCTCAATGCCGCGGTATATAAACATGCTGGACTTGTTCAAGAAATTGCAAGGAGACTTAACCCTCATCCCTCGGATTATCCAGAGTGAAGTGAGAGATCTGTCCTGGTTGTTGTTAACCAGCAGCGTATAAGACAACTATACTACTGGCGCTACCATCAGGGATATTTCAATTTGCGGGGATTTAGAAAACGCCAGTTGAGTCTTGGACAAACAACCAACTATAAATGTCGGCATTGTTTGGCACACTCAATCTACTCTGTCATAATCTTTAAATCTTCAATGATCAACTCAACATATACACTACTAATTCTTCGTATAAACATTAGTAACACTTTACATCTTAATATACTAGAAAAAACATAAAAACAAAGAGACTATTTTTAATTTATTTTTATCTCACGAAATTATTTGCCATCTTCAAACTTTAATAACTTGTCTTCTAATTATCGTATCTTCATTTAAAAAATGTCAATTTAAAGCTTACAATTTTTACTAAAATGTATATCTTTAGTTTTTAGATCAACGAATAAATTTATCTAGAATTTTTACCTTTTCTAATGTCCGTTCTTTGATTGTTATTCGTTCGATTTCGTGGTTGCGCTGTGGAAAAACCTCCCGAAGGTGTTGTCGGTGTAGCACCTGGTGTACTTGGTGTGCTTCCACCAGGTGTATGGGCACCATGTCCTGAAAAATCGAGTCTTGCAAGGCCACCATTTGTTTCATCACGATAATCATTCTGCGCCAACACTAAAGACAGAAAAATTTTCAAAAATATAGATCGAAGAAATTAAAAATTTTTTATTTAATACTTATTTTGTTTTGAACTTATACTTAAATTCTATTTATTATTATTTATGAATCGACTATACAAACAACAATTAATCATTAAAAACTTATTTTAAGTTTATTAATAATAATATTACATTTAAAAATGATCCCTACCAACAGTTTTAGTTTTTTATTTTATTTATAAATAAACAAATTCTACAAGTCACTTAACTCTGTGACGTGGATAAGTTTATTTAGCAAGTATATTTATTATTTTCATTATTTTTATAATACTTTTTATACTACATCTACATCTCTTTCTACATTCTTGCCCCGCTTCAAAAAGAAAATATAGCGAATAGCGAAACACGCGGAAACACTGAGTTTAAACTCTCTGTTGAATAAAACACGAGTTTTCTTTTTATTTTATTATATTTATTTACTCATTTTTTTTTTTTTATTATTAAACTCTTTACAAAGTTGTTTCTCTAGATAAATACCTTCAGAGACAACTTTACGATCACCGGTCAATTTTATTTTTCATTTTTTATTATAGAGTAAAATTAAATTATAATATTAATAATAAAAAAATTCTTAAATTCTTTGAACTTTTAAATTAAAATCCACGTGTCACATTATTCAGAATATAAAATTTTTATAAATATAAAAAAAAAATATTTTTATTTTAATAAAAATTTATTTTTAAAATTTATTTAAATCATATAAAATTATTTTTAAATCACTGAGACATTTATGAAGCAGTAAATTAAGTAAAAAAAAAAAAAAAAAAATTATGTAAAAAAATGAAGAAAGAAAAAAAGAATCGACAATAAATATTGATAGATATAAAAAATGATGGCAGTCGATTATTTTGTTGGTAATCCAATTTAGTGAGTGGCTTACAAGCGCGACATTAATCGACGTTCTTTCAACCGTCTCTGGGATATTTATCAAGCTCTGAGTGTGTACAGTAGGGCCGCGAGACTGTCGCGCGAAGCGAAAGAAAAAACCAAGAAGAAAATAAAAAATAAAATAGAGGAATAAAATTAAAAAAAAGAGTAAATGAGTTGAAGCTGTACGTCTTGCACGAGAATAAGAACGAGACAGACAGAGACTGCTGTAGCCTGAACCGCGACCAACAAGTTAATCGTTTTAGTTCAAGTCGTTTAGTTTCATTTCATTTAAGTTTAGTTATATTTGGTTAGCACGCGGCTCATTTTGAGGGACGCTTCTCACAATTAGTCGGCATATAACTCCCAAAGATTTATTGCGACGACACTAACGACATAAGGAATCTTAGGATTCTTGTCATCGTGAATCAATGTAACTATACCATGCAATAAACTTTTCGATTATTTTATTAACAAAATTTATAAATTTAATTTACAAAATTAAAGATCTATTTATTATTTTTATTTTGTTATATTTATTTTTTTGTTTTAAAATCAAAATACTCATTCATTTGCTAATTTTAGCGATAGATTTATTTATTTATTAATAAATTTTTATTTGACATTTATGATTTTATCTTAAAAGTCTTGAAAATAAACAAATTTAATTGATTTCTCATTTGTCGAAACGTTTTACAGATACAGATACAAAAGAAAAATATGTGTTTAGTTTTTTGTATATATAGAAAATATTAAGTTTAAACTATCTTTAAAAATAACACAGGAACAAACTTTAAATGTTTGATTACAGCAGTTGGAAACACAGATAAATTTGTTAGATTAATACCTACTCGAAAAAATTTTTAACATTTTTTTTTACCTGGCCTATATCAATAGCTTTTTTTACACTTCAAATATTTGTTTTTGTGATTATAATTTTACTCTAAAATATAATTTTCTTTTAATATACCAGCCCGAGTCGAAATCTTAGGCATACCATTAACCTAAATGAGCATTGAAAACCTACATTAGACATAATCACTGTAAAATCTTGAAATGAACAGAATTAGACTTACAAAGGTTTGAATTGAAATTATTTAGACTTAAGAAGGCATGAATTAGATCTACAAAGACATATAACGTGAAACGAACGAACGCGGAATTTTTTAAGTCGACTCTCTGTTGGTCCCAGGCTGCTTCTAGATCCTATTCCACTCCTAGGTGCCATTAATCTACTGACAAAATCGCTGGATCACTTGCAACAATTTTTTAATAGTTTTAGAATTTTTTAAATCGACCCTCTGTTAGTCCCAGGCTGCCTGTGGGACCCAATCCGCCCGTGGGTGTAATGAGCCCACTGGAGAGATGACTGGTTAACTTGCATTAATTCTCCAGTAGTCCGCGAATTCAAAAATTTTTCTTTTTTTTACACTGATAAAAAAGTTGACTTGATTCAAGAGCGAAAATTTTGAACCAAGAATTCCATTTTGGAGAAAATGATTTTCTTGAGTCAAGAGAAAAAATTCTTTAACCAAGAGAAATTTACTTGACCCAAGAATAATTTCTTGACTCAAGAAAATCATTTTCTTCAAAATGGAATTCTTGGTTCAAAATTTTCGCTCTTGAATCAAGTCAACTTTTTTATCAGTGTAGTATTCCTTGCAAGTCCTTCCTTCTGTTAAGTCTAGTTACGTTCGTTTCACAGTTTATGTCTTTGTAGGTCTAATTCATACTTTTGTAATTTTAAGTAGGTCCATTTCAAGCTTTTACAATTATTATGTCCTAAAAAGTTTAATGTAGGTTTTTAATGCTCATCTAGGTTCAAAATATGTCTTAGATTTCGACTCAAAAGAGCCGATTCAAAATTTATCGATTAAATAATTAAATAGTTTTCAATAAATATCTGATACGGTAAAAAAAAAAACAATAAATAAATTTGATAATTACTTTTTTTAGTGACACCCTGCGGAGTTCTAAGACGTAAGAACTAAATCAATTGCCGATTATACTGGGCAGGTTCATAGAAAAATAAATTCTAAAGTAAAGACAGTTTACCGTCAGCTTGAACCCATAACTCGTCACTTAGATCGGAACTTTTCAAGTGACATTCGATACTTTTTTAAACAGTATCGATTACAGGAATTTAAATCCTCTGAAGATGTACAAATTTAAGAAAATGTTGAAATTATTTTTTTTTTTAATTTAAAGGAATGTTTTATGACTTGGTTTAAAGTTAAATTTTTCGGTGATACTCTATCATTTTTAGAGTGAAAAAAAGTGTAAGACAACGACTCGATGACATTCTCTCTCATTTTACTACTAATACAGGGTGTTTCTTTTTTAAGGACACGTGTTTTCACGCCTGGATACATTTTATGAGCCCTAATGTAGAGCTCTTGACCTTCGGGGAAAAAAAATCTAGTATTTTAGTTGTAGAATTTTTAAATATCTATTTGAAGATGCGACCTTTAATAAATCTTTTAATTATTTATTACCCACACGAGAAAAAAGTTAAGAAAAAATAATCGTTTGGCGAAGCAAAATGAAATCGTTAAGGAAATTCATTTTTTTTACTTGGTTATATATAAAAATTGATGAATTTTCCTTAATTCCCAGGTCAAAACAATAATTTTATTTTGGCGTAACTTTAAAAATTGAAAATAAAGCATCTAGTAAAATAAAAGCAAGTCAGGTTTAAGTTCTTTTTTTAATAAATAAAACATATTTTAAGATATGAAAACACATTTACACTGTAAAAAGAGCGGTGTTAAAAATGGAATCGTTTTAACTCCGCCCGGTGTAAAAATGAAATTACACCGGTGTAGGAGGAGTAATTCACCGGTGTTAAAAATACCGGTGTTAAAGCGGAGTAACCGGTGTAGAAGCGGAGTAGAACCGGTGTAAAAGCGGGGTAAACTGCGTCCGCTTGGAGTTTTAACTTTAAGGAATATAAAACACAAAAAATGTCAGTTCTTTATAAAATTTCATAAAAAATATCATTTATTAACAAGTATAGTGATCGAGTAAGTAAAATTAATCACAAAGTAAAATATTTTAACATCGGTAAAGAACATCTACACCGGCGGCGGTGTTATTTTAACACCGGTCTAGAATATTTACACCGGCGGCGGCGTTATTTTAACACCGGATAATTTTTTTTAACACCGGTACACAATATTTACACTTGTGGCGGCGTTATTTTCACACCGCTTTCGGTGTTGAAATTTAACACCGCTGATTTTAACACCTACACCGCTTGGACTTACCCCGGTGATTTTTTACAGTGTAGTTTTAACTTGCTTTCGACTAAGTTGTCTTACTTAGTACCGATTTACGCCAACTAAATCAAATTGAAGTCACATTGACTTGGATTGGACTTAGTTGACTTAAATTTAAGTCATTTAAGTCAAATCCGAGTCAACGTAACTTTAATTTAGCTTACTCTCTAAACATAAATAAGTGAAATAAGTGAATATTTACTAATTCTGAGTGCCAACCGAACCACTTTTCGAAATTAGTGGTTCGGTTTGCACTTGGAATTAGTGAATATTCACTTGTTGTCACTAATTCATGTTTAGAGAGTAGTTAACTTAAATTTTTAAGCCAAATCCATGCCAGACTTGACTTGAATCGAACTGAGTCGACTTAAATTTTTATGTTGAAAAACTCATATTGAAGTTAAAAAAATGATAGCAGTCACAATCAAGTTAATGAAGTCTAATGCAGGTCAAAAAAGTAAAAATCAAGTTATTCTTTTGACCCGGGCTGTTTTGCTATACATTGATCAGTGGCCTATCAAATGATAATATGATTTTGGTAAAATTTAGTCGATGTAAAAGATCAATATTTAATATATGTATAGACTAATATTTAATAAACAAAGTCGAATATTTAATACATATGATTTATCAGATGTTAATAAATCATTTTATCAAATGTTAGTAAACTTTTTCTTAGTGTATAAATAGTAATTTTTTCTTGACTATTTCTTCGCTGAAACTAAATCATACAAATACATTATTTTTATTTTATTATAATTTATAAAATTGTAAAAAAAAAATCCGTATTTAAGTACAAAAAATATTATTTTAAAATGTTGACCAAGAATAACGTGATTTAAAAATGGAAAGACAAAAGAATAAAAATAATTATAAATAAAAAAAGTAAAAAAAATTGAAAAAAAAAAAAAAAAAAAGTGTCGTAATAACTTATGAATTTATGACTTTTCTTTTGGGATGACTTAAAGTTATTTTATACCAAAGACAAACTTAACATGTCGTGGATGATTTGAAATAGGGGCTAAGGGAGAGACGACCGAACAAATATCTCAGCTGCCTTGGTGCGTTTTTTACCCGCGGGATATATTAGCGCCCGCTAATCCCTACGGGTTTTACAGACGGCTGAGCACGCGTTACTCTCACTCTCTTTCTCCTCTTTAAATTTTACTTTCACTTTTCTCTCTCACTGTACACTATACTATTACCACTATTATTATTCTTTATTCCCGTATTATTTAAAAATATATATACATTAAAAAAAAGGAATAACTGCAACTCATGTGTAAGCCTCAACAATATATTTTTAATTTACCAACATTCAAATTTCTCATTAAACTACTGAATAAATTTATATATTTATTTAATCGGTCTTACTGACATACATCAATAAATTTTGCCGAATACGATTGATATTCAACATTAAAAAAATGAAAAAGTAATAAATGGGTGATATATTTATAAATATGAAACTAATAACGAATGATGAATTAACAGCCAAACCAAGTTAATATACATTAAATATAATGTGGTAGTATGAGAAAAAACGTCGCGTGTACGTGAATAGAGACACGTGACGACGAAAAATTTGTAGGTGGTTAGTGGGGCGTATCGTCTATACAGTCGGTGTTCAATGACGATGTAGATGAGGGTTCATAGCAGCCAGGGGTCACTGAAACATCCGTCACAGCTGCGGTTTTGTGCTAAAGTATCCCACGAATTTATTTTTTTTTCTTTAGATTTTCTTAGACGCTAATTATTTATTCACGTACATTTGGCTGGCAAACCCTATAAATATCAAATAAATTATTCGTTGAAATTTTACTAATTATTAAATACCTTTTTTATTGTTTTAGATGAAAGGTTATTAAATTAAATATTTAAACTACAATATTTACTGTAAAAAAAAAACCGGGGTAAGTCCAGGCGGTGGTGATGTTAAAATTTTTGGTGTTAAATTTCAACGTCGAAAGCGGTGTTAAAATAATACTGCCGCCGGTGTAAATATTCTTTACCGGTGTTAAAAATATTTTTACTTATTCGATTACTACAGTTAAACAGTATTTTTATTAATTAATTAAACTATTAGTGATTGGAATAGTGGGCGTAAAATTGTGTAATTTTTAAATAAATAACGTATGACATAAATAATTATTTAAATAAGTACATAGCAAAATTGAAATTCCCTCTACACTCAGAGAAAAATCTGGTGTGAGCAACTAGAAAAAATAGTGGAGGTGATTTAAGTTGGCGACAACCCTGCTCTGATATTTGACGACAGTAGAGCACTACCTCACTATATTTTTCTCTGAGTACAGATAATATTCATTAAATTTTTATATTTTTTTTTATATGTAATACATTTTTTTCCTAAATTCTATCCGTGGAATTTTTTTTTACACACCGATTCTACACCGGTATTTTAATACCGCCAAATTACACCACCTACATCGGTGTTATTTCATTTTAACACCGCACGGTGTTAAATTGATTCCATTTTTAACACTGCTCTTTTACAGTGTCGATATATAAATAGATATTTTGTTGAGATTTTGGGTTGAGATCAATAATTACTAAAACAGCCTGTTAAGCTTAGTATTAAGATAAATATAAATGAATGAGAGAAATATATAGTATAAAAAAGAGATGAGGGAAATGTCAGGGGTAAAGTATGACCGCGTGCCATGAGCACCTGTGAGTTCCGCGTACTTCAGAAGAGGATATATAGTGTCATATACATAATAGTTTAGTGTCAAATATATCTACATATATACATATGAATTACTTAATATATATATATATATATATATATATATATATATATATATACATGGATATAGTAGTAGTAGTAGTAGTAGTATATACTAGAGAGAAGAAGTTGAATAATGTGGGTGCAAGAAAGTAAAGCGGACTCTTTTCCTAATCTCCTAATCCTCAGCTTCCTTAGGAAGTCGTTTATTAGTCAACCACGCTGGGCGTTTTACGTCGCATTCAAGACGACTGAGACTTAACTTCTACTATACTACTACTATTACTACTTTGTGGTTTTTTTGAGTGACAAAGCATCAGTATGGTCGCGTATTTAATCACTTTAAAGTATTAATAAAAACTAAAAATAGTAACTTTATATTTTAGGAATGAACATTAATTTTTACTGGAAATAATTTATTTATAATCTTACTTATGAACAAAAGTATTTTTTATTTGAATTATTTTTAAAAACTATACGGGTTTAATTTAAATAAAATTGGAGCACTGATAAGTCAATTTAATAATCTTATCAACTTTTTATAATTTAAAATAAAAATTTAATTTTGAAAATATTAAACGACCCGGCGGAAGAAAAATAAACGAGTTTTTATTTTCAGTAAGCAGTTGACGAATAGGTTTAACCCGAATGTTTAAAAGCTTAGGAAAGCTTAAACCAAAACCTATATATATATAATATATACATATAAATAATTTGTTTAGTTTGAACTTGACTTAAAAGCAACAAAAACAAATGTGTATCTGGAACTTGAGAACGAAAGTTGGAAAAATAAGAAGGCGTTTCCAAACAATACGTCCTCTATATTTTACAGCGATGCGAGGTGTAAAAATCGACGGACGGAAGTTCACACGAAAAAATGTTTAATATAAATGTGGAAGTTGAATAAATATCTGTTCATGTAAAGTTGAATTTTTCTCACAAGCAGGCACTTTGACGTCCCCTTTTGTTCAGGATGTCGATCACTTGTGTGGATTTTTCCTCTTACGTATTTTCCGTAGATTTTAAATTTATTTTCTCATCTTCTCATCAATACGCGTAGACTAACTAAATATATCTATACACACATGTAGTACATAGTAAATGTATTATGGAGAGTTAAATAAGGAGAGATGAGATTGAAGCTGGCAGTAAGTGCACGCAAACTAATATAAACCCGAGCAACCAAGCAAGTGAGTAAGTAAGCTAAAGAGTACAGCAACTTGAGCGAGTCGAAGCGACGGGACCTGACGTTCTGTAGGCAGCTGAGATAATGGGAAGGAAATCAGTTCATTTCTATGTTGATCCTACGAGAATCCTATCCTAGATAGAGTAGTATAAGTATATAGTACATAATATAAAGTAGAGCATAGAGTGTCGGTTATTGGCCTATGCTATGAAAGATTCTGAGATTCTTCGCCACTTTGTCATCAAGAAAAAATCGAACCGGAAAATCGACCGCGTCCGGTTACTTTTACTTCTTTTCATTCTTGTAGTCATTTAACTACACCATAAATTAAAAATGTTATTAAAGCCAGTCCAGATCTCTGTGTGTCTAAATTTGAGTAAAAGGCAGAGATCCGTCGCACTCGCACGACATTTCATATTTAACTTGCGGTCAGATATTTTTGTTGATTCAATAATGTATTATATGGACTAATTTTATTCATTATGGGCGTTACTGAAAACAGGAAACCGGAAATTTTTCAAACGACACTTGTGCCGTACTTTATGTCATTTCATTTTTTGTTGTACATATATATTTAACAGTCCTTTAAAAACATATCTATTCTAGTTGGGTGGTCTTTTATTTTAATTGTTAAGCACTTTCAACATGTTATTTTTTTATAATAAAAATATTTACCAGATAATTATGGTTATGATATTTAAAATGGATTCATTAAATTTTTACCATAAATAATTGAATATTTATGATTGATGTTCATTATTTTTTGTGAATTATTTATTGATCATTCAGAAAATTTAACACGCGATCAAGCTTTAATGTCATGTTCAATTTATAAATATATTATTTAATAAGAATTTAAAAAAAAAAAATTATTAATTATAAACTATAACTTGTACATATATTTTTATTACTAAGAAATTAGATATATGAGAGGGTCAGACAAAATGTGTGACTGAAAAATTTTTTAACCAAAATTTTTGGTCATAAATTATAAATTTGACAATTATTTACAAGCAATTTGAAATGCCCGAGACTTATTTTCGCGATTTTTTTTTTTTTTTTCGTGACTTATTTTCAAATTGTAGACTGAGAAAAAAAATTTAAGTCGCAGTTAAAATTTTATTGTTATTGCTAAATATAATAGCAATAAAATATTTTATTAAAATCAAGTAAATAATCATCCCTAATTTATGAGATTCTCTTGAATTATTTTTTTTTTTGCATTCAAAATTACATTTTTCACATAAATTTACCATGTAAATCCCCTGCACTGGCTGAATTTTGTTGAAATATGAAAAAAACAACTTTTTTTAATTTTTGGAAGATTGACTTTCTTAACCCAAAAATAAAAAAAAAAAATTTTACATATGATTCAAAGTTTATCTAATTTTTTAAAAATATATAAGCAAAATGTAAAAGATCTGAGGTACTTGGGATTAATAAAAGTTCAATTTTTCATTAAGATCCTCACTGTACTCAGTCTCATCTATAATATTTTCTTAACAACTGCTTATAAAAAAATAAGGGCAAGAAATTTAAAATAACTTTAATTCGACTACTCAATAATTAAATAATTAATCTCTTGTTCCGTTAATTAAAAAATTTTATAAATAAATAATAAGTAGAATTAAGTTTGTTATACTAAGAAAGCAATCAGGATAAGGGATTATAAGAGTGTGATACTTTTAGTTGACTTGAAATAACTTGGATTACTTTAGTAAGAGGGCTAGAAAAATTTACCCCTTACACCTTAACCTCAGCCTCGTCCGTTAGACTGCGATTTTGTGGTACAGACGAGACGGGAAGAGAAGAGACACCAGAGACACATAAGGCGAGTCCTGAACTCCCCGGGGAGGGTTGGCTAGCCGAGCAATTTGTCAACACTATTAAAGAAATAAGAGGTAAAGCAATACACAATACATATAAGGGTTGACTCGGAGCACATCTGCCAAACGCACCGACCGACCACTATACAAATATATATATAGATATTTGTATGTACACTAGTAGACTAGTTAGTTAGAATGTGATGATAATAAAAGGGGTACTGAATAATGTGACTTGTATAATAGAGAACTACATAGGGGTAGTCGTGTTGGGCCACACTTAATGTGACCGTATGGCTACTCACCCCGTTGGCTAAATATTGGGATTCACATTATTGTTGGCATTGATCAAGTAAACTAACAGATTTTCTATACACGCTCTTTTATCATCATGATAAACGAGAGGTTAAATATATGTCAAAGTATATGATCTATCGATAACTAAACTTTCATTTTAATTCATTTATTTTTATTTCAACTCAATACTATTTTTACTGTTGATATTATTATTATTATTGGTACTAATAAATTAACACGTTGGAATATAATGTGTTACGAAAAATTTAAAAAATCAAATGATAGGCAGAGAAAAAGAATTTTTTGACGTAAAAAGTATTACTCGTCCCAAGAAAATTTTTACTTGGCTTACGAAATTTTTTGCATTATGAATTGAAGATAAAAATTTTCTTAGGGCGAGAGAAAATTTTTTCTAGATTTAAGAAAATTTTTGTTTCTATTTCATATTGCAAAATTTTTCTTAGGGCAAAAAATCCTTCTTTTTTGTGGATTTTTATGATACCGAAAGTAACAGACTTGAAAAAAAAAATTTATTCGAAATAAATAAACAAAATACTAAGAAAAAAATTTTTTAAATTGCATGTCAATAACTTTTGAAAATCTTTGTGCATAAAAAAAAAAAAAAAATTGTCTGATGTCTGCTACTTTCAGTTTCATGTATTTTTAGTGCAAGATCTCAATCATAATAAACCTATTGAGCGAAAAATTCAATTTTCTTTTTAAAAATTAAACTTCCATACTCTCAAGTAACTAAAGACATTTAATTTCTCGGCTCTTATCGTTAATTTACGACGTCGTTGATCGTAACTGAAGCCCCTATTAATTATCCAAGTATTCATTATAATCGTAATTTCTATTCATTTTAAATTGAATTTTAAACAAAAAAAATTTACTCTTTTATAAGTATTCAATGCAATTACCTAATACTCATTACCTTAGCAATTAATTAATGATATATTTTTTTTTATATCTTAAATAAAAAAAATTCATTAAATTGTTTGCTGACAAATTGTTAGGCTTCATATTTAAAAATTGTTTACATGCCGAGGAAATTGATTACTTAGCCAAAATAATTTGAAATTTTGATACTTGAAAATTAATTTGTCGTGAATTTTTAGATAAATAATTATAAGCTCGAATGCATTTTGGTAATAAGTTCCATAAAAAATGTATGAATTTCGGGTTAATCGAAAAACCAATAATGTTAAATAAAAATTAAAAGGAAACTTAAAGTATTAGTGTCATTGGAATAAAATCGAGTTTAACCGGCACGATGTCAGTGAAGGTTCAAGCCCCGGATAAGTCTGCCTTATCCCGATAAGCCGGTGAGTTAATGAATCACAAAACAGGTGGTAGTATCTTTCTATCGTCTAGCTAAACTTCTTCTTCTTCTTCTTACACATTTTCTTTACATTCTCAGACAATTATATATTAGCTAATAAATTATAACACTGTAGCTATTAATATCTTCATACAAATATACATTATTTTTCCTCGCTACTACAATAACATTCTCTCTAAAAGTAAATTAGCGAAATAAGTCACTAGCAAATAGTGAATATTCACTTATTCAGTTTTAGATAGTGTACACCGAAAAAAGAGTTATCTTCAGTGCACGGAGAAGTTAGTCTTGTTTGAAGTACTATGGTGTCATAGTAAAGCCAGACCATGTTGGCCCCTACAGAAATTGAAATACATCCGAGTCAAAAAACAAATTCGGATTTAAGTCTCAGTGTTTTCAATGAAGTTTTTGAGAATCAATTTAAAATTTTAAGATTGACAACAGTATAGAAAGTTATTCTAGTTGAGTCCTCAAAGTAGTAGTTACGAACAATTTTACCTCTTTGAGGACTAAACTGCAATAACGTAATCTGAAGAGCCTCAAAATACTCAAAACATACAGGAATAACTTTATCCACATTTGTACCTGAAAAGTCTCATTCGACGTATTCTTTCCCCTCCCTTTTCTATCTAAAATTTTTCAAAGTCCAAAATATAACTTTTCATTCGTTGGGGATTTTGAGATCTTAGTTATGATTTAAAATCGATAAATTATTCGCCTCTAGACCTCATAGTTCTCATTGAGGATTTTTAGTACTAAAGTAGAGTTATTTTCAAAACATCAAAGGAATTGAGGCTTTTGAGGATTAAACTAGAATTTGTTTTTTGACTTGGGCACACTTGTAAAAATTACCTATGGCCATAGTAAAGTTTACAACAATTATATCACAAATTACTGTAACCATTGTAAATTTTACTATGTTCATAGTAATTTTTGTATGTGTTTACTTTAATTTCCATCAGGTGGCCAACTTGGTCCGGCTATCTTATAACACCATAGCATTTCAAACAAGAATAATTTTTCCGTGTGAAGAAAGTATTTTAGAAGACAAACGTTTTCGGGAACCAAGTCAAGATTTTCTAGAACCAAGAGAATTGGTCTTGGTCAGAGGAGATTCCTCCTTTATCCGAGAATTGAGGTTTTCTAAAAAATTTTATTGTATCAAAAACATTTACTTTCAGTCGAGAATTTTTTTTTTTGTGTATGATCCATTTTTTAAGCATTTCGATACTGCTCTTCACATTCAAATATCATATACCTGAAAATCGGAACGTTTTTCGTGCAATGGAAAAAAAAAGAAAATTTGACAGTAAAAAATCTATTGGAAGACTAGATTTTCGAAATTTTTCGCATATAGATGCCAGTATGTCAGCCAAAAATTTTAGGCCACCCCTAATTTCTGGAACTACTCCTTAAGCAGTTAAATTACATAAATTTTTTTCATTTTTGTTGCGCGAAAAACGTTCTGATCTTCAGGTACACGGAAAAAAAAATAGTAGTGGCTACTCTCCGGGATAGTACTGAGTACTTTCTGTGAAAAAAAAATTTTAGACAGTACTGTATGCTATCTAGACTGTATTCACTACTATCTAGACTATATCCACTACTGTCCGGGATAGTACTCAGTACTATCCAAAGAGTAGTGGATATATAGTATAGATAGCATACAGTACTGTCTAAAATTTTTTTTTTACAGAAAGTACTCAGTACTATCCCGGAGAGTAGCCACTACTATTTTTTTTTCCGTGTTCATCAAATATCTTATTTTTTTTCAAAATTTTTCATCAACTTTATAAAAATTTTTTTCTTTAATCATAAATATGTTTTTCTTTCTTAAAAAATATTTATTATTGACAAATACCATTGGAAAAAAATAACAACTTATTTACCTAAATACCAAAAAAATATTTATTGTTTATCTTCGCATAATAAAATATTTTCAATTATAATTTATAAATAATTCTACTGATATTAAAAGTATATAGTTATCCGACGGTAACACGTGCGTTAAAACATATAAGAATGATACGTATGATAACAGAACTTGGTCATACAAATAAGTCATGTTTTCAAAATTTAAATGTGGTACAAAATAAGTAATGGTACCTTTTTAAAAATAATTATAAAAAATAAACTTACATTTCATTTTCTCCAAAGGCTCATGGCTGAGTTGGTGGCCAGGATTATGGAGCATTGAGGTGTCATGATGTGTATTGGCATGAACATCGTGATGGTGCATAGCACCTTGAAGATGGTCACCGTGCAGCCCAGCCATGGAGGCTGCTGCAGCGGCATGCTGGTAGTGCTGGACCGATAATCCAGTCGCTGAACCGGTCACCAGGTCCTGGAGACACAGTTCAGTATTACCGCCACCTCCGCCGGCGAGTTCGAGGCCACCCCCGCCCCCGCCGCGCTCCATACTGTAGAAGGTTAACGTCGTGCCGACTGTTCCGTACACTTCGGACAATAATACTGCCCTCCACTTGTTAACAACAACAACAACACACTTAAATAAATATTTATATTAATATTAGTATCAATACCAATATTTATCTCACAAAATATATAAACACTAAGTACAATTCTTTCAGTTCATCAGCTTACTGACATGTACAACATCTAACAAACATTTAGAATTTTTTAAATAATTAGTAACACACACAATTATTTTTAAATAATTGCTGTCAGTTTCACTTCAATCACTTTTCCCAACTCAGTATTTGCATCTAAATTAAATTTCATTTAATGTCAAATTTTTTTTTAATTACAAAAATTTCACTGTTCCAAAAAAAATTATCCAATTAAATCCTGAGTTATTATAACTTTAGATGTACACTCAAACAATTTAAAAAAAAATGAGATATTATTGAAATTCGTAAATAAAATAGTAGTCCAAGGCTTGATCTGATCAACGGCACCAGTAAGAAAAAATAGTTGACAATATTTTCCACATAACTATTTCTAGCCCGACCTTTACTTTAAATACTACCACTCGCGACTACAACAGTTACCGTTATGAAGCTACAATACGAGATTCGCAAGACTCACCTATAACGCGAGCTGTCGCGGTATGTCGTCAAGACCAGCCTCCGCGATTCCGCGAGTCGACGCACACAGTCCGAGTTCAGTCTACGTGTGTTGTAACACAAACCGCGTGACAATGTAATTAAACAAAACAATATAACATAAATTAATTGGTAATTAGCATCCAACATCCAATATATTAACACGATTTTTTCAAAGACCGTAAATAATTCGCGTTTTATTAAAGTACTTTAATTTGTAAAGTTAAGTCTCTGGAGGTTGTAAAACAGTTGGTATTAACTAGTAGCCAAAGCTCATGGCTGGTGATTCGGAGCTTTCAGGTCAGGTATGACGGTAAATATTTTTAACCAGGTGAGCAAGTAGTCACAACACCAATTGTACCGCCGCGTTGTAGATTTCAGTAGTGTGTACAGAGGGTCGACGAGGAGGCTTAACCGATAGAGCCTTTCGGACTGGCTGCCGGCTTAAGTCCGTAAGTCGGAGTAAGCTCACGGATCTAGTGGTCTTGGGTGATGTTATACACTGTGCTTGTACGGTAGATGTGCTAGATCTGGCTAGCTGGCTTCTGTCTAGCCTAGTTGTGTTGTGTTGTATTGTGTTGTATAGTGTAGCTTGCGTAGTGTTGAGTAGTAGCCGCCTAGTTATAGTCTTCCCTCACTATTATACTCTCTATTCTCTCAATACTAGTCTTCTCTGTCCTGGTTGCCGGCTAGCCAGCCTGCCTGACTGTCTGACTGCGCCGCTCATGTTACGATCCCAGACTTACTCCCTCTTCATCTCATCCAGCTTCCATAGTATCCCTTCTCCATCAGCACTGACACACTCACCACTACTATGACCGACAATACAACGAATGTGTGCTTGAGCACCAACACTGAACCAACGACAACGCCAACGCAAGTAAAAGAATTCACGAGCTTCGTTCCTCTGCCGCTTCTCTTTCAGTGCGCTATCTGATGTGCTCTGTCTCTGTCTGTGCGCATGTGTGTGTGTGTGGTAATTTTAGAGGGGATGGTGTTGTAAATAGTGGGGATAAGTTAGCCACTCCTATTGGTGGTGATACCCGACGAGGATTTAAGTATAAAAGGTAATGGTGTAGTCAGCCCCACTGTAGGTGATATGCATCACACAGCCACTCGATCTCTGTGTATAGTTTTTTGTATTTTGGTAGTGTATATTCAAGTACTCGCCGCTTCAACGCAGAGCTTTTCTGGGTGATGTGTGATATACTTTTTCTATTCCATGATACACCTTTTCTACACAGGTTATATATATTTGTATAAGTTACTTGTGTAGGTATTGAGATTCTCTTATTTTTTTTTTTTTTTATTTCTTTATCAAGTGTTGAGACAAGAATATGCTGAGGAAAAAATATATATATGTATATCTATAATAATATTTTACATATTGTATGTTTATTGTACATGAGGGTAAATATTTTAAAATTGGAAAATAAAGTACCAGTGGATTTATTTTTAAAATTGCTTTTATATTTATTTGTTCTTAGAGTTACATATTTTATTTTTAATTTATTTTGAAGTTGAGGAACACTTAAACTGTTGTCAAAAATAAATATTCAATGTTTTATTTAATGGATAAAATTATAAGGGAGGTGGGGCAAAAATATAGTAATGAAAAAATAAATACACTAGTTTAATTTAAAGGTAAAGGAGATAAGAGATATAAAAATAAAAAGTAAAAAGTAGTGAATGTAAAGGTCGCAGGAAAGCACTCAGTTCAGAGCGTGGATTGAGGTAGTACATACGTCAACTCTGAACGTTGACGGTATGGTTGTAGAAGATGAAGAAGTACAAAAAGAAGTAACGAGGAAGTAGAGGAAGAAAAGGTTGTGGGAATAAGAAGAAAGTAAGCAAGGTTCACGAGAGACAAATGACAGTAAAGCCACGCCTACAAGCCTGCGGGGGCGTTGTTTAACGTCCTTACTGTGTGGACAATTGAGCATGTGTAATATTGTGGGCTTGTGAGGAGTATGTGTGTGTGCGTGCGGTGTGACTGAGGTAGGAGAACTACGTGAAGAGGGGAATCGTTGATTTTTTAACGGAGAACAAACCCTAGCCCCGACGTGCTCGTCACTGTATCCAATGTATATCGGGTAGGGTATTCCTTCAATCATTTGTGTGTGTGTATGTGTGTGTGTGTGTGTGTGATTGGATAGGTGTGTACATGCATGTGCACATGGATATGAGAAAGAGACAGTGACATAACAAGCAAGAGAGATCGTGAGTATGAAGTAGTAAATGTGGGAACGTGCAGAAATGTTCGGTTAACATTGGATTGATGTAGATAATATATATAGTATCAACCAGAGTATATATAGTTATTGTAATTTGATAATTGGAGGATTATGGATTACCTGTATTGGCTTCGTGGTCGTTGATTATTATTGGCTCTTTTGATTCATCTGATCTCTCAAACGTATATATATATTATAATATCAACTGTTTATCAATAGATTAATGTATTATGAATTATGACTAGAGCTGTAAAATTATTATTTTTAAAATAAACATCAATAAAACAATTAAAATTTAATATATATAATTTTTTATCAAAAAATTATTTATATATTTATTTTTTTTTATGATAAATTATGGGAACATAATTTTTAATTGTAAATTTACTTAAAAAATATGAAAAAAAAATTTGACGTTTTATTTTATGTTTTTAATATCATTTATTTGTTATTAATATCAGCAATCATGTAATTTCTTTGGACAAGTAAACATGTCGGCGAAATGTAGTATCATAAAAGAGTATGTATGTCTATCATCGTCAGCTACAGAAGGTTGTAGATATAGATAGATATAGATATAGATATATAGATGTGTATACCTGAAGATCAATTGACGCCGACATGCTCAATTGTGTTTTATTAATGATAGTAGACGAGTATGGAGCAAACAGTATATGCTTTTTTCTTGTAAAACTGCTTTTTTTAGACTCCTATCGAACACTAGTGAAGATAACGTTTTCTTTGTGTCTGTCCAGTGTACGATAAAATAGGACAAAGAACTCAAGTACGGATCTCATCGATTGTTTTTTTTTTTTTTTATTTATTGTTATATTTATTTATTTATTGATCAATTGACGGAAATAACGAAGCAATTATTGGCTCTGACACATCGTTTAATATTGTTTATCAGCGATCGTGCATCATTTTTCATTTTTATTACTTTTTAATTTTTGTTTCCAATAAATATCTGTATCGATGTTGACATTTTTTTTATTTTAAATATATAGTGTACATTTTTAAAGATGAAATATTAAACTGAGGCATGGAACCTAGAAATTTTTATAGGATAACTAAAAAAAAAAAAAACAATAATTGTTTCAGATCAAGAAAGAAAAGAACTTATTGAGTACTTATAATTTATATAGAAAAGCAATTCCTATATACATCCTATAAATGTCAGCTACGGGAGAAAATGACATGTTTAGTCGTTTTATATAGGCGTTAAAATGTTAAATTATTAATACTAATCAGAGCCTAAACACACTTTGTAAAAGCTTATTTAGGCCTATGAATTCTACACTATTTATTAGGATTTAGTAGATCTGTAGTTTTAACATATTTATTTAAACACTCTAATACCAAATGTGTAGTCAAAATTAACACACTTTTGTCAAATAACACTGAAATGCCATAAGCAATCTATACACAGAAAAAAAGAATTTATGGGCGCAAGAATTTTTTAGTATTACAAATTGAACACAAAAAATTTCTTGGGACGAGAAAAAATTTATTGACTCAAAAAGTTTCTTCTTGCTCTGAGCAAATTCATTCTCGCCTTAAGAAAAGTTCTGTTTTCAATTCATAATGCAAAAAATTTCTTGGGCTGGGAAAAAATTTTCTTGGGGCGAGTAAAAAATTCTTGTGCCAAGAAATCCTTTTTTTCTGTGTAGATATTTAATAAACCCTGAAACGTGTTTTAAGTGACTACAAAAAACTATAGTTTTGCTTATGGTCTTAAACATGGAACGCATTTTATGTGTGTTAAAACAATACACTTGTAACACACTTGGTTTTAGAGTGAAACCTATTAATTTAAATTCAAAAAGAAAGATGATGATTTTCTGATATAGAATCGTTTTGTTATTAAGCGTATAGAGTGCTAATAGGACTTCGTTAGGTCTACCAAAATATTATAAATTAAAGAAAAAAGTCAAAATGGTCAAAAATAAAACTTGATTTAGAGTTGGTCGTCTTAAATCGTGACCAAGTACGACCAAGTCTAAATCAAGTTTTATTTTTGACTAGGGTAGGAGTTAGAAATTGGTCATACGTAGAATGCTTAGGCTTGATCAGAAATTTACTTTCTAAATCTGAAACAGTGAAAACTACTGAAAAATAGTGTGTATACACTATTTCTCAGCTATAAGTATACCACTTGGTACACTTATAGCTGTGAAACAGTGAATAGTCACTGTTTCAGATTTACAGAGTAAGAATTTATCCTACTAAATGAGAATGAATAGTTTTTATATGTCCTAAAAAGATATTAAATTTTGATATTTTAGAATCCATAAGAGCTAATAAGAGTATAAAGTATGAAAAATGTTTATTTAGGTCTGCTTAAGAATGGCAAGTACTAAAATGTCTAATATTGGTCTATTCAAGGATGTTGAGTACTCAAAGCAAAGTTAAATTTCGACTCGGGTAATATTGAAGGAGTATTATTTGTCTTTTTTAAATTATTTGTCGTTTAATTTTGAACCAAATATCATTTTCTCGGCGAATTTTTATTATCTCCTTGGGATTTCAGACAAGTATATTTCAGATCGTAATTTCGCCAATTTCACACGCTCAAAATTCGAATGATACTCATGACTTTACGATCGGACACGATACTAAAATGTGATACGTTTGAATATAAAATTGTTCTATATAATATATATAACACATAATACATTTTATTCTCTGCTGAATGCAATATACTTCATAATGGTAAATGTATTTATTACAGACTGAAAAAATAAAAGAGGTGACTTAAGACTTTATGACTTATGTCGATGAAACTTTTCGAAAAAGAAAAATGTTTTATTTTTTTAAATCACAACTTTTTCGACCGAGTTAAAAAGTTTTTTATTAAAAATATATTTTGTTGTAATTAATTAACTAAAATTATCAAGAAAATTCAAATGAAGAAAAACGAAGTCAATAGAATTTTTTTTTTCTAGCCTATTGACTGAAAATTAAATTTTTCTTAATAATGTTTTTGAAAAGTCTTGATTAGAAACATTAAAAATTTTAATAAATAATTTCATGGATTTTCTTTTACTGTGACTGAAGCAGTTGGTGTCTCTCTTGTTATCTAATGTGTCATATCCCGAAAAGTTTTTTCTTTTAGTTATACTGTACATACACAGTAGTAACACAGTAACGTCAGTAGAGTTTTTCCGACCCTCATCTACTCTATATACAGGCAAGCCGCTAGGTCGTTACGACGCTCCGTCTTTACAAATTTTATATCATTTTTATGAGGCATAAAGTCGTCGAGAAGCCGACATTGGGAGAGAAGAAAAAAGAAGCCAAAAAGTATGGGAGAGAGAAACTAAAGCAAGGAGCTGGAATCTGGAATATAAGAGGCGATGAGGGGGTGGATGATGAAAAAAATGAGAGCTGAGAGAAAAGAAATCTAAAGAGAGAAAAAATTACCAGCAGACAAAGAAAGCCAGTACTTGTTCTGCGCTCTGAAGTCACGTGGCTGGGCGGAGCGGATTTTCATCCCTTCGATGTTACCTTCTAAGGGTATACACACTTTATAAGAGGGTGGAAAACGAAATAGTAGTGGGGTAAGCTGTAAGAGTACAAACTTTTATATACACATATATATTGTATATATTGTATTTTTGAAAATCTTGAATATAATTCTGTGAATCTAACATCAAAAGACAATACATTTTTTTGATTGAATTAATTTTTTTATTCAATTTTTGACAAATCTTTTTCTCAAAAATTTTTAATTTTACTATCCAAGCAAAATTTAGAAAAATTTTGGTTTAAAAAAAAATGTTTTTCTCTGTAGAATCTTCGTTATACAAGACAGAGAAACTCTTGAAAAAATAAATGCCAAATAATCAAGGTGAACTTTTTATCATTTTTTAAATAATAATATAAAGATTAAGTCTTAAATTAATTAAATACTTCTGTTATATTTTACGCGCAATTTCAAAATACATAAACCAACAATAAGTTTTACGTCTGTCTATGAACTACGTCACTTTTAGTTTTATTATTAACTATATATAAATAAACTTGAAACTTTTATGAGCTATTTCTTTAGTGAATATAATCCAGAATGAATTTTCTGAACGTATTAAATTATTTATTAGAGAGCGACTGAAGTAGTCAGTTCAAATAACTCTAGAGTGCTTTTACCGAATAGTAAGGAGCATTATTTTTATTTTTTATGTTACAATAATTTTGTATTAATTTTCTTAAATCAACCAACACAGAAAAAAAATGATGAAAAAAAAAAAAATGATCGATGCTAAAAATAGCAAATTACAAAACTGAATTTCAACTTTTAAATAGACGTCAAAATAAAAAAATTTTAGATCCTAGTGCATCGATTTAAAAAATTTTTCGGTGTCATAAATTTATAATAATAACTATGTCTAATTTATAGTAAACTTTATTTACATACTTTTAGATTTTTATCATAAATTAAAATTTTTTTAATGATTATGAGAACGTATAAAATAATTATCTTGAGTTTTTAATGAAAATAGTAAAACATTAAATTTTTTTAAAGCCATAACTGCACAATTTTATTATGGTTTTTTTATTTAGCTGTACTTCCTTAGATATTGGATTATTTTAAGGTGGTGCTATAATTTAAGAAACATGTAATACATATTTTGTATCGATATGTAGACTTAAGAACCGTCTGAGAGAGCTGGCTGTTCGAATTTATTCGTAGTTTAACCTGTAATCCTGTTTAAGATGGAAAAGTGGGTGAAAACTTAGCGTGTTTCGCAGTAGACTTGTGGCGATGGAGATGGCTTAGTAGTATTAAACTTAACGATGTTAACGAGTCTTTGATTCTTTGAGATTTATTTGTATTACTTTAACACGCGTTATGTCTAAATACTCAAATATTTATGTAAACTTAATCTTAAAACTTAAATTATTAATTAAACACCTACTCAACATCAGTTAAAAAAAAAAGAATTTTTTTTTTTATTTTAAATTCAAGATATTTTTAGATTATTATAAATGGACCCGAGAAACCATTCCGTGTCTTACTCGGTTTATTCTCAGCCCCGTTGATTCCAGTCCATCAATTTTCAATCACAAAGACTAACTTTTTCCTATTCCGCGAGCTTCTCCTTTACAGGTAATATATACTTGTATATATATATATATATATATATATATATATATATATATATATATATATATGTCCCTGTAGAAGTGTGTGTCTATCTGTCTACTTTTTTCTCTTACACTCGGGCCAAAAATAAGGGTAGATTTTGTTTTTTATTATTCTAGCATACCTTTGAAAAAATATATCTTTGAATAATATTTTTTACACGCACACGCTCTAAATTATCATTTCTTCTGACAATAAAACAACTCACGTCCAACAAAAAAAAAATTTTTCTTATTACTTTATTTATTTTTTTTTACTTAGACATAAAAAATAATTTTTATAAATGCATGATATTTTTTATCGTTTGTTATTTCAGCTCCACGTGTTTTAATTTTTAAAAACACAAATAATAATAATAAATTTCAAAATAAAAAGAATTTAATTAAAATAAACTAAAATATTTTACTTGCAATAAGACTATAAAATTTTTTTTTTTTATTACTTACAAATTAATTCAAATATTTTTGTATTTTATTTTATTTCGAAAAAAAAAACTATACAATAAAAATGTGTAGAGAAATAACCTTTAAAAAAAAATGAACGCACATTAAAAAAATTATTTTTTCAATATTAATTGATCAAGAATATCAATAGAGTCTTTAAAAAAAGTTAACAAATTTCATTAAAATTAAAAATAATTGTATGATTGTTGACAAAGTCATTGGATAATACTCTTGGGTTAGAAAACATCTATAGAGAATAACAGATCCGTGTGTTATGATTTGGTGTAAGAGTGTTACGTGTTTAGGTGTGTGTTAGCCCCCGCGACCCCTCGCATCTGTGAGGCAGTGACGTCACCGCCAATGGAGTCGCGGCTTCGGGGCGGCGCCTTTGACTCAGCCAACATGGCAGCTCGCGACGCCGCCGTCCACCCCGCGGAGCTTGATCACTTACTACTTCTTCACTGGACTTCTCCTATGTTCTATAAACAACACAACCGACGACATTGCATTTCTGTCGTGATCCTGCTGCAGTTATTCAATTCAAATATATATAGATATATGTTCCCTTTTCATACACATATTTTCATTTTTACTATCTATCATTTACTTACTTTACTTTTTATTTTATATTATAATTTTTATAAAAAAATTATAATTTAGTACTTTATTTTTAAAAATTTTACTGACAATTAAGAAATTTATTTAGTAATTAAATTTTATAGTTTCAAATAATTATTAGTTTTTGGCTGTCTTTATATTCCATCAAGTAAAATAATAAAATTATCGACGAATATTAGGGACCGAGTAAGCGTGAGCCGTATTTCTAAAAACGAATTAGTGAAAATCACGTGACAATCACTATTTGGCAGTGAATAGTCACTTATTGCTAGTGAAAAGTATACCACTATTTTAATTAGTGACATACTTTTCACTAGTAAACAGTGAATAGTCACTATTTTCACTATTTCAAATTTAAGAGAGTACACATCTTATTGCTTCGCGATTGAGTTGTGCAATAAATTTCGTATCACAATAAATTTGGTTGAGTTGGTAAATAGGCCCAACATAACTTAGCAGGTCTGGCTTAATACGAAATTGCAAATTATTTTCTCACCGTCGGTTTACTAAGCCTACAGTGTTGGGATTTTCTCAGAGTAATTACCGATTTTCATCGATTATAAATTATTACATAATAATTTTAATCAAACAAAACTTCTCTACTGAAATTCAATGAAATAAATTTTAATTATTCATCAATGAATTTTTTTTTAAATTGATAGATAAAAAATTTAATGCACCATTATGGTCATAAATTTTTGTTGAAGATAATTTAAAAAAAAATATTGTATGGATAAAATAAAGAAAGTACTTTTTATAAAAATAATAAAATTATTCAGCACATGACACCTGATTAATCATCATGAATTTAAAATTTTAAAGAGCAGAAAAGTTTGTCTACATTGAGGACAGTTGAGGTCTATGGCGAGCTACAGTGGCAGGAGCAACGAGCCGACGAGGACGACGAAGATAAGTTAGTTTTACAAAGACAGAGAAGACGATGAAGATTGTATGAAGGTGTGAAATGAGCCACGTGCTCTAGCACCGTAATATATCACAGCCCCTTCCATTCTGTGGGCTCTTTTACAAAAGACTGCGACCACCGCATATCAGCTCACCAATGCTGCCGCTACACTAACAGAAAATGCTCGCTCTATGCTAAATATACCGGGGTGGAGAGTACTCATATACATATACATATACATATATAACAGGGGGTAGTCTATGAATATTCTCGCGCCTGCCAGGGCAATAGAATGATGAACGACGATCTCGCCTCTCAACCCACTATTATACCCTCTATAGTATACCTCATGTCAGATAACTTCAGCTTCATTGCTGAAAGAATATTTTCCCATTTACTACCACTATACATATATCATATATCATATATTTTTACGCTAATATATAGCTCTTATATATTTTGACACACCTCAATTCATCGTTTAACCATGCGAAACTTAACATCGGTTTCTTAAACTATTACGTAGTCGTTATCATCATCTTTCTCATAAACTTATTTCTCATATATATGTATATATTTATCCAGTCATTTATCATAATTAAGCTTATACGAATAAGTTTATTCATGAAGCTTTTTGAATTCAACTTCATTTCACGGTAACTTATTTATTATTATTATTATTATTATTATTATTATTATTATTATTATTATTATTATTATTATTATTATTATTATTATTATTATTATTATTATTATTATTATTATTATTATTATTATTATTATTATTATTATTATTATTATTATTATTATTATTATTATTATTATTATTATTATTATTATTATTATTACACTGTAAAAAATGAGTGGAGTGAACGCGGAGTAAATCTAGAGTAAATGCGGAGCGAATATAACTGTTTATTTATTTGATCCCCTTGGAGTAAAATTCACTCCGAAGGGAAGTTTATTTTAATATTAAAATTCCAAATCGGAGTGAATGTGGATTTAAATAAAATCCAGACTCCAAAATCACTCCTCTGAAAAGACAAACTCCCTATTTACTCTGTATGCAGAGTGATTTTTTTTTAACTCCGAAACTCCGAGTGACAGAGTGAATTTGGATTGAAATAAAATCCGTAATCATTCCGAATTCGCTCTCAATTTTTTACAGTGTATTATTATCATTTTTTTTTTTTTTATTAAAAGGTATCAAAATATATTTATATATATTTTCAGGATATATAAATTATTTATTTCTATCGGTGATTTTATTGCATAACTAATATATGCGATCCTTTTCAAAATTCGTATTCAAATTCAATAATAAATTTTAAATTCAATAAATTTACAATATAATTATAAAATTGAGCACAGTTTTCTCATATAAACTTAAATAAACATGAAAAAGAGAAAAAATTTTGTAAAATTGTAAGCAATAAATATTATAAATAACTGTTTAATATTAATTATATAACATGTTAATTTAATAGATCATTGGACTAAAGATGCTGATACATGTAATCATTGAAATATTACCAATAAATCATTTTTTTGAAGAGGATCGGATGTGCCAATTTTCATTATTATTATTATTATTATTATTATTATTATTATTATTATTATTATTATTATTATTATTATTATTATTATTATTATTATTATTATTATTATTATTATTATTATTATTATTATTATTATTATTATTATTATTATTATTATTATTATTATTATTATTATTATTATTATTATTATTATTAATATTTTTATTTTCGTTTTTTTTTATTTCTATTATTAGATATTAGTATAAGATTATTTTTTTAAGTTTTAACCCAACAGAAAAAAAATTTTATGATTAAACAAATATAATCTATATTGCTCAAGTTATCTTAACAATGTGATGATATCGCTGGAAAATTCACAAATTTTACTGCGTCGTAAAATGCATTTTTTTTTTGTTTTTTTTATTTTTTTGTTATTATTAAGCAAATTGTTAATGCGATTAAGGAAAGTTTGTCTAAAAAATCTAAAGTTTGCTATAGTCTTTGCGCAATAGCTATTATATTAGCGGAATACGTTAACATAAATGATGAAACACACATGTAATGCAAAGTACATGTTACACTAATAACAATAAATATAAATGCATATAGTGATATAAGTTTAAGTTTATGATAAGTAATAGGAGTGATGGGTAATAAAACGTTATCTTTTTAAATGTTCTCAAGTTACAGACGTGAGCAAACGATATACTTTATAACATATATTTATTAACATAATAATAAATATCACAAATTAAATTTAAAGACAATGATTTTTCTATTGAGTTTAAATTTTTGCTATTAAATTATTCATTTATTTATTAATTAATAAAATTAGTCATTTGAAAAGTGGATTAATAAGATGTAACTATAGTATTTTATCAGTGACAATTTAATCATACATTTTCATATCATCTTGCAGAAGTGGCAATCGAAAATTAAATCCATCCCTGTTCCCTGTCGCTATTCGAGACAGACATTGCAGTTTTATCGCCGTATTATTTTAGTTACCCGCACTTACTCACTCACTCTCTAACAAAATATATACAATAATATATACATATATAGTTACACATGATACCCTAAATTTGTGCCTCATGAAGCACATAATCTTTGATAACGAACGACTGGGATGTAAAAAAAAAACTGTGAGCCAAGAGCCAGCGGATAGTGTGTGGCACTCTCAGATATGAGACTGTGAGTTACAGTATAGTCTAGTATATGTTATTATTCGATTCACGTGTCTACTATACACCATCATTTTTCTGTCATAATTGTTGTATATGTGCTACACTACCATACGATACACAGTATCCCCAGCCGAAAAATCTTATGCTTGTGCGAGCAAGCAGTTGAGCATGAGATATTTACGTCACTGATCTAAAGATTATTCTATATAATACTGTCAATCAATTGTCATAATATTTTATTTATTATTATTATGATTTTTTTTCTTTTTTCAATCCTCTGTTCAAACTTACACGAAAAAAAAGAGTTTTGTCGTCCTATCAAAAGACGGAATAACGAAATTTTTTGTTATAGTAATCGTAGTTAAGAAGTTAATTTGTTATAAGAATGCATGATATAAATTATAAAAATATTGTCGTATTTCAAAACCGGTATTTGTTACCGTAAGTAATCTTAGTTTATAATTACAAAAAAAAAAATTCCATTTACACTTTATTTATTTTTTTTAGACATAAGGTACGAATTAATATTTTTCATATGTTTATTACAATTTTACTTAAAAAAAAAAATTTTTCCACGGCAAGATTAAAAATATATAGGATAGAAGTAACATTTGTGGCCACTGCTCCATTTTTGAACATTTAATACTTTATTTAAATTAATTAATGAAAAAGTTTAAAAAAAAAATTCTATTTTTAAAGTGGGATAAAAGTATCTCGAACACATTTTAAAAATTAATTATGCCATTGTGTCTTGTACAAATTATTTTATTTAAATTTTTCAAGTGTCCAAAACTGGCCAAAAATGGTGCCTCTATCCTATTTTAAAAATTTTTCAGTTGTCCGTTACTTTTTCTGCAATACTCAAAAATTAACTTATTCATAAAAACTGTTTTTATTTATTCTTAAAAAATTTTAGAAGTGTCTCGTTGTACTTCAGGTACTTGTTATACTTTTTAAACTGAACAATAAATTATTTTTTGCCAAATTTTTTGATCTTCTTCGTCCCCCGATTTTCTTTGAATTATATAAAAAATTTGATATTTAAAAAAAAAATGTTTTGGATACTTAAATTTTGAGATTACTGTTGAAAGTACGAATAAAATATTAGTATTATATTTTTCGTTATGTATGATAGTTAAAATAATCTTTGAAAAAACTTTTTGTAATAAATTATTGAGTTGACATTTATATTTTTTGAGAGTTGTTAAAAAATAATCAGTGTGCTCTGTCATGACGTGTAGATTATACGGTTAGTGACACAAGAATGTATACAGTTAGGTGTAAAAATAAAAATAGAAAAATAGGATGGGATTATAATGTGTAAGAAATATCGACGGGATTATGTTTTTTTAGTGAAATATGTATAAATGTAAAGATAGTAGGGTGTTATTTTAAGTAATCTCAAAACGGCAATGGGAATGCTCGTTGCTTGTTTAGTTATACAGACTAACTATACTACTACGGATGTCGCAGGTTAAGTTGAGCCCAGGAAACAGTGCTACAGATTTACTAGTATAGTGTATATAGAAAGCCCTCAAGGTAATCTCTTCTTCTCATTGAAGGGCTGCATTTTGATCCTCTGAGCTTCTGTTACAGCACGCTTTCAAACATTTCATGTCACGATCATCTATTTACTTTATTATTATTATTATTATTTTCCTTTTTAACTCGAGTGTTTGCTCTAATTACATATTATTATTTCCATTCTATTGTAAATGTCATAATCTTGTAAAAAAATATTTTTAATATAATTATTGAATATATTGAATATATTAGAAGAATTCGGGGTAAAATAGACAAGATTTTTTAGGGTCAGTTTTTCAAACCAAGTTTATTGTTATCCGGATTTCAATTGATATTGCTAGTATATCTAATACACAGAAAAAAAGGATTTCTCGGCGCAAAAAATTTTTACTTGACCCAAGAAATTTTTTGTATTATAAAGTGAAAACAAAAATTTTCTTGGGGTGAAAAAAAATTTTCTTGGAACAAGAAAAAAATTTTTCAGGCGAGAAAAAAATTCTTGAACCAAGAAAAATTTTTTTCTTCAATTCATAATACAAAATATTTCTTGCGCCAAGAAATTCTTTTTTTCTGTCTATATTTGAATAATATACTGCAGCAAATTTTTGGTGTAAAACATCAATCAGTGTTCTTTTAGTACGGTATGAGTATACTCATATATTTTCTTTCACACAGTTTAGTGTTATTAGATCAAATATTATCCGATAATATATAATTTGTACACTCAGAAAATTAAGTAATTGTGTTTATTATGCCAAATATTTAATTCCAATCATCTAGAATGATTAGAACGTTTTTCAATGCAACAAAAATTAGTGTTATAATTTTTTTATTAGGATTAATAATTATTGGATGATAACTACTGCAATAAATTTCGTAACAGTTACTATCAGAATGGTAATATTTACTATCAGGATGATAACATTTGCTGTCAGGATGATAATATTTACTTCTGCAGTAAATTTCGAAACAGTTAGTATCACGATGGTAACAATTATAATTTCTGATGGTAATTGTTACTATCTGGATTATAAATATAACTATTTAGAATAATTATAATAATTAACTCTAGTCTACATACAGGATTGTAACAAATATCGTGAATATTACAATCTAGATTATTTATACAATCATCTAGATAATATTTACTACTATCTGATTGATGGTAGAAATTTTTACCATAACTAGATAGTAACTCCTATTATTTAATTTTCTGAGTGTAGTTAAAAATTATAAGTTAATTTATAGATGAAATGAAGAATACTATTGGTGCTGTGAACGTTAATTCGCATGGTCCAAAATTGAACACCGTGTGTCATGTAACTTTCACACTGGCAGTGTTGAAAATTTTAACACCAAATCATTTACACCACACCGTGTACTCATAATATTTTACAGTAAATATAGATATACCATCAATAATAATTTAAACCATGACTAAAAATAAACTCGGTTTGAAAAACTGGTCCTTACTTAGAAGATTTTTTTTTTTTTAATTGAATTATTTTTTTGAATCAGAGAAGACTAGAACATAACGAAATTTTGAGGTTAACTGAATTATTATATAGAAAAGAAAAACCCTCTCCTATTAGGTCATGTAAAAAAAATTTTAAAAGAAAACAACTTTTTTTCTCCAAATCAGTGAAGCTTACTTTGGCCCGGATTCTAAAATATTACATTTAAATTTAATTTTAAAATGACAAATAAAATTATTCACTCGTAAAGTGGTTTATTGATATGAAAGCCTGATATTAAGATATTATTTTTTTAATGTAGAATTTTGTTTTTGAATACACGTTCAAAGGTTTACTTTAAATTCAATGTAACGAAGCTGCACAAACACTTGAGTGTCAATCAGTCGGCCGACTGGGTGTGTATTGTGTGGAAAAAAAAATTAAAACATAAGCCAGAAAAGCTACTTGTGTGAAGGGTAGCTTGATTTTGGTAACATCTGAGGATGATAATGAAAATCACTACCAGTGACTACTCAAAGACTACTTGCTCGTTAGGCGCTCTGAGCTTTTCAAATAAACCTCTATAGTCTATACATATATTCCATTTGCAGAATTTATTTAAATTTTTAATTGAAAATAAAACAAAGAATAATCTAGATAATCAATAAACTTTTTTTTATGTTAAATTTTGGTAATAAAATAAAAAAACTCGAAATAACAAAAATAATAATAATTATGGCTTTACTCGGCTGACGGTTTCCTTCCTGAAGTCAGCTGACCCGATATCTGAAAATAAAGTGTAAGAAGAGCACTTTAATATTTCACTTACTAGTAGATAGAATCCAATACTTATTTAACAACTAAACATTATTGAACCCGACAACTAATTCAATCGTATAATACGGACGGTTAATAATAATTGATGTAATAAGGGGAAGAGTCAGAATGGCTAGATGACGTCAGGTCGGGTCCTCTCGGAGGGCCCCGGTGGAATGCCTCTCCTTCATCCGCCTCAATGTCCTTCTCTAGTGGGGGTGAACCTTGTCACAGGCTGGGAGTAGCTCCCGACGAGTAAACGCTCGGTATTGAGGAAAGAGTAGCTTACAAAAGGGTATATTTTTACTTGTCAAGATGGACAATGTGTATGGTAGGTAACCAATATCTTGAGACGCTGATGCATCTCTTGTCAGCATGGTCCTGTGGTAGCTAGAGAAATGGATATACATTCAGTGTCATAATGCCGCTCTGCGAGTACTTTATCACATCCTTCATCATACGCACGGTATCGATAAAACACCTGTGCTGCCTTACCTGCCAGGAGATATTCCGCAAGTTGTTGAGAATGTTCGTTGTCATATTTATTGGAATGTGGCATTCGCAACAACTCGGAAAATTAACCCCAGCAAACCTGATATTGTGCTCCTCAATAAAACCACTCGTCTTTTCTACCTGCGTCGGCCGGAAAACCAACTTGTTCGTCGTAAGTTGAGTTAGTGGCTTCGCGGATGTAGAAGGCTGTAATCCTCGGATCCCTTCATCTACATAGGAAATGAAACTTGGCCTGCTGCGTTTGCTAACCATCTTGTTGATGGATGATCGCAGCAGTAACGGAAGACACTCAAAAGCAGCCTTCGGTAAAGTCAGACTACTGGGGATAACCTCCTGAGCATTTAAACAAACATATAAATAATAATAATAATAATAATAATAATAATAATAATAATAATAATAATAATAATAATAATAATAATAATAATAATAATAATAATAATAATAATAATAATAATAATAATAATAATAATAATAATAATAATAATAATAAAAAGTAATAATAAAAAGTAATAAGTCCTGAAGAAAATGACCAAATGTGAATGTCATATATATGGAAGACAGTATAATAAAAAAGAAAAAAGTGAAGCTACCCCCAAGAGACTGACGGCGTGCTGCTCGGTGCTGATAAATATAACGTAACAAGTTCAGTAGAATAGCAACTTCATCCCGAAAGGATCAACGCGTCTTTCCAACTACTCGGTTCTATTCTCCTCTATTCTTTTTTCTCCAACACGTCTCCTGTCTCTTTATACACACTACACACTTTACCATTACTATTTTTATACTTATTTCTTTCTTTCTTTCTTTCTTTCTTTCTTTATTTATTTATTATTATTTTTATTTGGATTTATACTTTACTTCTGTGTCCTTTACCGATTTTTTTTTAATGCAATCCAACTATAGTATAAACTCTTGAGTCTAGACGAACAAGTAAAAGAAAATATGCGGAAAATTCTTGAGGATAGCCAGAATATTGGAACATACAACGCAACCAATCACTCGCTCCCTTACACACCTAAACCCGTTTCTATTTATTTTGGGAATATAGACAGCTATCTTTGTAAAGCCCTCAAAACAGAAGTGAATCTACTCAATCGTTTTTCTTATTTATACTTATAAATATATGTATATATATTTGTATCACTACTCTACTGTATAAATAAAAAAAATAATTTATATAGGTATTCTTAACAACAAAAATATATATAAATAAGTGTATAATTTACCGAAAAAAAACTCAATTTATAAATTTTTTTTTACTCATAGAAAAATTTGTAATATTAATTTTATAAAAATGAGTTAATAATTTTCCTTAATTAAAATAAATACAAATATAATAAATAATTTTTTTCGATAACTAAATTTAAAAAGTAACTACTAATAGTTATCGTATTAACACACTTTTAATTGGAGTAAATACAGTAACAATAATCTCAAAAGCTTAGGATTTAAAAAAAAAAGAAATTAAAAGTGAGAAAAAAAATTAACGACTTGCTATTATCCCACACAAGATCCAATTGGCTTATTTTATTTAATCGGCTCAACAGTATAGAAGTATCCTCTCTTTATAATGAAGAAAAAAAAAATTATCTTGCAATATAAATTTTATTATTAAGAGAAAGTTGGTGTAGAGTAAAACAGAGTTTAGTGAAAAGTAAAAAAAAAAAAAAGAGGAAAGGGCGGCTGATTTTATAAAGGTTTGAAATGTATCTGGGTGATGGTTTTCTGGGTGCGGATGGTTGCGGCGAAAGTATCATCAAGATAGGATAGTAAAAAGTAAATTAAATGAGAATTAAATACAAATAAAACCGCTCGGCCAAGTAATTGGCTAGCTCACTTCTTACTTTACCCTCGCGTCGTTTTTCTCGGTCGATTCAAGCGAATAAGAACCCACCACCGCCCCGTCGCTGTTACTACTACCACCGTCGTCAGCCTAACAAATACTTGTTCACTGTGCCGTAAAAAAGAAATCAATCCCTCTCTCTTTTCTTATATCTATTATGTACCTATATACTTACCCACTGTAAAATACGATCAGTCTTGTCATCCGATGCTCAAACACTCTTTTAAATTCGTCGTAAAGATATTAAATTTATTCAATTATTTCTTTATATATACATATACTTTTCTATTTTTTTTCATAAGAAGATTTAAATCTTCTATAGTTTAAATTTCAAAAATTTGCTATCGTTCTTATAAATTTTTACCGATCAGCATCAAATTTTTTTTTTATTTTTATCAAAATTTTGAATTAAAATAAAAACAGTCTTCTTTAACTTTTACCAAATCAGATTATTTTAGTTTGAAAGAATAATTAATTTTTTAATTGAAAAATACGATATTAGTTCCTGAGTCGAAATCTAAGGCATGCCTCTAATCTAAATGAGCATTGAAAAGCTACATTAGACATAATCAATGTAAAAGCTTGAAATGGAAAAAATTAGATTTATAAAGGTTTGAATTGAACTTATTTAGACTTAAGAAAGCATGAATTAGATCTACAAAGACATATAACGTGAAACGAACGAACTCTGAATTTTTTAAGTCGACTCTCTGTTGGTCCCAGGCTGCTTCTAGGTCCTATTCCACTCCTAGGTGTCATTAATCTACTGACAAAATCGCTGGATCACTTGCAGCAATTTTTTACTAGTCTTAGAATTTTTAAAATCGACCCTCTGTTAGTCCCAGGCTGCCTGTGGGACCCAATCCACCCGTGGGTGTCATTAGCCCACTGGAGAGATGACTGGATAACTTGCATCAATTCTCCAGTAGTCCGCAATTCAACAATTTTACTTTTTTATAGTATTCCTTGCAAGTCCTTCCTTCTGTTAAGTCTATAGTTACGCTCGTTTCACAGTTTATGTCTTTGTAGGTCTAATTCATGCCTTTGTAATTCTAAGTAGGTCCATTTCAAGCTTTTACAATTATTATGTCCTAAAAAGTTAATATAGGTTTTCAATGCTCATTTAGGTTCAAAGTATGCCTTAGATTTCGACTCGGATTTGAATGTATTGTTAGTATGAATTAATTTTACTGGTAAAAATGAAAAAAAAAAAATTGTATATTAATAAGTGTAAAGAAATGAAAATGACAATATTTGAATATCAATCTATGCGACTATAAAATGACATAAAGAGATCTCTGTGATGCTATAGAAAGATGATTGTTAAGGGGATAGAGATGCCCATAATATGTCGGGTTAGATGAACAAGGGCACACACGAGCCGTCGTCGTCGTCGTGTCAGAAGGGGTTGGAAAAAAAAGTGGGGAAGAAAGATTCGCGACTCGGTAGGGGACAGGTTCTGCAATCATGGCTGGATTAAGGCTATATATGTATGAGGATAAAATGAGGCCGGAAAATAAGAGTTTTCCGAGTTTGGAGGGTGCAGATTGTACCTCTGTTTCTTTGTTGTATATGTGTATATATTATTTTACTGGTGGAGCAGAGCTAAGTAAAGTTGAGGCAGAAGCAATCGAGCTCCAGAGAAAAAGTGAGGGGGTCAAAAACCCAAGACGTACGTAAGCGTCACTGGGGTGAGATATTTTAGGGTAAATGATATTCCATAAGCGAGCATATGTGCTTGTGACTGGTTTTGTTATTAGGATATACATATACATATGTGTCTGTGTCTACATAATATGTATATAGATGTGAATTCTCCACCCTTATTTCACCCCGGGATGCTACTTTATTACAAACACGGATTACGATGGTAATGGGAATAATCTTTCTGCGGTCCACTGACTCATGTGTACGAGGGAAAAATTTCAAATCACTTTCATCATTTTTAAATTATAAACCATTACTGTTAGATCATCTGTTTTCACCAATAATCGCCTATAATATTTTTTTTTTTAATTTCAAGAACAAAAAATTTTAATTTTAGTAATAAAATTTCTTTAAGCCATCCATGGAAGTGATTTCAATAATTGAAAAAAAATTCATGACAAATTACCGTGAGCTGGATTCGATCCGTAAACTTGCGGCCTTTCAAATTTCTCATGAATTAAAAATTAAACATTTAATTTCTATAACAAAATTCTTAAGAATTTTTTTAGATAGAAAATCGGAAGTAAATTCGGAGTAATTACGGATTTTACTTCAATTCGAATTCACGCCATCACTCGGAATTTCGGAGTTTTAAAAAAATCCGGAATAAATAGGGAGTTTGATCTTTCAACGGAGTGATTTCGGAGTGATGAGGATTTTATTTAAATTCGCATTCAATCCGATTCAGAGTTTTAATATTAAAATAAACCCTCCTTCGGAGTAAATTTTACTCCAAGGGGATTAAATAAATAAACTGTCATCCGAAAATTTTTTACACTGTAATGATTTATTTTGTTTAATAAAACAAAGCAAATAAAAATTTTTAAAAAGGTTAAATATTTATGAGTGTGAATGTAGCATATATCAGACAAATTTAAAATTATTAATAAATAGAATAAATAATTGATAAAATAAAATTTAAAAAAATGCACATTTAAAAAATTTTTAAATTAATAAGTGCATTTTTTATAAATATTATTTTTTTAATTCTTCACTATATTTATTTGTAACTCTAAATTTGTCTAATGTTTGCTACATTCACACTCACAAATATTTGTTAATATTTATTAGATTGCAGTTGATATTGGCAATGATTCATACATTTAGATACATTAAATATATAATTTCTAGAATACCACATTAGCACTGACAGTTTGACATAGAGCCTACTCCCCTGATGGGAATCCCCCGATGGCATTTGATACAATCTTCCCAAGCTAATTCGTCAACATAAATAGATAACAGTATACTATATAATACATGTTATTACAACGCAATAACGTATCTTTTGATGTCAACACTCACTCATGCATCTACTACCTTCCATAGATAATTCAATTGTTCCCGTCAGATTACTGACAGATTACTCCAGGGTATTAAAACCTACATCATTAAATATTAAATATCGAGTACTATTCATCAATATTTGAATAATTATTTTAACGAATATTCTTTAAACAAATCAACAGAAAAACACATTAAATAAAAACAACTTTTATTAAAGTAGTAAATTATAAAAAATAATAAAGATTATAAATATAAAAAAAATTAAATGGCTAGACATTAATAATTTAAAGTATATTTTTATATGCTGTAAAATGTTCCATCAGCTTTACGACTGTAGCCAGGATTTGTTAAATCCGTGTGAGGACCCTCGATCGCCAACTTGAGACTGCTCGGATGAATCCTCTCGATTGCTCGCATTTGTGCGGCGTAAGTCAAACGTCTCTGGTTTTTATCGAGAATATCATCTGACGATTGTGAATATTCTTTGGATTTAACAGCTATGGATTTTTTATCGGCAGTTGCTGCTCGGGATTTTTTACCACTCAGCGCCGAACGGTACTTATCGCTCGGCGAGACTGCTGGTGAATTTATTTTCCTCTGTACACGTATAGTGTCTCGTGTATTTACAGTTATTTTTGATACAGGCATTGCTGTAGCCGTTGCTACATTTTTTCCCATTGACTTGGGCAATATTTTTGACTTGATTGTTTTTGCTGCCATTGGTTGTTTTGAAGACGGCTAAAAAATACATTTTTTGGTAATGTTTTTTTTTATTGAAAGATATTATTATTTACCTCAAGCTCATTACGTAACTGACGCCATGATTGTAAATTCAATGTTTCAGGTTGCATGAAAACATACATTTTTGGTACCATAAAATCTTCATCGTGAATATATATTGACGATAATGCAAAATCTAATGCATCATTTGGTTCCTAAAGAAATATTAGTTATTAAAAATCGTATTGACTTAGTAGTGACTAGTATGAAGAAAAATATTACATAGTCATGTTAATATATAACTCTAAATTTTAGGACTTATATCCATAAGAATTAGGGCTTCACACGAGATCGAGATTTTTCTCGTCTCGTTTCGTCTCATCTCGGTTTTACGAGACGAGACTGAGACAAAACTCTTCGAAAATTATTTTGACGATACCGAGACCACATACTGCGAGACCCAAATCTCGTTTTTTGTCTTGTTGAAATTTTTCCAGCTGGGAAGTAAATAGGCAAGAAATATCAACAAAAACGTAGCAGTATATTGTAATTTGACATATTTTATTTTTTTCCGTACATAACAGTAATTAACGATATTTGACGAAACGAGACGAGACAGACAGTAACGAGACGAAACCGAGACCGAGACAAGTGTCTGATTTTTCTCGATTTACGAGATCGAGATGAGAGTTTGAAATTCTCGCCTCGTGTGAAGCCCTAATAAGAATGCTAAATACACAAAAAATCTTCACTCTAACTCTTATATATCTCGATTCTGATATAATAAATCGTTAAATAATTTTTTCTTGGACCTAGTCTCAATATTTTCACTATTTCTTAAAATCAAAGACTCGACGCGATACCGACATGGTCTGGGTTCGAATCCCAGTTCGGGCTATCTATATTTTTCTCAATTTATCTATAAATTGTCTTCTTGAGAAGGTTAATTGTAAGTTTAGGTTTCACTATATTTAAAAAATGCATGTAGATTTCCGAGTTTTTAGAAATAACGCATTTTTGTACCGATAGATTATTAATTAATTACCCGGGTAAAAAAATTTCAAACCAAAATGATAATAAAATTATTCTCGGCCGAAAAGTGAACGAAAAAAGGTCAGGTAGTGAGCACAAGGCTAGCCGAAAACTATCTAAGCCGGAAAATGACCGATATTAAGCCTAAAAAACCAAAAATTGGCTGACTCAACTTATCGGCTAATTTTCGGCCTGTTTATGAAGAATACTCAAATTTCGGCGTGTTTTTAACCAACTTTCGATTCCTATATACCGATAAAATTCTACGACTTCAGAGAGATTTCGGCCAAATTTAAGATTTAAGTCTCTTTGAATAAAATTTTATGATTTTGGCGTGATTTCGGCCAATTTTAGCCTTTTCGGCCAAATATTTTTACCCGGGTAACCAAATTTAACAATTTATACCAATCTCACGGTAATCAAAATGTGGTTTTTGAGCTTTGGAGCTGAGATTTTAAAATAAATTGGTACATCAATTTTAAGTACCAAAAAAATGTTTTGTTTCAGAAATTTAATTATCGGAATAACTTCAAATTAATTCTGGGCCAAGAACTTAAATTTTTGAAAAATATAAATTTTAATGTAGAAGTATATAACTGACATTGTTCGACTCAATTTAATATGTAATGAGGAATATCATTTCTTACATAAAATATTAAACGAAAAATTATTGACAGAAGATTGAAGTTATTTCAATCTTGCAAGTAAAATAATTCATCAAATATAATTACATTTGGTCTAATAATACGTTGGTCACGTCGAATACTATTAAGTGTGTGATGAGAAAATAGCCGCTCAGCAACGTCTACTTTAGATGACCACGTTCTGTCATTTGCTGAGACATTTTTCCCTAAAGCCGGACCCCGTGCAACCCAAAAACCCTCACTGGAAATATCTGGCACTGGATACGGATTTCTTTTATGAGTCCTTGGAGCCATAATAATTATGCTAGATTTCTGCAATTGAAAATAACAATGATAATTTTTTAAATGCAAGCTAAAAAGTGAAACTCGAATTTTATAGAGGATTCATAAAAAATACTTTCGAGGTCGTACGAGTGATAAAAATTATAACTGCTTGTCAACAATGTCACTTTATGCACGTATGACGCAGTTGAGTCATAGATATAAAAATTTATAAATATATATACATGTATATACAAAGATATAGATAGATATACATAAATGTGGATTTTTTTTTTGTTATTTTGTTTCCTGGTATCTTGTGTAAAGAAATACGACATCTTAATCGTAAAAACCCACACCTAATGAAGGAGATTTACGACTAATTGTTTAGTCAAGTCTTTCAAGACATTGTTTTATTTGTTTGCTCTAAATTATCACGGCCTCGACTTTTTTTCTCTCTTTCTCTCTCTCGCTCTCTCTCTTTTTTTACTCATTTATATTTCTAAAAATTTATCAGAAATAATACACGACACGATAAAAAATAATTATTTAAATAAAAATTTCTTTACTTAAAACATTATTTGAAGAAAAAAAATATACGTATTAAAATAGTTAATTAAAACTGTACATAGCTCGCATTAGATTCTAGGCAATTTAATTCGTGTACATATGTATATATATATATATATATATGTATCGTGTTGTAAACGCTCGTAGCATAATTAACACATTTACCGACAAACTATAATGGCATTGAGTATAACCGGTAAACCGTAATGAGATGACCACACTCGTAAATCAAGAGTCGACATCCGGCTTTAACCCGTATCCTATACAACCCATGAAAATTCTAATCTTCACCATATTATAGTACTATCATATATCCCATAACACTCTACTACTATTACTACTACAAGTACTAATATTCCTACTTTATACTCCAAAAATAATAATAATAGTTATGATCATTGAATTAAAAAAATTTAAAACAGACAAAACAACTTAATATTTGAAAAATATATATCTTTGAACCAAGTCAAGTAACCGACGGAACTTGATACTTATTTTTATATTTTCATTCATAATTTTTTACTACTATTAGATTTCATCCCTTTCATATTTTAGTTTAAGATCTTGCCGACATATCACATTTCATATACCAGCAGGTTTTAAAGACAAAAAAAATATCAGAATAGAGTTGAAAATATTTTTAGAAAAATATGTATTCAAGTTCATTCATTAGGTATATATATACACTTATTCAAAAAATTAAAGGAACAAAAAAATTATACAAATTTTTTAGTGATTTTTGGAAGGCTGTACTCGTGAAAAATGGTCGTATCGAAAAATTAAAAAATGCTATTTAAAGCTTGAAATCTCTAGTTTGAAGATTTTATATCTATTTATCTCTTTGACTTAAAAAAGAAAATTTTTTTTATCCTTAATATTGATTTGAAAAACACAAAAAATGACTTTTTATGGTTTTCTACAGACAATCAACTGCTACTCTACAAATATTGATGAAAAGATTAATGTTTCCAGGTAATTTTACAGCTCAATGTACCCCCAAAAACTCAGTGAAGTTTCAAATCGATCCATTGAACCATTTTTCCGGACCGATTGATCAAAGTTTCACAAAACAATTAGAGGAAAAAATTTTGCTCCTTTAATTGCGTAATCATCATCAAAGTGAAAAAATTATTTTTTTTCGACTTTTCTTACATTTTCGCGTTAGTAACTCAACAAATGTAAGGTAACAAACAAAAAAAAAACTTCCATAAATTAAAAGAAAAAAATTTTCAGCTTTTTTCTACAAAATTTCACAAAAGAAGTCTTGAATTTTTCTTTGTTTTTTAACATATATTTTAATTTAATTTTAGATTAATTAATTATACTGAACGGATTTATAAAAAAAAAAGTTATGATGATGACCCTTGAAAAATAATTCTAAAGCTTAAGCTTAAGCAGAGGATAAACGAAAATCTTTAAATGATATACACAAACTAAATTTAAGTAACAGGGTTATAGTTTTGTGTAAAAGCCAAATTGTAGGTTTGTAATATAATAACATGATAGAATATGTTGCAGCGATGGTGATGAGATAGATTTAACATTAGAAGGTAATCTGAGGCATGTAATGTTTTGCAAAAGCTCGACGTAGTTGACGATGCACATGGATATTAAAGCCACAGTAATTTATGTTAGCACGGGCGTGCATAATGCTGTTTATACAGAGCTACATGGTCACGTGCTGACGCGTGTCAGCGGGTGACCATCCCCTTGCAGTATTCACCGATACGATTGCATGACGTTAGTTCACGTACATCTCGTAGCTCTCTCATTCAAACGGTTTGTCGTTGTCTTTATCTGTGTAGTTTATGTGGGCACATTTCTAACACCCAGAATTCAAACGTCGCTACTCACGCAGCCCCGATCCGCACACTGCGTGGGATCTTCATTGGCTGTACCTCCGGCAATTTGATTCGTTTAATCGGATTACGTGTGTAAGTAGTTTCTAATACGATTTATTTTTGGTATATTATTTTTATTGTTATATAAATATATATTATATAAAATTAGATTATTGTTTTATTGGTTGACAGATAAGTAAAAATGTTTATTACTTAATTTGCTTGTAAAAAATATTTTTAATTAGATAGTAATCACGTCGAATTTTTTTTTTTACTTCTAAAAGCTGAATCTACGTAATAATTAAATTTAATTACTTAACTCAGGTGATAAATAGACCACCGAAAATAGATCATAAACTAAATTTACGAAAGACAAGATCAAAAAAATCATTTTGTAAAATTCAAATAGTAACTTTTAGCTCAAATAAGATGACAATATTGTTGTTTAACGTTTTTTTTTTTTATTGATGGTTTTAATTTTTAGTAAAAAATTGAAATATTCAAATTTTGAAAATACGTAATACAGAAAGAAATTTTAAGGGGGACCACTAGTGAGAAATTTAAAAAAAATAATTTTTTTTTGCATATTTTGATAGTCTATACCTTCAAAAATAACATACTAAAATCTCAAGTAAATATCTCGAATAATTTTTTTGAGTTGCAACAATCTGAAGAGCAGCCGTTCATCGGTTCTCAAAAATACATTTTTCAAAATTGCTGCATCCATAACTCGAAGACAAATCATCCGATCGATTTGATTCGAATTGCAGCTTCTTTTATATTCTTCTACGTACCATGAACCTTCAGTTCTCCGATCGAATCAAAAATGCAATTTTGGCAGGTCAAAAATCATCAAATTTTCGCGCAAAATTTGAAATTTTTTTTTAAAACTCCGCTATTTTGTTAAATTTCAATTTTTTCTTAGCCTGAGGGTCATGGTACGGGAAGTACCTTCTAGTTTAATAAAATTTTTGTTTTTTTTTACTTCATGGACTGTAAAGGTCGCTATGACTGCAGCAGTGAGGGGACTTTTTTTTTTAGCCTTGGGAAATTGTGAATTACTCGCTGAATTTTGAATTTTTTGGTCCAAAAATTTAATCTTGTATTCATTATATATCCACAAATATCCTTAAAACATTAAAACATTCTATGCAGTAGTTTTCTTTAAGAAAATTCCCGAAAATCATCTTTTTTCACAGTCACACCTGTGGTCCCCCTTAGAAGAAAAAAAATCAGAATTTTTATCCTCTAAAAAGTTAATTTTTTAATGTATCCATTGATTTTAATCTTTGTTGAAAATGAATTTTCAAAATCACAAAAATTAAAAAAAAATCCCATTGATAAATTTTCAAAAATAATAGAAAAAAAAATGTATTTGGCCATATGTGGATAAAGTGTAATTTATAAATGAGAGTAAAATTGTATAAAAACATAAGAAAGACAATTCTTATGTCTCGTATATATATGAGGATAAATTTTCCGTGTCATTGGCTGTGCTCACAGAAGCGTCATATATATCCACAAACCTGTCTCGCTTTTTCATTCTCATTCTCTGTCATTCTCTTTTACACTGTCAACCCGTGTAAACGTCTATCCTGCTTCTCCGTGACATTCTCGTAGTACAGCAGTAATATCACGAGCACTAGCACTAGCACTATAGCAAGGAGAAGCATAAGCAGAGGCAGAGCATCACATCAGAGAACCCCACGTAGAAGAGATGACACGCGTAATCGCGTAATCGTGGCGCGTGCTGGAGTTTGAATCAGGGGAGCTTTACGTTCGTCTACACACAGTATACTAGGCGCACGTGGTGCGACGCTGCACGCCCTAAATCAACAGAGATCCTCGATCTCTCGCTCGCGTCAGTTGATCCCGCGTACAGTCTCTTCTCTGCTTCGTTGATGCATCTGTTATATCGATAAATTTATATACTAGTATTTTTGCTCGCAGATTACACTATAAATTTTAAACAAATATACCAATTACCATAACTTCAATTCAACTATTCTCAAAGTTAATTAAAATTTTGATAGCGCAACGAAATATAGAGGAGGGGGGACAAAAGGGGGTACTTAAGGACATACTAAGTTTTCGAGGACTAAAATACGCTAAATCTTTTTGTTTTTAATAATATTCAAGGTAAATAGACAAAAATTTTAGCTGCCGTTAAAAAATAAAATTTTTATTTTTGACGGACAAAATGGGGTACCCTTTAAAAAAGTTAAAAAAAAAAATTTCTGAAAGTTGATCAAATTTCATTAAATTAAATTTTTTATACGTCATATACATAAATAAAAACTACATTTCACATCATTGGTGGATACGAAGGCAGAAAAAAATTTTTTTTTGTGGGGCAGGGAGGCCCCCCTCCAAAAAGTGATAAATTTTTATTTTTGGTTTTATAATACTCACTAGGTGTTATGGTAGGGCTAAAAATGCGGAAACATATTAAATTTTTTTTAATTGATAAAAATTTGAAAGAATCATTTTTTCGAATTTTTGGCTGGTCCATTTTTCCCCAGGACGAAAAAAAAAATTTATTTATATAAAATTTTAGGGGTATCCCGTTTTGCCTACCCCCTTTTGCCCCCCCCCCCAACCCTATACCAGCTTTATATATTTTAAATGAATTAAATTTTTATCTAGTAACAAGATCAGAAGGCTAAATACTTTTATAAAAAGCTTATTCTTTAAATTAAGTCTTCTTCTCCTCAGTGAACAGAAAACAGAACATAAGAAAATAGAACAGAGAGAGAAAGTTGTTGGAATCATTAAAAGTTGAAGTGATTTCGATTGCCGGATGAGCATTTGGAGAACCCCAAGTACTCGAATGTGAAAAGCAGCGTCGACCTCGCTCAAGGATAAACCCTCACTTCTAACCTAATCCTATAATATCCTCAGCTTGGTATCGCCGGCATTGCTGCTGGAATCGCGCATTCAAATGGACATCAGTGTTCCCACTACACACCAACATATTATGCTGTTCTATTCTATCTTTCTGGCAACGAATGAGACGGAGAAATTGGGACAATTGTCCCTTAAGAAGAGGAAAGATATAGACCATAAATTAGTTAGAAGTCATAGAATATACTATATATAAAAGTACAATGTTTAGGGAATGATATTGCCAATATTTGATTTGATTCTCTCGCGATCGTGTGTAACTGTTCGTGGGCTGGTGGGCGTACATACTCGCAGTTGGTTGTGTACGCGTGATTTCACTCCTGGATGTTAGACGGCGTGCATATTTGCATTTGAATGCACAGACCCGTCGCTCGACCTTTGTTAGAGTAGCCCCCATACTACTGACCGCAAATGTATCTGCGTTCGCACCCTTCGCTCCGTACTGACACTTCTTTGCCCTTCGACCTATCCAGCTTTCAAATGATCTACTATATTTTTTCTACACTAATCCTAAGTTTTTGTTTATGCCCTTATAATTTTTTTTATTTCCAGTATTTAGATAAAAGATATACTTGTTTTTAGTGTAAACATGAAAAAACTTTTTTTAGTACGATTGAATAATGATTTATTTTAGTGAATTTGACCTACTTATTTATGTCAATCGGAATAAAAAAATAAAATTTTTTTTTTATATTCCGACCACAGAATGCTGCTGTCATTATTTTAATTTTTATTTTTGTAAAAATTTTTTTAACTTCAAAACATCACCATTTTATTAAAGTTTAATTGTACACAAATTAATGAATTAATTTTGAAGACGAGTTTAAAGAAAATTAGATTTTTGGTTAAAGTCTAAATAAATTGAATCGTAAAACCAAAAAACTTTTCTTATAAATTTCCATCAATTATATTTTCAAAGAATTTATGAAATTGATTCAACTTTCTCATTTAGTATCATATTTGATCATCAATTTACTTATTTATATACAGCGAAAAATAAAATTTTTCTTTTAAATATAAATGTATACTCAAAATAAAATTATTACACAGAACAAAGAGATTTCTTGACGCAAAAAATTTTTACTCGCCCTCAGAAAATTTTGACTTCCTCCAAGAAATTTCTTGCATCGTAAATTAAAAACAAAATTTTTCTTGTAGTTCTGAGTCGAAATCTATGACATATTTTGAACCTAAATGAGCATTGAAAACCTATATTAGACTTTTTAGGACATAATAATTTTAAAAGCTTTAAATGGACCCACTTAAAATTACTTCAATTAGACCTCTACAAAGGCATAAATTGTGGAACGAACGTAACTAGACTTAACAGAATATAGGACTTGCAAGAAATTCTACAAAAAAGTAAAATTGTTGAATTCGCAGACTACTGGAGAATTAATGCAAGTTAACCAGTCATCTCTCCAGTGGGCTAATGTACACCCACGTGCGGATTGGGTCCCACAGGCAGCCTGGGACTAACAGAGGGTTGATTTAAAAAATTCTAAGGCTAGTAAAAAATCGCAGCAAGTGATCCAGAGATTTTGTCAGTAGATTAATGGCACCTAGGAGTGGAGTAGGACCTAGAAGCAGCCTGGGACCAACAGAGAGTCGACTTAAAAAAAAATTCAGAGTTTGTTCGTTTCACGTTATATGTCTTTGTAGACCAAATTAATGCCTCCTTAAGTATAAGTAAGTTTAATTCAAGCCTTTATAAGTCTAATTCTGTTCATTTCAAGCTTTTACGATATGATTATATCTAATGTAGGTTTTCAATGCTCATTTAGATTAATGGTATGCCTTAGATTTCGACTCGGGGTGAGAAAAAAAATTCTTTAAGCAAGAAAAAATTTTTTTGGGCGAGAAAAAATTTCTTGGGTCAAGAAATTTTTTTTTAGTCTTAAGAAAATTTTTGTTTTCATTCCATAGTTCAAAAAATTTCTTGCGCCAAAATATACTTTTTTCTGTATACTAACCAATGCCTATCGCTTAATTTACAATAAACAAAAAAATGTTTTTCTTTATATTTATAAATATAGTGTGACCTTTAATAAATCAAAACATTACTCACTAAAGCCCACTATTGTGTGTGTAAAATATAAACGTTTGAAATCGAGATAAAAAAAAAGTATTATTTAAGTAAACAATGTAAAAGTCAAAATGTTAAAATGGTTTTACATGATTTAACGAATTTTATTTGGATATAAATATTACTCAATTGTATTATATATATAAATCGGCTTTTGTAAGTCAGGACAATGGAGAAGACGGAAAATATTGGCACAGCTTTAGCTTGAAATGTCCAAACAAACCACATCACGTGACTCTGACTTGATGTATTTCCAATATTTCTACATTTTTACATTCAATGCTATAGCTTTTCATATTTATACTTGCTTATAAAGTTATAAAATCATTAATACTCAACATAAATATACAGAATAATAAATAAAATATAAAATAATTATTTAAATTTCAGAAAACATGGTAGTAACACAAAATGGTATCGTTATCATCATCAATGTGTTTAATATAGTGAAAGAAATCGACAAAGAGTAAAGACCAGTAAATGCGACAGGTGGTCCGTGAAATCAGTGCACAAGTTATTTTATACTTTATTCACCCTCTTACGATGTGGCTCATTAAGAAATTAAGTGTATAATAATAGGGGTTTGGGTGTTACAATTTAACATCCCTAAAATTATTTCTTCACGCTACACTCATTCATTATAAAAATACTTTAAATATTTGTTAACGTCAATAAACTGTAAAAAATTGCGAGTGATTATGGATTTTATTTAAGTCCGAATTCACTCCGTCACTCGGAGTTTTGGCATTAAAATAAACTCCGGAGTAAGTTTCACTTTCAGGGGATTAAATAAATAAACAGTCATCCGCTTCGCATTCACTCCAGATGTACTCCGCTAATTTTTTACAGTGTGATAAAAAAAAAAAAAATGATTAAAGTTAAAATTAAAATTTTTAGTATAAAGTGGAGTTTGAATGAAATTCGTGAAAATGCATAGAACAGTGCGAGAATATTAGACAGAGCAGAAAAATCTTTTGAAACGAGTATAGCAGTACTATAGTGTGGACATATATACAACGGCGGTATATTTTAACATTTCACGTTTGTTTCCATTTAAATGGTAATCGAGTCCCACAATATAATTGTATTCGCGCGAACGTAAGCCGGGTCTCGACGTGGCGCCTATATCTACTTCACCATTGTTCGCATTGTTCTCTCTAAAGGCTTCAACCGCTAACAATGCGTCGCCCTTTTCCAAAACTTGTATATATTTATAGCTTATAACTATACTGTCTATTGAGAATCCTGAAGTTTATTACCATTCGCGTCACTGGTAAACGATTTTTCAGTTGATTAAAAAATTTTTTATTTTATTTTTCAAGTGTGATTATTTTATTTTTTCAATATTTTTAACTTTTAATTTGAGTTTTTTTTTAATCATTAAAAAATTCATTAAAAAGATTTTTCATTAAAAAAATGTCTAATTTATTTATTTTCAGACTTTGAGTTTACCAAAATTAGCAGTGAAATATTTACTAAAAAAATACATATTTCAATTTGAATTAATTTTTGACAATAGTATTATTTACAAAACACTTTTATTTTATTTATAAAATGATTTGTGAGATACGGGTATATATATTTAAAGATAAAGGAAATAAAAATGAATTGATCTCGAATCAGTATTATTGGAGTATAGTAGAACCGATAGCCGCAGAGCGCCAGCGAGTTGCGAGCTTAAGCCCTTTCGGTTCAGGAAGCGCATTGTTAAACATAGCACGGTGACCCAAGCTGAAATATACAGGATTGTGGCCTGGGGTGTGGTGAGAGAGATCGCTAAAGGGTGACATAGCTTGCTGGGTTGACGCTCGTTACATGCTGCTCTATACTATACTCTATCTCTCGTTTGCTTTGTTCACTCTACACATACATATACATATACATACATTTGTCTCGTTTTACTTTCCCTGTTTTCTTTCTCTCTCATGCATATTCATCAAACGCTAATTAATCATCGCACACGATCAACCCACAAATACTTCCCACCCTCTCTATCTCCCCATGACTAAAATTAAACAATCGCTTTGTAACAAAAAAATTTTCTAGTTTTTTAAATTTTAAGAACATGTTTTAATTTTCAAATATCTCCATTTTAATTAATTTTGACAAATTTACTGTCTCATGAAAAAATATTTTGTTCCCCTGCATAAAACATTAAAGTTTAAAGTTTGTGTATTTTAAAATTAACATTCACGGGCAATCAATCTACAATGGAATAATAATATGTAATCCTATTTATTATCAAGGTTTACCGTCATCTATAGAGTAACACGCGCACTTGCTCCTCGCCCTTTCATTTCATCATTCTATTCCATTCGGGTTCACGCAGACGGGACGTGTATAATTAGGTATCGTTTATTTTACACCCGAGTCGTCGTTTTAGGGCGACTCGGTATATATACAACTACGATCCATACTATTATTATATTACGTAAGGTATACGACCAGAGTCGAGTACAACTACGAGGGGTTGATGCATATAATACAGTAGTAACAGTAGTGCAGACTATGTGGTACACTAAATGCACCATAGGGTAACCCTATACGTTTATTCCTCTACATACACACCCCTCCCGTTTTAAATATATATATCTACCCTTAAAGTAGAGGTAGTCGCTTATAGAACGGTTCACTGGTAATGTGATTCGATCATCGGTTCCCCGTCGTCCATTGATATTATATAATGTTCAGGGTGCTAGATATTTGCTCTCCCTTTTTATTATTTTTTTTTTTTTGTCTATGACAAATAAAACACCCTCCGCGGGTGCTAAATGTTTTTTAAAGATTAATCTTCTGTTTATTTAAAAAAAAAAATTTAGTTGACTGCTATTTTAATTTCGTAGAGTTTAGAGTTTGAAAATTTGATTAAGTGTCTTATTATCTGTTGTAAAAATATATTTTTTCAAAACATAGAAAGAACAAAAGAATAAATTTACATGAAAAAAAATTTTTTTCGAGATTTCATCGATAAAATATGTGAATAGTTGATATAAATATGGTGAATTTTTTTAGGACGATATACGAATACGATTTACGAGTAAAGAAGCTATATGGGACATTACCCTAGGATAGGGTAGGGAGTAGGGACAGATGCGGGGGTCCGCCGGAGACATTATATGTTCAACCCTCCGTCAACACAGTAGGTGTCGGCAAACCATCTAAATGTCCCCAAAGGGGCTCTAGAATTTTTTGTCACATACGTTCGTATGTATATAGATATATACATTCATACATAATGTGTTTCGCATCTTTATAACTTGACTTTGAGATGGGTAATCGTTAAACGGATTATTTTTACAATTTTAAATCCCATTTTCATTTTTATTTTAATGCTGACTATTTTATTTTTTTTTATAGAAAAAGTTGAAGCTGCAAAAATGAGGGAGCTAAATTTTTTTTAAATTAAATAGTACACGGAAAAAAATAAACTTTAAAAGTTAGTGTTTGGAACTTTAACCCGGAACCCCAGTGTCAATATGGAGAATTTTGACATTCTAAATAATAAATTTTATAATACGTGTCGTCAATTTTCTAAGTATCAGTTATGATTTTTAAAGTTCAAATAATAATTTTTCTTGCATAGACAATAAATTTTCATAACACTGAAGTTAGCTGACGTCTAATAATTTTTGAATTTTTTTAAAAACAGTAAATTATAAAAAAAAAAAAAATTTTTTAATTGCGCCTACAGCTTTTTTAATTTTCTACGTGCGCATATTTTTAGTTTCATTCTGTTTTTTGAATTGATTTGTTAAAAGAAATCCAATTGTTGATTGTCTGCTAACTTCAGGATCATTAAATTTTCATACTTATCCTGTAATTATTCACGTTTTAATCATAAATGAAAAAATTACTATTTAGAATGATAGTATGTACTGATCACTTTATCATTATATTACTGTAATATTTTGTTTTTTATTTTTTGAATTTTTCTGTCCGTTTTTTTTTTTTATTGTTGAAGGATAATTTTTAAAAATTTTGTAGTCTTTTAGTATCGACAGTTAATTTTTTATTAATGATAATGTCTCATTCATAAAAATTGTAATTTTATTATTATGAAAGGTATAAAAAAAAATATATATATTTTAAGAATTTTATAAGACACCCATTAAATTTCTATAAATTTTTTTAAATAAAAAAATTTTCCACTGTAATTTATTATTATAATATAAGTGAGTTAAAAAAAAAGTGTTTAATGTTGATATTGACAAAGTGTCTACATAAAATAATGAATGATTGGTTTGGAATAGCAATAGCTCATCAGGTAGACAATAACGTTGTTGTCGTTTATGTGTTTTGACTGTGAGCCATCAAATCGCAGCACCAGCCAGATTGCGAGCTGACAAATGAGCGGGCTCGCGCGGGGACGCGAAACTGCACAAGACATATGGCTCCATAAAAAAGAGATACAAGAGAGAGAAAGCGAAAGAACCGGGGGTAGGTATATAACTATCATCCCGTCGATCCAATATTAATGGAGACCAAACACCGCACATTTACTGTACACTGTGTCGCGTTTGTCCCCAGAGTGTGTACACACATTGCTTTGCCATAATGTCTGCGATGCGATACCATGGATAACATAATGTGTGTACACTCCCCTTTCGCACAATAGAATGATCTATGGCGACGGAGGATCATAGATCGTTGAGATTCTAGTCTATTCCTACCTCTGTACCCGACCTAAGTAATGTATCCTACTACACACTGTCCTCCTATTTTTCTTTCTTAATGTTCTCCGGCATTTACCTCCATAACCACATACTTATATTTATTTATAATACAAGTATATATATTTTTTTTCTTGAGTTGGATACTACTGTCTCATTTTTATTTGCTTTCTCGAATGACGCGATAAAAATAAGCCGACGTGTGGGCTAACCTACTGAAAATATTAACTAGCCCAAGTATCATCTGCCTTCGTGTGTCAACTCGGCAGAGCATCGTCATGACTATTTTTTTTTTTTTTTTTTATTTCATTTTTTACCCTCGTAAATTTATTCCCATCATCAGTCATAAGTCATAACATGACTATAATTTCGATGATTTATTAAAAAATTTTTTTTTCTCATGTTTCACAAATTAACATAAAAAATAAGTGATTTTTTGAAAAATAAGTATTTAATATAAAATCTTAATCATTAATTAATTTAAAAAAATTTTTTTTGTTAATACAAAAATTTCTTATAAATTACTTATAGCTTTCCCCCATGAAAAAAATTTATAAAAAAAAATGTATTAAAAATTCATAAAAAATATATAAATATATATAAAACATGTATAAAAATATATTTTTAATAGCTAACTATTGGCCGATTTTCGTATATATTTTAAATATAATTTAAATATCTTAGAATGTTTAAAAAATACATGTAAAAAAATTTATATTAAATATATATATAAAATTATAAAAAAAATATCGGTATGATGATATAAAAAAAAATATATTTAATATATTTTTCTTATATTTTCATAAATGTATTTTTTATATATTTTAAGGTATATTTTTAATATATTTAAATTACATTTAAAATATATATGAAAATCGGCCAAAACTCAGCTATAAAAAATATATTTTTTATACATATTTTATATTTGTATTTTAACATATTGTTTTATAAATTATTTTCATGGGAGTCAGTTATTAAATATTATTGTTCAGATAAAAATCGGAAGTGAATTTGAAAAAAGTTTAAATAAATAATGTTACAAAAAAATAAAAATGTTTTTATGACTTGATATCGTACTGTCACATAGACACTGTTTTGATATGACGAAAGGTCCACGTGACAACGGGTTAAATTGGATTTCATCACCCTCGGATATCCGTCGCGTGTGACTCGATAGTGTAAGGTCGTACTATGGGAGGGTAAATGGTTCCATTTTTGAGGCATCAGCATCACCAAGGGGTGATCTGATGCCAAAACGAGCAAGCAAAAGAGAGAGAGAGCTAGATATAGCATGCGATAGGATCAAAGACATCCTGGATATAGTCCCAACTACTTTGACGTATTAACCAGGAATTGACGTAGACAGTTACGAGCAATTCCGTACCTTGCAAACTTTGATCCAGTTTACCTGAGGGAACTGCGCTCTAATATTTTCCAATCACCGACCAACGTCAAAGGGGATTTTCTCCCACATATATAAATTCTCTTTCGTATGTGTCTTATTAATTATTTATTTGATATTTTTATTGTCTTACTTTCCTCAAGTCCTAATTAACAACCACTACTCCATGTCTATATGTCTACTATATTATCAAGTCAAACGATCTAATTTATTTCTACAAAATGTATCAAAATCTAACTTATTATTTATTCAATAAAATAAATAATCAAATACCTGAATTAACAGATGAATCAACAATAAACTTTATAACTTAATTTTAAATAAATTATTTACTTAAATCTATTGCACAATATTTACTTTTGTTGAAATATATTTAGTGGTAACTATGGGAAATTTAAAGTTGGGTCAATAATTATGAAAAAATATAAATAAATAACTTACAAAGTCCATCTGTATGTAAAATTTTATAATTTAAATTCAAAAATAATTATTGACACTCAGTAAAAAAATTATTCTGTACATTTACTGACTGAGTTTATAATTTTCTACTTAACCAACTGGCAGTAAAATTAGTTTATAAAATTAACTACAGAGAGCAGCTCGAGATTATATTTTTCCCGCCAATTTGAATCAGGTGATCTGTCATTAAACCGATAAATTGATTTTTAGTGTCATAGATCACGATTTGTGTTTTCACAAGGATCATAGTAATAAGTATTTTATTTTTGTATTGTTATTTGAAGAAAAAAAACATGAGTGCCTTTCATGTAGATGATTTGAGCAGTGCTATCAATAATGTCTTGAAAGACGATAATAATCCTAAGAATTTCAATGAAATTAAGATTAATGATCTAGATGATCTAGGTTATAAACGGTATATATAACATATCTTCTTTTTTAATTATTTATGATACGAAACTTAGCCGACGTCCAATGATTTTTGGATTTTTTTAAAAACGATGAATCATAAAAAAAAAAACTTTTAAATTGCACCTGTAGTTTTTTTAATTTTTTACAGGAGCATATTTTGAGTTTTTCTTTTTTTTGGTAATTGATTTGTTGAAAAAAAAAAAAAAAAAAAAAAATCCTAAAATTTTATGACATTTAAATTAGCTGACGTTTAATAATTTTTTGATTTTTTTAAAAATGATAAATTCGAAAAAAAGAAAAAATTTTTAAAAATTGCACCTATATTTTTTTTAATTTTCTACATGTGCATATTTTTAATATTTTTTTTTTTTTTTAAATTAAATTAAATAGTCGAAAAAAAAAATTCGAGAATAGTGAATTGCCTGCTTTCTAGATCATAGTTACTTATCAGTTTTTGAAATTATTATAAATTCTTATGCAACATTATTTATTTTAAAGGGAAATAGTAACTCATTATGAGATGGATAAAACAAAACGTAACTATGCAATAATATTTAATCACGAGAACTATGATAAAGAATTTTTGGACTTATCGTCTAAACGGTATAGCACTGAGCTAGATTGTCTAAATTTGACTGATGCTTTGAAGGATTTATCATTTGATGTTCATGTCTGCCAGGATTACACTCACAAAAAGATTATTGATAAGTTAGAAGAAGGTAAATAGTTTTTGTTTGTTTTCAAATATATAATGTAAGCTACCTTATTACCAACTCATCACTAGTTTCCACACAGAAAGAACGAGATGGTACTGAGTACCATCCCGGATTATACTCAGTTCTATTTCAGATTTAACTCAGTTACATCTCATATCATACAGCACTAGATTATACTGGTTGTAATCCTAGATAGTGACCACTTACATCTGGATTATACTCAGTTTTATCTCAGATTTAACTGAATTACATATCTGAGATATAACTGAGTATAATCCAGATGTATGTGGTTACTATCTAAAATTTTTTTTACCTCATATGTAACTGAGTATAATTCGGGATAGTAGCCAATACCATTTTCGTCTTTTCGTGCAGCCTGCTTATTTTTTTAACATTATTGTAGTATATATAGATACATAAAAAAAAATTTTTTTAGAAGACAAATTTTCAAGGAGACTGGGCTGAATAATAGAGAAATAAAAAATTTAAGTTAAAAATAGCTTTTTATTTACAGATTTCATTTTGTATTTTCAAAAATTCAATTTCTACGACAATTTTTATCCCGCAAAATGGCTAAGCCAGCTAGTAATTATGTTAAAAAATACTAAATTATTATTTGGGTGTCTTCTTAAATTGAAATTGTAATCTTTTTAAATTATATAATATAAAAAAAAAATATGAGGTTCCATTAAGTGACCAGTCACTCTATATAGAACAAAGTTTCCCATTATTAGCTTCTTTCCAGTAGTTAAACTCTTTCATTGAGTTTATAACATAATTATAAAGAAAATACCTTTTCATTGTAGTAATTATTTAATTTATAACATAAAAATAATTAACTGTTGAATTATATCTAACTAGAATATTATTAAAAAAACCCGTGTAATTCCTATAGAGTTTTATGGCTTCTCATCTGCGTTTAGTTATTTTTTAAATTACCAAAAATTTCAACAAAATGAGCACTAATATTTCAATTAGAAATTTATTATTTAAATATTTAAATTTATTATTTGATTTGTTATTAAATATTTTTTTTTTTAAACTTGTTTGTAGCACAGAAACTTATTTAAATAAAGTCTTTAAGCGCGTTTTAAATTAAAATATTTATTCAGTTGCGGAAATGGATCATACTCAACATAATTGTCTACTTATCGTTGTTATGACTCACGGAGATCTCGGTATACTTAACGCTTACGACAAACCTTATTATGCCAACACCATTTGGTGTAACTTTACCCCAGATAGGTGTCCAACACTTGCTGGTAAACCGAAGTTATTTTTTATCCAAGCTTGTCAAGGTAAACAAACTGATAGTGGTAGTCCTTTAGTAGACAGGAATGTAACTGATGGATCCACATTTAATTATAATTCATTTCACATCGGAACAGACTTTTTGGTTGCCTATGCAACAATAGCAGGTAATCCTCAGTTTATGATTGATTATTATAATTATTATTAATAATGATAATAATAAAAATTCATTTGGTTTAGGCTATGTTTCATGGCGCAATGGTTTTGGGTCATGGTTTATACGAATAATTTGCCTAAAATTGCATGCACATGGTACAACTGATGATATACTAACGATCCTTACATATGTAACTCAACATATTGCCATAAATCTTCAGACTCATAATCCAGAAAAATCAGAACAAGATGAGAAAAAACAGATACCCTGTCTCATGTCAAAGCTGACAAAGCTTCTTAAGTTTTATCCAAAGAATGAATCTGACCAGCTTTGAATTGTCAGTATTAGTAATTTATAAAAATAATATAATGATCAAATATAAATAAATTACAATATTATTATTATTAATAGACGTAAAGTAAGAAATTTTTCACGATTTATACATTTTTATTACTGACTTCAGAGGCTTGGTAAATACTTGGTTATTCATTAACTTTTATGAATATTGACAAAATTAGCATAGTACACTGTAAAAAATTGGGAGTGAATTCGTAGTAATTACGGATTTTATTTAAATCAGAATTCTGGAGTTTTATAAAAAAATCACTCCGCATATGGAGTCAATAGGGAGTTTGTCTTTTCAGCGGAGTGATTTTGGAGTGGCCTGCACCGAAAAAAAGATTTCGGCGCAAAAAATTTTTACTCCTCTTTAAGAAAATTTTTTGCATTATGAATTGAAAACAAAAATTTTCGTGGGCAAGAAATAATTTTTTGCACCAACCAATTTTTTCTACCCAGAAAAAAAAAATTTCTTGGCGCAAGAGATATTCTGCATTATGAATTGAAGACAAAAATATTCTGAGGACTAGAAAAAATTTCTTGGTGCAAGAATTTCCTTCTCGACTCAAAAAAATTTTTACTTTCAATTTATAATGCAAATAATTTTTTGTAACAAATAAAAATTTTCTTGAGGTGAGTAAAAATTTTTTGCGCCAAGAAATTCTTTTTTTCTGTGGTCCTAAGACATTTCTTGTTATCAATTCACAGGGCAAAAACTTTCTTGGGACAAGAAATCTTTTTTTTTCTGTGTGGATTTTATTTAAATCCGTATTCACTCCGATTTGGACTTTTAATATTAAAATAAACTCCCTTTCGGAGTGAATTTTACTCCGAAGAGATCGAATAAATAGTCATCCGCTCCCATTCACTCCGGATTCAATCCACGTTCACTCCGCTATTTTTTTACAGCGTATTGAGCATAATTATATAAAGTAAAGTTTGTTCAGTTCTATAAATACATAGCGATTATTTCGAGAATTATTTTTTTGTTCATATCTATGAATAAGATTTTTATTTTGAGTATTTGAAAAAAGAATTTATAAATATAAAAAGTTAAGTCAAGCAATAAACACTTGCTTCTAAATCAAAATTATTATTAATATGAAGAGAAAGCATCACTTATCTATTTTCAGATAACTTGTGTATGTCTTGTTGTTTAAATCTGCTGTGAATTATTATAATAATTTAAATGGAAGTAATTAGTATAAATTACTTATCGAAAAAAAAAAGAAAATAACGAAAGATTGTCATTTTTTAATTTTAAATGAATTAATTTAATACAAGGCTACACGAGTGTCTTAAATATTCAACGGTTAATAGTTTGGTCATTCATGTGGTTAAATTGCAGAGAGAAGTCTTCTCTCTGTAAATTATTTCTGAAACTCGGTAGATCAATAGTAAGAGAAAATAATAATTTTTAATTGTCAAGAATTTTAAAACGAAAATGCTGCCAAACTTGTCGTAACTTACTTAAAAAATCTGAGAACATAAATCTCTTAAGCCATAAAGTATTTCTTTAGAGTTAAAAACAAAGTTATTACTCTACATTTATATAATTATCCTATCAGAAAAGTTTGATATAAAGTTAAAAGAAAAAAATTTTATCTAAAGTTTGTTTTTTTCAAATGTTTAACTTTGTTTTGAATTGAATAATATTAAATATTAAATCATGTAAAATTGTAATAGTGCAATATTTATTTTTCGTATCTATTTCAGCATTAAAACCAAAGTAAAAAGATGCTATGGATTTTTTTTTTCATCAAATAGAAATAAAAATATTATTAAAGTATAAATCTCAATTATTAGCATTATAAGAAGTATAAAAAAAAATTTACTTATAAGATTTAATCACTAAATTACAATAAGAAAAAAAAGAAGTTTCTTATTCAAATCATGTGATTTTAAAATGTAGAACTTATTATTGTTACTAATGCTATAAATAAAAATCACTTTATTTTTTATGAATTTCAAAGAGAGTTTGTTTAACTATACACGAAAAAAATAATAAACTTTAAAAATTAGTATTTGAAATTGTAACCCGGAACCCGGGTGTCAATGTGGGGACTTCTTAAATTCCAAGCAATAAATTTCATAATAAGTGTCGTCAATTTTCTAAGTATCACTAACGATTTTTAAAGTTCAAATAGTAATTTTTCTTGCATACACGATAAATTTTCATACTTATCCTGTAATTATTTACGTTTTAATTATAAATGAAAAAACTGCTATTTAGAATAATAGTATTTACTGATCACTTTATCATTATATTACTTGTTGTTCTTAATTTATATAGTTCATTTTTTTCCGTGTAGAAAAATTTTTTCTTAGTTTTTTTTACTGTGATGTCATCCTGTTTAATAATTCTGATTCAATCTTATATAAATGCAAAATTTCCGATTTATTATTATTAAATTTCTATTACAATCAATATAAACTTTGTTGTCTATATAAAATTGATCAGAAATTTTCTAATTAAAAACTCCGATCGAAACCGATTGGAAAATTTTAATCGGATTTAATCGAAAATTTCCGAATGAATCCGATTGAAAGTTAATTGGAAATCGGAAAGTTAATCGGGAAAAAAAATTTATTATTTTCCGATTAAATCCAATTGAAAAATTTTAATCAGATTTAATTAAAACAAAATAAATATTTTTTGAAAAAATGTTTATGGAAAAAATTTTTTTCCAATTAAATCCGATTGAAATTCAATCGGATACTTAAAGCGCTCCCGAACAATTCTGATTGAATGTTTGTTACTGATTGGATCTCATAGAAATCCAATTGAGTTTCAATCAGATTCAATCGGAATTTTAAATCAGTGTTTTAAGCAAGGTAGATTAATTAAATATTTTTACTGTTAACGAACAAAATTTATTAATAAAGACAAAGAATTTTATATGCTCATTTAAATATACCAATTACTGAAATCATTTATATAAAGTTTGCAATTTATTCTGCTACTTCCATGGACATACTTTATTAAATTTGTTTTTTTTACAGATTTTTTGTATTGTAAACTAAAAATAAATTTTTTGAAAAAAAAAAAATATTCTAAAAATTATATTGAAATATTTATACTTATACTTCCTAAAGATCTACAAGGAAGTGAAGTAAATAATTAATAAAAAATCAATAATTGGCTCTGTTACCGTATCCGTAATTAATTTTAATAAATTAACTCTAAGTTGTTGAGATATATAAAATTAATAAAATTAAATGAATGTATTTGTGTAATTAAAAATTATAATCTGTGACATTACTGTAATTTTAAATCTAATGTATTAATTAATGTTAGTAACAATAAAAAAAATTCTGTACCGATTTACTTAAAAAAAAAAAAAAAGTTTTTTATTCAAATCACGTGATTTCAAAATGTATAACTTTATGCATTATAACTAACCACAATATTTATGTATCTAAAAAAAAAAATAATGAAGAATAACACAACAACGTGTTGATGCATGTGACTAATAATTGATAAGCCCGATGTATTTTATTCACATACGATAATTTATATCATAACGTTATAGTATTATACGAGTCTACAATACGAAAATGAGGGCATGTTATATTAAATTTATCTTTAGACAGATTCAATTACATCTTTTGTTTTTAATTTGTCCCCATTACTACTAACTCATTGGTTTTAAAAATAATTATCGTCCTGATTAAACTTAATAATAACTAAAAATAAACCGTTTGAACTTGAAACAGATATTTATAAAAACAATAATAATAAAATAAAAAATTCTAAGTTTTTTTAATGAGTTTATAATTTGCTAAAGAAATGAGTAATAAACTAGTCGTCAACTCAACGACTATAATTATATATTATTAATTCACAGAGCAGTTATTACCACTAGATTTTAATATCTTTTATATTTAATTGTAATTTTAGTAATTTACGTGCATACAAAGCGAAAAAAAATATTAATATCAATTATTTGTAATTTAATTGAACCTTTCACTTTCTGATGTTATAATTAATTTTATACTCAAGATTAACAATTAAATGTATACAATATATACATAATTATTTTATATAAAGAGAAATTGTTTCATTTTTTCTACACACATACATGTCTATAGCTGCATATTTATGTATGTATATATAAGGAAATATTTGAACCGTGATAATTTTTTAGAATGAAAATCATCAAACCAAATTATCAAATTTACAACTAAATAAAAATAATAACTATAATAAATAACAAATGTACCTTTCTCTACATTAATAATAAAAACAAATAATAATCATTATTTATTTTTTAATATAAATATTCATAACAAGAAATATTTAATTTAAGGCCATTCTCAGACAGTGCCCCCCACTTTTAAAAAAATTTAATGACCTTAAACTGTCAACAGTATTAAAATTTTACTAATTAATTTTAAAAGAAGTTAAATCATTAATTGAAAAAAAAGACAATTTTGCAGACAAAGATTTAAAAAAAAAAACGACTTACATTTGTTATCAATTAGAAGTTAAACAAAATTTGTTAAATAAATTTTAGCCCGCAAAATTAAAAAATTTGAAAATTATAAAATTGACATGAAAATTGTACTGAAATTTCTCACAAAATTTCGTTTAACTCCCAATTGATAACAACTGTAAATAATTTTTTTTTAATTTATATCTTAGAGAAATTGTCCTTTTTTCAATTAATGCTTTAATTTTCTTTTAATTAATTGATAAAATTTTGATACGCTTATGACAGTTGAAAATCATTGAATATTTTTAAAAAGTGGAAGACATTGTCTGATGATCCTGAAGTTAACAGACAGTTAAAAATTTTCAAATTTTTTTTTCAACAAATCGATTCCAAAAAATAATCAAATTAAAAATGTATGAGTGTAAATGTAGAGGACATCAGACAAATTTATAATTATTAGTAAATAGAGTAAATAATTAATAAAACAAAATTTTTTAAAAATGCGCACTTAAAAAATTTTTAAATTAATAAGTGCATTTTTTATAAGTATTATTTTTTAAATTATTTACTCTATTTATAATTTTAAATTTGTCTGATGTCTGCTACATTAACACTCATAAAAATTTCCATATGTAGAAAATTAAACAAACTGTAGGAGCGATTTTTAAAAATATTTTTTTCTATAATTTATCGTTTTGAATAAAATTCAAAAATTAATAAACGTCGGCTAATTGTAATATCATACTGTCCGAGAATGACCTTAAATACGTCGTTTTAAAATAATGAAAATAAAAAATACTTAGAGCATACTTAGCTAATCTGGTCATGAGCAATCTCTCTTTATATTTCTAGTAAAAAGAATAATTACTATTTTTTGCTTGAAAAAAAAAAGTTTCACGTTCTGTCGTAACATTAGTGATAAAAACAACTTACATTACATATATATTTATGAAAAAAATATAATCACAATATTTAAACACTCACCCACAGAAAAACTTTTACGCGGGGTTAATAGATGGCAGTTTAACCTCAACAACTTCGCACCATTATTTTAAATATGTCATTATTTATTTAAAAATTTTTTTCTTTAATTCTTTTATCATATTTTCATAATTTTTAAAACTCCAATTATTTTTTTTTATTTAAATAAATTTAATGATTTAATTACTTTCATACGATCAATTATTTTATTTTTGAATCTCATGTGCGCTTCTAGTGATGTTGGATAACTTCCGATTGGTTAGTAATCTGCAGCTGTCATTATATATAAATATATATGTACTTACACAAAACACTTATATTTTCAACTTCTATACATATAAATAAGTGTATGAGTAATAAAACATTTGTGTGTGTGTAGATACAAGTGTATTTATTTATACAGTATACGTATATATGTATGTATATGTACAGACTATACAATTACAAACAATAAAATTCTCTTGACGACTACCAGTCACTTTGTAAGAACATTCACAATCACGACACGACAGAAAATACTCGAAAAATATTTTAATAAGAACATTATTTATTGCAGTTAAATTTTGGTGGTCGTATAGATATATATATATATAATTTATATATAAACGTCATATTTATAAGCAGCAAAACAATGTTTGTATTACAATAATTACGTCTTAAATTTACTAAGTGATTTAAATATAATTATTTATATTTAGTTATATTTAAATATATCAAATAATTTAAACATATTTTTTTTTAGTAATTAGTGCGCATTAAGGAATAGACGGAGTTTAAAATGAAGGCGATATTGTTCGCACTTAGTGCGATTTTAGCTGGTAAGTTTATTTTTGTTACGTATATTTATATATATAATAAATATGTTTTTTGTTTATCAGCTTAAAAATTTTCTTTGTTATTGAAGAATTTTTTATTTATATATTATCTGTGCTTTGTTATAAATAACTTTTTATTGAGGTTTCATTCAAACAAAAGGTTATTTTTTTTCTTTTGTTTACGAGTTTAAAATGATTTATGGGTTTCATTTATTATGGTTATAATTATAATTGTAATGATAATTTATTTAATTAAAAAATGAAGAAAAACAATATCAATAATAGTTGAGGTATTTTAAAAGTTTGAATAATTTTTATAATTTGACGTGTGCATTAGTCATGAAAAGAATAAAATTATGTACATGTTGGGTTTCTGATGAAGCTGGATGACTAATTCAAACTCCAGCATATGTGCTAGCGATTCTTGTCTCATTTTACATTTATTTATTTATTCTCAGCGAGTGGATGGTATTTTATTGCACCATTCCAATACTTATCACGGAACTAACTATTGAATGTCATTTTGTTTTCACAAATACTTTTATTAAATATTAATATAAAATAAAATAAACTAACAGTTTTTTTATCAATTAACTTGAGGCTTTATACCGTAAAATATCAATTAAGTGCGTGCTTATTTTTTATCAATTAAATTTATCTAACTTCGTATCTTTGTAGATAAAAAAAAATACTTTGTTAAATAACTATTTTTTTTGAAAAAGATTTTTTGGACACGTATTTGAATTTTTGATTTTATTTTTATTATAAATAACAATTTTATTTATCTAAACAAATTATTCATATGAGATATTAAAAGCGGAAGTATTCATTTTTTTTTTTTAAATCAAATGATTACATTGTCTGAACCTTGTCCTCACTTGTCTACCTATATATATATATGATAAAAAAAATGAATAATCTGTTGCATTACATACATAGGAAGATATTATTTGCTTATAATTTTTTTCTATTATCTAAAATATTAAAAATACTATTTAGTTCTTTAATTAATTGTATAAATAATTAAACAGCTATATTATTTTCTAACAATAACGAGTTATTAAATTATTTATAAAAGTAGTCGTCGGCTATTTATTTATGTAGACAATGTTTTAATAATGCTGCGAAAAATCGATACTTATACATACAACATAAGGCAATTACTGTTACATCTGCAGAAAGCTTTTAGTTTAATTTGCTCATGAATTTTACCTGAAAAAAATAATTCAGGTCAACTCAATTTACTTTATTAAAAATTGCGCTCAAAAATGTGTCTATTCGAGTGCTCGAGAGTATTGTCTTAACGACTTGTACCTGAAGATCAGAACGTTTTTCGCGGAACTAAAAGAAAAAAATAAAATCACCTGGATCTAAATTTCTGAAATGTTTCGCATAGGTGCTAGTATGCCAGCCAAAAATTGCAGACCAATCCCAGCCTCTGGGACTACCCCTTAAGTCACCCTTAAAAGGGGCCACTAGTGTGACCGCCTGAAAAAGCGATGATTTTTAGGAATTTTTTTAATGAAAACTACTGGATGGAATATTTTAATGTTTTAAGGATATATTTGTGGATATATAATAAATACATGATAAAATTTTTGGACCAAAACATTCAAAGTTCAGCGAGTTATTCACAATTTCCCAACGCTTAAAAAAAAAGTCACTCCTCTGCTGCAGTGATAGCGACCTTTACAGTCCATGAAATCAAAAAAACCAAAAAGTTTATTGAACTAGAAGGTATTTCCTGTACCATGACCCTCGGGCTAAGAAAAAAATTGAAATTTAACAAAATGGTGGTTTTTATAAAAATTTTCAAATTTTGCGCGAAAATTTAATGATTTTTGGCCTGCCAAAACTACATTTTTGATTCGATAGAAAAACTGGAGGTTCATGGTACGAAGAAACATTTATAAAAGAAACTGCGATTCAAATCAAATCGATCGGATGATTTGTCTTCGAGTTATAACTGGAGCAATTTTGAAAAATGTATTTTTGAAAACCGAGAAGCGCCTGCTCTTCAGATAGCTGTAACTCAAAACAACTATTCGAGATATGCACTTGAAATTTCAGTATGTTATTTTTGAAGGTATAGGCTATCGAAATATGAAAAGAAATGAATTGATTTTTCATAATTTCACACTAGTGGTCTCCCTTAAGCATTCAAAGTACATAAATTTGTTTCATTTTCGTTGCACGAAAAACATTCTGATCTTCGGGTACATTCGACGACTAAATTATTTTCTAACACTGTTTTATAGCGAGACCTAACAACCTCTTTTTTTTCTAACAATAAATATATATGTATATATACATATTTTAATCTTAAACTAAAACATCTTACAATTATACAGCACTTGGGCTTCAAAGATGTCCTTTGATCGACCCAAGTGCCTCAGTTAATAAAAATTTATTTGAAATTGGTTTGCTTTTCTTTCAAGATAAAATGTACATTTTTCACTTGACATTTAATACTGTTCCCAAAAATATAAACTTAAATTTTATTTCAAAAGAGAATAAAGTATTCATTAAAAATATATAATTAAGTTAAGATTTATTTCTGTACATAATTATTTCCGGTTAATCAACAAGATTCAATTAACTAGGTATTAAAGCATCGGTTAAATTTTTTTTTCATTATATTTATTCTTTAAAATACCTGTATCGGACAATAAAATAAATTATTGTACACTAATTTACTATTTAATTTTTTAAATAAATTTGATTATCAATAAATTTGAATTTAATTTTATTGTTTTAGTTTCAACGGCTTACATTATTGATGTAGCTCCAGAACATAAGAAACATTATCATTTACTTGGAGATGAACATTGTACATGGGGTCCTGGATTCTGGTGTAAAAACATCACGTAAATAAATTATTAATTCAATGCTATTTATTATTATTATTATTATTAAGTTTTCTTTTTTCCATTTAATTAATTGATGTAAATAAATGTTTGAATATAGTAATGCAGCTCAATGTAATGCTACACAACATTGTATTAAGAAAGAATGGGAAGTAATGAAAGTACCTGAAGACCATGACAGTGTTTGCCAGATCTGTAAGGACATGGTTACGCAGGCAAGAGATCAATTGAAGAGTAACCAGACTCAGGAAGATCTGAAAGCTGTTTTTGAAGGCAGCTGTAAATTGATGATAGTAAAAGTAGTTATCGAAGAATGTGACAAGCTAGTAGATCAATTCGTCCCGGAATTGGTGGAAACTCTCGCTTCACAGATGGATCCATCTGTTGTTTGTTCAGTATCTGGACTTTGTAATTCGCCAAGAATTGATAAATTATTGCTTGAAAATGAGCAGACAGTTAAGAAGGTAAATAAATTTATTTTATTTAATAATTTTTATCTGTTTTAGTTATTGTTTAATGAATTGCTACGACGTTTTATTGACGCAGTTATTTTTATTTCATTTATTGAAAAATCGTAAATAATACACAGGGTGGCCACAAATCGGAAAAACCAGAGATACGGAATTATCAGGGAATTTTATGCAACTGGGAAATATCTTAGAAATGTCAGGGAATTTCAAAAAGTATCCGGGAATTTAATTGCGACAGAAATTAAAAAAATTTTCAATAATACACTAGTCACAAAATTTAGGGGATATTTAAAAAATTTCAAATTTTTCATTGATTTTCAACAGACTGTAACTCGAAGGAAAATGATCGTACAAAAAAAAAAGCAAATTGTAGCTTCGTGTCTACTTTTTTGATCTGGCCTTTAAATTTTTTTTTATTATGCATAGTCCCAGAGTAATCTTGAAAAAACCATCGAAAAAAAAAATTTTCCAAATTTTTGCTCGTCTTAAAAACGGTCTACGGGCTTCAATAATTTTTTATTGATAATTATAATTTATTTTTTATTGCTCCGGAATCACGCATAATAAAAAAATTTCAAGACCAGGTCAGAAAACTAGACACTTGAAGCTACAATTTTATTTTTTTGTTTTTGTTGTACGACCATTTTCTTTCAAGTTACAATCTATTGAAAATCACTTGGAAATTTGAAATTTTTTTAATATCTTTAAATTTTTGTGATTGGTGTATTTACAATTCATTTTAATTATAAAATTTCTTATTAAATATTTCAACTTACATATTTTTAACATCAAATAATCAAAAGTAGGCCGTATTAATTTATTTTATTGACTTTTTTTTTTGTTTCTTGCATGAATTAATCATCAAATTTAATTATTGACTATGAAAATATTATAAGAACTTTGAATATCTTAATAATAAGAATAAAATTTCTGAATCAGGGAAAAATGTGAAAAACTTTACTGGAAAACCGGGAAATATCAGGGAATTTTAAAATCATTTCTTTGTTGCCAACCTGACTACAATAGATAAATTAATTTATTTGAATGCTTACAGACTTATGGAAAAGTAATTTCATTGAAAAATGATGAAATTGAACCTGACGAATGCTCTAAATGCTACACAATAGTCACACACATGGAAGATAAATTAAAGAAGACGTCTAAAGATAAATTCGTTGACAGACTACTTGAGATTTGCGGAAACATGGGTTCATTCTCAGATGCTTGTTCATCAATTGTTCTTGTTCATTACAAAACACTTTTTGAACGTCTCCAAACCGAATTTAAAGCTAAAAATATTTGTCATTTGTCTGGTCAGTGCTCAAGTATTTTCCATCAGCATGAGGATGAAACCAACCAGGTTTGTTTCATTTTACTCAACTTTACAGAATTTTTTTTCGTAATTTATTTTATTTTTAATATTTATTTATTTACTTTACAGACTCCCAAAGTGGAAATTCGTCCGTTATCTAGTGTAGGAATAGTTGATATTGGTGATGATTTACCTTGCAAATTATGCGAGCAATTGGTAGGACATCTTAAGGATTTACTCGTTGCAAATACTACAGAAATTGAATTCAAACAAGTGCTCGAAGGCTTTTGTAAACAAACAAAGTCATTTGCTTCAGAGGTATTTATTTTTATTTAGTAATTGTAATATACAAACTTCTAAGAAGTGAAGTGAATTAATGCACAGAAACTCTTTCTTTTAAATGCTGAAATTAAAACTTTATTTAAAATAATTACTTCAGTAATATATTTTTAATTTTATTCACTTAATAAATCGTTACTGAGATTTACTATCATTTTTGATCGAAAAAAAAAATTACGATCATTATTAAAATTCTCATTGGGAAAATTAATTAATTGATTTTATCACATTTTTTTCTGCATACGTCAGTAAAAAATCTCAAGTCAAAATTTTTGACAAATCGATTAATAAAATAAACAAAAATAATCATCAATATTTACTTGAGACGTTGATATATTTTTGTATAAATAAAAAAATTTTGTCAATTTAATTTTTAAAAAATTAGCTAATAAACTTCACTTCTTAGCAATTAACACTGAAAAATAGTTAAAAAATTATTAACTAAATGTTTTAAATTTAGTGCATATCAATCGTCGATCAATATTATCCAGAAATTTACGAATATCTCATTAATGGCTTGAAAAGCAATACAGTTTGTGAAATGGCTGGAATTTGCCCAGCACCTGATAAAAAATTGGTAATTATATATTTTTTTTTAATTACAATATCTAATAACTTTCTAAATACATTTTATGTTATTTTTTTTTAATTAGGAAGGACCATTTATGCCACTCTTGCCACCCGACTCAGAATCAGTGGCCATTAAAATTTCTCAGGAAAGAAAAACAAAGAAAGTTAACAATTTAGGAGAAAACGGAGCGGGAATCAGAAAGTATCCAAAAACTGAAGCTGACGAGATGCAGCTTCCAGCTCAAATATGGGGCAGTTCACTTACATTACTCGGTATGCCGAATATGGATGTCAGTGGACAAAAGTCCTGTGCAATATGTGAATTTGTATTACACGAATTGCAAAAAGAAATGACTCAATCTTCAACAGAAGTGCGTAATTTTAAAACAAAAAAATTTTAACATTCAATGAATTAATTAATTAAATATTTGTTTTCTTATTTATAGTCTAATATTAAACAAGCTCTTGGTAAAGTATGTGATAAAATACCCAATCTCGTTGAAGATATGTGCCACGAGTTTGTAGATCAATATGGTGATGCAGTTATCGCTCTTCTTGTTCAAGAAATTGATCCGTCTATGGTAATTATTTAAATAAAAATATTCACTAAGGGTATTCTCAGACCATCTTTCCACTTCTTAAAAATATTCAATGATCTTGAACTATCATAAGCATATCAAAATTTTATCAATTAATTTAAAAAAAAAAGGACAGCGTGGTTACAATTTCACTGAGGTATGAATTTAAAAAAAAATTACTCAGGTGGTATCAATTAGGAATTAAACGAAATTTGGTAAATAAATTTTAGCCCACAAAATTAAAAAATTCAAATTATAAAATTGACATGAAGATATTACTGAAATTTATTTCCCTAATTTCATTTAACTCTTAATTGATATCAACTGTAAAAAATTTTTTTTAAAATCTTTCGGTGAAATTGTAACTGCGATGTCTTTTTTTCAATTAATGCTTTATCTTTTACAATTGAAAGTCATCGAATATTTTAAAAAAGTGTGGGCACTGTGAGAATTTCCTTAATAAATTATTGAAATTTAAATATTTGAAAATAATTTTGTTTAAAGGTTTGTCCAATGGTGCATTTGTGTCCTACACAACAGGCAGTGGAAGCTTGGGAACAAATCCCTAAAGAGCATATGATAGAGAGTCAAGTCCAAGACAAACCAAGTTGTCCATTGTGTCTTTTAGCTGTTAATCAACTTTACACTGTTATCAAAAGTAATAAAACTGAAGTAAGTTATTATTTATTTTTAAATAATTACCGAGTAATTTAATTACTTGAATTTATTTATTTATTTTTGTTTTGTTTTTTTTTTAACAGGAGAATATTATAAGTGAGCTTGATAAATTGTGCACCCATTTACCAAAAGATTTATCTAACCAGTGCGTTGAATTAGTTAAAGTCTACAGTAAAGAACTTATTGACATGCTTCTGGCAGATATGACACCACAAGAAGTTTGTGTTGCTTTAAAACTTTGCGACCCAAAGAAAAATGTTGGTCCGACAAACCTTTCTCCGACAAACTTTTATCCCACGGATAAAGATGGCGAAATTAGTAAGACATTTATAATTTATTTTTGTAATCATATGCTTGCTTCTAAAAAATATTAAAAATTTTTTAATTTAATTACAGTAAGCAATGAAATTCCATACTTTCCATTAAAACCACCAAAGCCGTTCGTTTATGTAAAGGAAACAACAAAATGCGTCATCTGCGAGACAATTATGGAGTATCTGGAAAAAGCGATGAGCAAAAAATCAACAAAAGATGAAATTGAAAAACTAATTCATGAAGTTTGTGAATATCTACCAAAATCAGCGGCTAAGTCATGCGATAATTTTGTAAATGAATACGCAGATATAGTTATCACACTTTTGTCTCAAGAAGTTAGTCCCCGCGAGATCTGTACTCTTATCAATGCATGCGAAGATAAAGTCCAGCAAATAAAGGGTAATTAAATAAATGAAATATTACTTTTTTTTTTCATTTTTTTATTTCAGTAAACAAATTAATTATTTTGAATCTCAATATTTTTAAATATTAAATTTATTTTTAAATAATTTATCTCGAGAACAAAATGATCGAACAATTTTTTAGTCGATAAGATATTAAAGTTAATTTTTTTTTGTGTAGTTACTTTAATTTTTTGTCATATTAAATAATTAAAGTAATTAATAATAATAATTATAAGTTACAATGTCTATTGTTTATTGTATTTATAATAAAATGTGTAATAAAAATATTAATCAATTATTTTACTGCAAATTATTTTGTTTGCATGTTGTATTGTAAAATAATTAATAGAAGATATATATATTAACATTTTAATTAATAAGATAATTAGCTTATTAATTTATAAATTATTTAAATTATTACAGAATCGGTATCTGAGTGTGCGTTATGTCAAGCGATTATTTCATCCGTTGATAATTTACTAACAAATCCTAAAGTTGATGATAGAATTGAAGAAATAATTAACAGTGCATGTGATTATATACCACCAAGTAAACACGACAAGGTATGCTTTAATTAGAAATAAATTTATTTTCATTATTAATTATTTATTAATATTTCTTCAGCATACCTGCACCGAAAGTTTAAATTTTTATTCTGTTTAGAGGGAAGAAAGTCGTTCTTTGCTTTTATGAGAAAATGAATGATAAAAATTAACGCGTGCGCCATTCTTCCCACAAACAGAAGCAGATATTTAAACTTTCAGGTGCAGATCTGATGAAAACTCGTATTCACACCACGGAGAAAGGTAGGACGTCTATACCCACCTTCGTCTCGAGTACACGGAAAGAACAAGATGATACTGGCTATCATCTCAGATTATACTCAGTTACATCTGAGGTAAAAAAAAATTTCAGATAGTACCCAGTATAATTTAGATTATACTCAGTTTCCTGACTATCCTAGATGATAACCACATACATCTGGATTATACTCAGTACCATCTCAGATTATACTCAGTACTATCTGAGATTTAACTCAGTTACAACTCAGCCATTTTTTTTCTAGCGCATGCGTATCTAGTATACTAAATGCGATCTAGAATGAAAACCAGTATAATCTAGCGCTGTATAATCTAGATGCAACTCAGTATAATCTAGATTATACTGGGTACTATCTGAAATTTTTTTTTTACCTCAGATGTAACTGAGTATAATCTGAGATGATAGCCAGTATCATCTTGTTCTTTCCGTGTAGACACTTATACACATGGGTCGGAATGTCCTATTTTCCTCCCTAGGTGTGTAATATACTAATTTTTATGATACCAACATTGAAACTTGAAGTTTCAGTGTCTACAGCCAGTCGAAAGAAGCTAATTTCGGTCCAGTGCCACAAACGAATATTAGCAAATGCGTAAATTGTGAATACCTTCAGTCAGCGGGCAGAAACAAACTTGTTTCGTCCCTTGGGAACAAACAAATAATGTTTCTGTCTGCTGACTGAAGGCCTTCGCAATTTAAACTCTGATACTTGCCATTTGTTTGATAGTAATTTCAGACCATTAATTTTTTTTTTACGTAAATGACAGTTCTGACTGTGATTAAATTATATAAAAATTAGCGTGAATAATAAATAGTGTTTATAGTTTCTGCTTAATCATAAATTGCAAATGAAAATTTACACGTACGCTAATAGTTGATATCATTGGTTTTAAATTAACTTGTTTCTGGCTGCTGACACTGAAATTTTAAATTCCAATGCAGGTAATCATGAAAAATATCCTCCTCGATCCTGACGCTCCGCATAAGGGGCAATTTTGGTAAGGTTGGCAACCTGCAGCTGTTCGCTGAACCATAAAAATAATTATTGCTACAGCTTTAAAGTAGATGGCTATAAAAACTATGAATCAGAAAAAATATAAAATATGTTTTTTTGCTTCTTAAAAGGTCTATAAGTATACTTATAAAAAATTATTGAAATAGCAAACAAAATGATGCCTCGGGACTGAGGAGGATAGTGTGTAACTCAGGATGAAACACGATTCAGACTGCGGGTGATGTCAGCCAACTTCACCCTGGTCTGAAATCGTTTTATTTCATCCCTTGTAATACAATATACTATTTTTTTTTTATTACTAATTACTAATAATTGTTTTAAATTGTTTAAAATAACAGTGTGTAATGCTGCTTGAGGTTTACGAGCAGAGTATTATCAACTTATTGAAAATGAACGTTGATACTAAAGAGATCTGCAAGAAAATGTCTCTCTGTTCTTCGACGGATATGTTCGCAATGACTCACGTCGATTTTCGTAATAATAGATTACAACTTCGTAAATTAAATATTAAATAAATAAAATTATTCAGTTTCCTTTTTCCATGGCTGTATTTTCATTAGCAAACTTTCGTATCATTTAAGACTATTAAATTACATTTAAAAGAAAATTATATACTTTATTATTACTTATAAGATATATTATTATAATATAATTAAGTGCTTTAAATTTTTGAATTTATCAATAGGCAATTGTGAATGCAATGTATAAATTTTTCGTAAGGAATAAATGGAATGTAAAGTTATGAGATTACACTTATTAGAGTAAAGTATTTTATCAGTATCCAGTCTCCTACATATTTTAAGTCATTTATTTTTTCAATGACTACAATAAATTTATTAACAAAATGTATTTGTTTTTTTTTTTTTTTTTTAATAATTTTAAATATTTTAGAGAGCAACTTTTTATGAGAGCTGAGGGCTGGGTAGTTTACCCTAATTGTATTTTTATAATTAATCATGAAGAGTTTATTTTTATTATAAATCTACAATATGTATTTATATGTAACAGTAAAAAAGTTAATAAATGATAGTGATAAATTAATTTTTCTTTAATTTCTGGATTAGTTAATAATTATGATTCTTTATTTCAATGTATAGAATCCGAAATTATCTTTTTAAATTTTTTTCTTATGTTGTATTTTAATTTGCTTTCTTGCCGGCTTGCAATATAATTTATAAGATAATTAAATCTTAATCACACACGAATACAACAATAACAAAAAAACAACTAAAATTTTTCAGCATACTTGCACCTGAAAGTTTAAATTCCTGCCCTGTTTAGAGAGAAGAAAGTCGCTCTTTTCTTTTATAAGATAAAAATTAGTGCATGCGCCATTCTTCCCATAAACAGAGGCTCAAATTTAAACTTTCAGGTGCAAGTATGCTGAAAAATCGTATACACACCACGGATGAAAGGCGAACGTTCCAATCTGCGTGTTTGCCACACCCGCCTTCGGCTCGGGTAGGCGATTACACACACCCGTAGAAATGATCTACTTTCCTCCTTTGGTGTGTAATTTACTATTAATTTGAATAACAACTCAACAACATCCCATTTTTGTTGCTTTATTACTCTTGCTTAAAACTTGTTGCATATTTGACTAATTTCTCATATGCTATTAGATACCGGGATATTTTCTCATTGGGATTAAGTCGAATTCTGCATTTGCTGCCTGAATTTTCCACTCCTCCACATACTCTCTGATATCCTTCTTGACATTTTTCATGAGCTTCCAACATCTGAAGATGTGTTTTAACGATTCGTCCAAAACTTCACAGCCTATAGATTACCTAATATTTTTTTTTGATCTATTAGATCGGAATTTCCCGAGCATTTTTAAAGTCTTTTAATTATGAAAAAAAATATAAATGCTTTTAAAGTAGTCTTGGATAAAAATTATTATCAATTATTTTAAAGGAAAAAACGATGACCTAAATTATACATATGGTTACTCTAATTAATATTAGCATTTGAAAAAAAAATTTGGTAATTATTTGGAAGTGGGGTCAACAGGTATTTTGACAAGCAAAAATCCAAAACCTGGCAAATGGCTTAGGGACCGCGTTTAATCCCAAGCATTTGTCGGCGGATTGAAGTTGTTTCAGCTTAATTTGATGTTATATAAGCTTTGATACACACTTGGTATATAATTAAGGTATAAATTTTGCTTAATTTCGAGTTTATCTTTGAGATTTTTCAGTTCCGTGCTACACTGCACTATTTGACATATTTTTCATATCATTCTATGTATTGACTCTTAAGTCAACCACCAAAACTTAAGGTATATGCCTATTTGCCATAATGTTTGTAGTTTCGTCCTAAGTACGTTAACGGACTCGTCAGTAAGGCTATGTTAACGCACTCTTGCCTTAGACTACGTCTCTTACTAGTACGGGCCGGCGTAAAACAGTGTTGTGGGTTTCAGCCAGACACTATACTAGCGAGGGAAGGCAGATACCATCCAAACTACTTGCATCAAAATGTTATGTGAGCTGTTGTACACAATAAAAATACTGAAATAACAAAAATATGCTGATTTTCACTATTACAAGAGTTCAAAAATTATTTGTAACTCTTAGATCGACCTTTCTATCACCACCGTCCATCTTACGGTATTATATAAAATTACTTATATTTATTAGAAAATTTATTTTTGAAAATTCACATGATTTTGTGTTATTTTTGACATTTTTTCACACTTCAATTGCAAGGTTCAGATAGATATCTGATGTTAGAGACATAAACTCATACAGAAAATTTAATCCGCCGTGTAACTGAACACGTGGAAAAAGTTTAATTATGGATCTTTAAGGTGTAAGCACTTGGAATTCTGAAAAATGTGGTTGACCCCGATTCCAAACAATTACCAAAAATTTCATCAACATTTCTGGCTGAAACTGAAATTCTTTTATTTTTTTAGAATTTCAGAATTTCCTGTTGTGATTTTTCTAGGAGGTTCGGAAACTATACTGAGGTTTAAAAAATTAATGTTCAGAATAAGATGCGACCGCCGCACTCGATGAACATTTTACTCGTCAATATTAAAGTTGTAACCCCAAGCCGAATTCAAAACTTGAAATCCTCTCACTTAAATCTCTTCTTAAACTTGTAACTCATATATCGCAAGTATTTATTAACTTGCCTGTAAAATTTTTTTATTAAAATTTTATCTCTTTTGAGTATTCTCTGATTTTTTTTTTTTACGTTACGATTTTTTCCCCGAGGAATAAAAAATCTGTAAAAAAATAACAATTTTTTTGCAATAACTTTTTTGTGAATTGAGTTATCGAGCTCAGCCTGAGCTCAAAAGAATCGTCTTCGCATTCCCAACAAAAATATGTGCATTGCTATATGAAAATATTAATATTTGTTATAGATATAGTCAATTGTTTACAAATTTGCGATTTTGACTTAAACAATTTATTATTTAAACATTTTGAATTAGAATTTGGTATACAGTTTTTATGATTTTTCCCCTTCAAAATGAGAGTTTTGAAAATCTGATCTGATGAATAGTTTTCATTTTAGAGCTGTTTCCCTGGTAGCCAGACTTTCTGATCAGAGAGCACTTATTAATATCAAAGAGAATGAAATTACATAAAAACGGGATAATAAGTTTTATTTATTAAGCACTAGAAAAATATAAAGATCTTCTGAGATCAAGAGTTTACACGCTACAAAAAAAAATATTCCAACATTTTTCTATATATTTTATTTTTTAATAATTTTTAAGTATGAAAATTTCCTTAAATAACGCAATCAATATATTTAAAGTAATAAAAAAAAAATAAATAAATAATTTACTCGGACTCAGAATCATTAACATTATTATCAATATTGTTATGTCCAAGGTCATTTTCAACATCATTATCACTATGATATCCATTAGAAATAGGAACATGTTCACCAGAACTGCAGCTTCGTTCACTTTTAATTGAAGCTGGAGATCCAGAACGAGCGCTTTTACTTGAGCTCAAAGATCTAGATCTAGATCTAGATTCTCGAGAGCAAGGTTGCGAGGATTTATCAGAACGTTTGTCATCATCATTTTCATTTTTTTCTTCTTGCTCACTCTTCTTAGCTTCACTATCGTCATCATTGTCTTCAACATCATCAGAAGTCAGTGGCTTGAGTTGCCGAGCGCGTGATTCCTGGACCTTCAACTCATGACTATTCAACCGACGATGCTTGACAATCAATTTAGTACGACTTAGATGATCACCAGCTTGTCTTCTTCTCTTATTCAAACGAACTCTTGTCTCCAGTTCATTATAATACAATCCGTCATCTCTTAAAACCATAAAATAATTCTCTTCATAGCCTTCAGTTGTTTTAGATTTAACGTTCCAGTTATACTCCTTGTACATTCTGTACTCATAGCTCTCGTCATCACGATAGTCAAAACCCATCTCTTTGTCTTTTTTGCGCTTCTCAAGAGTCTCGTCAGTCGGTATAAAATAAGCAACGAATTGTTCTTCATTTTCGTCCATAACTCCACGTAACATTGCTTGGGACATGATTTCCATCTGCTGGGACAATGAGTACCCAGGCGGTGTAGGATCGGCATCAAATATCACCTGAGCACAAGGATGCTTCCAGAGTTCAAAGTCTGGATAAACAGGCAAGATCTGAACAGGATAAACATTTCGTTTGCTGTGATGGTGCTCGATAGGTTTTTTGCTGTCTTCAAATGTCTTCTCAATGGCCTTTATTTGATTTTCATGATCCAAATAAACAAGACCTTCAGCGATATATTTTTTGATACTAAAACCACCAACTTTAGCCTCCATTTTATCAGCATTCTGAGGCTGGAATCTCGTTGTTTCTGTTGATATATACTCAGTACGACGTAACCATGATACACTTTTAGCATGGTTTCTTGATCTCTTAGACTCTGGTAGTGTTAAATAATCATCCTCGAGCAACTTTTCATCATCGGGATGCAATTGTACTTCTGATTCTTCACTTGCATATTGTTCAACGTTGGTTAAATCAACTTCTATTCCCATACTATAGTCCGTTAAAAATTCATACTTGTGATTGCGTTCCAACGACGATGGAGTATATTTTGAAAATCTAGATTTTTTTTTTAATTTAAAATCAGTTTTGTAATTTATTTTTATTTTATGACAGTAAAATTATAAGACAACTCCCAATTTTATAATTTTTAAATAAACAAATTCAATATTAAGGGGACCACTAGTGTAACCGACTGAAAAAACGATGATTTTTGGGAATATTTTTAAAGAAAACTACTGGATGGAATGTTTTAATGTTTTAAGGATATATTTGTGGATATATAATAAATACATGATAAAATTTTCGGACCAAAAAATTCAAAATTCAGCGAGTTATTCACAATCTCTCAACGCTCCAAAAAAAAGTCCCCCCACTGCTGCAGCGAAAGCGACTTTCACAGTACATAAAATCAAAAAAATCATAAAGTTTATTAAACTAGAAGGTACTTCCCGTACCATGACCCTCAGGCTAAGAAAAAATTGAAATTTAACAAAATGGCGGAGTTTTAAAGAAAAATTTCAAAATTTGCGCGAAAATTTGATGATTTTTGGCCTGTCAAAATTACATTTTTGGTTCGATCGGAAAACTGGAGGTTCATGGAACGTAGAAACATATAAAAGAAACTGCAATTCAAATCAAATCGATCGGAATATTTGTCTTCGAGTTATAGATGCAGCAATTTTGAAAAATGTATTTTCAAGAACTGTTAAGCGGCTGCTCTTCAGATGGCTGTAACTCAAAAAAACTATTCGAAATATGCACTAGAAACTGAAGTATGTTATTTTTGAAGGTATAGACTATCGAAATATGCAAAAGAAAATGAATTGATTTTTCAAAATTTTACACTAGTGGCCCCCCTTAACAGAAAAAAAAAATTATGAAATTGTGATCCTGAAGTTAGCAAATAATTAACAATTTTCAAATTTTTTTCCAATTAATTAATTACAAAAAAAAAGAAATATGCATATGTATAAAATTAAAACATCTACAAGTGCAATAATTTGAAATTTTTTTTTTTACAATTTATCGTTTTAAAAAAAATCCAAAAGTTATTAGACGTCAGCCAAATTCAGTATCATATAAAATTGTATATCAGATTTTCAAAAATCGTTTATAAAAATTAAAAATTTATAAGCATGTGTATTTACATTTAAATTAAAATTAAAATAATAATACAATAAATTAAAAATACCTTGCAGATTTGAATGGAAAAATTAAAAATTTCAAATCAAAAGGAATGTCAGGAAGTTTATTAGAATATTGAATACGACACAAAAGTTCGGAATGTTTTAATTCTATTGCAGGTGTTTTTATTTCTGATGGAAATCTGCTTATAGCGTCTTGCTCGAGAGGACTTATTACTTCAATGGGTAACATTTTTTATTCATACCACACACTTTTTATGCACGTTAATTTTTATTTTAGATTAAATTCGGATGATTAACACACAACAGTTTCCAGTACGTGTTAGAGTTCCGACGACTGACAAACAACTGAAACTGAGATCTAAATGTCGTTTTTACAAGAGAGTTTCATTCGTTTTCCATCCCTTCTACGATTATTAACAAAATGCGCATGTGTTGTAAGTATTTAGACAAAACAACCCGATGATACCCGAAAAATACTTTTTTCTTGGAGCTCTATAACTGACGACCGTTTAGGAAGAAATGTTTTGAAATTCAAATAACACAACAAACATTTTAAGTTCACAAAGAACCCAAGTAACACAGAGACAATTTTAAGATGTTTTTTAAAAGGACAAGACAAATTTTTTTTTTGTCTCAAAGTCAAGTTTTTTTTATATAAATTATACATATAGATGTTGGTCCTATCGGTTATAGGATTTTTTTTTTTTTTTTTTTTCATCCTAAAAAGACATTTCAATGAAAAAATCGTTTAGATGACTCATTTCACAATTATTTGTAATTTAATTTTTGTCATCACTTTTGTGTCAAATCTTTTAAGCAGATATTTTTCCAGTAATAAAAATTTTTGATCGCTTTGTCACTATTTTGGTGCCTTATTGATATGTCAAAAAAAAAACAGCCTAAAACTTGACATCTTATAGATGTCACAAAGCCAAGTGTGCTACTTGAGTTAAGTTATAATGGAATTGAGGATGGGCCCCGTAGTTAAATAACAAAATCTCAAAATTTAATTTAAATTTCTTATAACGTAAATATATAATAGGAATGATGAAAATCTATTATACTGATGTCAGCCGACGTCTAATAATGTTTGAAATTTTTTTGAAACGATAAATTATAAAAAATGAATATTAAAAAAAATTGCACTTGTAGTTTTTAAAATTTTCTACATGTGCATATTTTTAGTTTTTTTTTTTTTGTAACTGATTTGTTGGAAAAAAAAATCCGAAAATTGTTTATTGTCTGTTAACTTCAAGATCATGAAAATCTTCTGATGAAGTTCATTTTCTGCTTTTGGTCGGAAGCTAAAAAAATTGCTATAATGATAATTACTTAATAAATTAATAGAAATAAAAATTCGAGAATTCGTTAGGTACAGCCAAGCCTTAAGTCAAAATAATATTAAAATTTTTTGTCATTATTAATCTTTGCCTCATGATTTATGATACTGAAGTTAGCCGACATTTAATAGTTTTTGGATTTTTTTTTAAAACGATAAATTATAAAAAAAATAATATTTGAAAAAATTGCACCTATAGTTTTTAACTTCCCGCTAAGAAAATTGCAAATTTTCAAAAATTCGGGAAGTTATGGGTTTCACCCCGATTTGTGAAAATCGAAATTCCAATAGATGTCGACGTTTTGAGGTTCTAGGAAGCTATTCTGACTAAATTCAAGATGATGGCCGAGTGTATGTATGTATGTATGTACGTACGTACGTGCGTACGTATGGAAATATCTATAACTTTTGAACGGATGAACCGATTTTGATCGTCAAGGTGTCATTCGACGCAGTATGTCAATATCTCGAAGCTGAAAAAAAATTGAGCTTGATCGGCAGGGCTCGTTCGGAGATATTCCAAAAATGTTATTTTTCGGATAACTTTTTACGGGCTCGATGGATTAATTCCAAAATCAACTGGGCTCTGAAACTTCATAAACCGCGTCGAATGCCACCTCAACCATCAAAATCGGTTAATTCTTTCAAGAGATACCGTTGTCGAAAGAATTAAAAAAAAAAATTTTTTTAGTATTTTTGAAATTTCTCAAAAACGATTCGATAAATAAATTTCAAAGCCTGATCAGTTGTAGAACTCAATAAAACGCGTCGATTACCACCTTAACCATCTCAATCGCTTTATTATTTCGAGAGATATCGTTTGAGAAAAAACGGTAAAAAACGTTTTTTTTTCGAAAATAAAGTCATACAAAAGTATTTTCGAGCTCGAAGAGCTCGAAAATGTATCCACAACAATTTTTCGAGCTCAAGGAGTTCGAAAATGGCGGGAAGTTTTGAAGCTGGCCCGCAGGGTCAACTGACAGACCGATTTTTTTAATTTTCTACATGTGCATATTTTTATATTTTATATTTTTGTCATTGATTTGTTGAAAAAAAAAACTGAAAATTGTTACCTGTCTGTTAATTGCATGATCATCATGATTTTAAATGTCAAATTATCTTTGTTTTAACAAACAAAGAACTTTGTTTCACTTTGTAAATTTAAAAATTTTTTTACAAGGCTTATTTTTCAAAAAATTTGTACCATATGTTTTTTATAGTTAGAACATGAGTGTGAATGTAGCACACATCAGACAAATTTAAAATTATAAATAAATACAGTAAATAATTGCAAAAATAAAATTTAAAAAAATGCACATTTAAAAAATTAACAAGTGCATTTTTTATAAATATTTTTTTAAAATTATTTACTCTATTTATTTATAATTTTAAATTTGTCTGATGTCTGCTATATTCACACTCATAGTTGGAACTGCTGACATTTTTTTCTTATGAGGTCCATTTTGTCCTCAAGATATTTTATAAGTTTTTAAAATTAATAATACAATTATTGTTTTTTTAATTCTCTAATTACTTATTAAAAAATTACATAATATTTTTATTTTAACAAACCAGTAAAGTAAGTAAATAAAATAGTAATAAAAATTATTTTTTATAAAATGACCATAAAGTTAGTAGACATTTAACAATATTTGAATTTTTTTTTAACAAAAAAATAAATATTAAAAAATTATTTTTAAAAATTGCACATGTAGTTTATCAAATTTTTGACAAGTTCATTTTTTTAGAAATATTTTTTTTTTCATAATTTATTTATTAAAAAAAAAATTTATAATTTTAAATATCTGCTAACTTTACTATCATTTTTATAAAATAAAATTCCAAGAATATAACATTTTAAAGGGTCTCAAGTTTCTTTTAGTTTCACTTGCTCTAAAGCTTCTAAGACTGGCACGTGGCTCTATCGGGACGATAGCCAAGAAGGAAAAAAAAAAGTTTCTAAGAATTTCATTATATTCATTCAAATCAAGTTCGTGTTATATTATGCATTGGAGATTATGTTCTAAAACAAACAATAAACTGAAGAAGAATTTTTTAAGTGTGTGTATGTATTCCTAAATGTAAATCAATGAAGATATTACAGATCAATTGCAATTGTATCAAACTTGAAACATTATCTACCGAAGATATGTCAGATAAAATAAAATGATGCTGCCATCTAGTGTTTCAATTTCTTAGAATTATTTCTATATAATTTTTCATCTTATCTAAAAATAATTATTTATTATTAAAGTTTATTATAATTATAATAATATAATTAACAAAATATTTATGTTAATCAATTAATAAAATGAAAAAAGAAGTATTAAAATTATATAAAGATTTACTCAGGTACGGCGATAACTTAAAATTAACTGATAAAAAATACTATAAGTTAAGAGTTAAAAAAGACTTCTATGATAATATTGAGTTGAAAAATTCTCAAGATATTCAATTTTATTTAGAGGTAATTATTTTTTTATTAAATTATATATTTTAATAAAAAGTAATTAATATTTAAATATTAAATTTTTACAGAAAGGACGTGAATTGTTACTAAAAAAAAGGATTGTCTAGATTTCTTTTAATTAAATTTTAAAAAAATGTTTTTATTAAATAATCAATTAAAGTTAATAATTAAAAATGAATTACGCTATAAGTCATACAAAAAATATTTAGATTTTTCTTACGTACCAAAACTCAATGAAAAAGATTTAGAAGAGCAATGGGTCAAAGGAAGTGGTCCTGGAGGCTCGGCAGTAAACAAAATGAGCAATTGTGTAGTTCTGAAGCATAGGCCTTCAGGTATTGTCGTAAAATGTCATCAGACACGTGATGTCCATGAAAACAGTAAGATAGCAAGAGAAATCATGATAACAAAATTGGACAACAAATTAAATGGCGAGCAGTCAATCGAGAGCCAAAAACGTCGACTGATGGCCAAAGATTCAGCGAGCAGAACACGAAAGAGAACTAAATTATTGGAATTAAAGGAGGCATTCAAAAAACGTGAAGGCATTGATTAATTTTTTAAATTATCTCTTTGTATTTTTTTTTTTTTAATTTTTTTTTGTTCATTTAATTAACAAACATATTTTTTTTAATAAAGAAAAATTAAATAAATAATCCAGTGGATCGTAAAAAAAAATTATTTTTATAATTAATTTATCATATCAATTAAATTTTCCTATTTTCGATTAAGATATTATTTCTGTCAGTAATTACCATTGTATTTCATCATTATTATAACATATGCAGTCTTGCGTACACTAATTAATATTATTATCATAAATCATTAATATTATTATTAATTTATGCAAGTATTTATCCACGAAGCGTGTGATTGTATGGTATTTATCATGATTAATTATTATCGATTTAATGATACGTCAACAACAAAAAATATTAAATTATTTATACAAAATAAACTTAAAATGATTTAAAAAAAAAAAGTTAAATATGTAATTGATATACTGAAATATTTTTAGCGCGTCGTACATTTAAAATTTTCCGACATCTATACTATTTTTTTTTTTTTTTAATAATAATACATTCCGAGTTCTACATGTAATGCGAAAATTATTATAAATAGTAGACATTAGAGAAATATTAATTTGTACAGTATTAAGAGTTAATAAATTTTAGAGATTCAAGTCTAAACATTATCATTGTATCACACAACGTTCAGAGTCGAACTGATAAAATTTATAAAATTTACAAGTAATTATTATTAATATTAGTTAATTTTATCATTAATATTATTATTGTTATTATATTTAATGTAGAAATTTTATAAATTAATTTCAACTGTTTTTAATCCACCGGTTAATTAAACCCTTAGAACGTTTGTATCGTTTAGCGGGTGGTGATGAATTAAGTTTAGGTGAACTGGAACTTCTTAATCGGCGATTACTGGCAACGGTAACTGATAAAATATTGTGATCCATATCAACCTGGTCCTCTATTTTCATTACCCTGACAACTGGTTGAAACTCAATGCTAGACCGTCGTTGGTGTAATTCAGGTGTTGATACAACTCTTTGTTGCTGCAAAATAACACGTTCTGACAATGGACAATCCATCTCATCATCATCATCATCATCATCATCATCTGGTTTTTTACAATTTTCATCATCAAAACTTGTTTCCGATGTACTTCTTTTTTTTCGCGGTCGTTTTTTAGTTCGCGTTGGTGCGGGCGTTTGTTTTTTCTTTGGACTACTGCTGACAGAGTCCTTTTTTTTATAACCACCAACTTGACGAGTTTGAGTATCATCTAGCTGTGATATCACAGACTGCTGAGTTGCTTTATTTACTTGACCATCAGCAGCAACATCAGCACTCGGTGATTCACATGTAGTATTATTCTCACGTTGCCGCCGTTTTGATAAACCCGTTACAGTTGAATTATTCTTTCTCGATATCATTGTCGTTGAATTTTTTTGCCTGCACAAATTATCGTGATTTTCAATTTCAGGATGTGATTCTATCGTCATTGATGAGGACGGTCTAGCATCAAGTACTTGACGCTGTTGCTGACGTTTCCGCGTAGATTTTGAATTTATTTTAGCACTTGCACGACTGTCTTGTTGTTTTAAAGCATTATCCTGATTATTTTCATCATTACCCTCATCACTTTTTTCCTCATCACACTTTTTCAATGAATCAATACTATTATCTTCATTATAGTTTTTATTATTATCTAATTCACTTGGCTGACAAGACGATGATTCATTTAAATCATTTAAATTTTTATCTTTAATTGCCGGTAAAATATTTGAATCATGGGACGATGAGTCTGCAGATTCAGTTGCTGATGGTTGCAGTCTTTCAATTATTCTCTGTTGATTCAATCTACTTTCTTCATCTTCTTCTTCCTCATCCTCATCCTCACCGTCCTCCTCTTCTTCTTCGTCTTCCTCTTCATCCTCATCGGGATTACGAGTACTCGTACTTTTAGCTGGTAAATTTTCACGCTCAGAGTCAACATCCGGTGTCACTTGCTGCTTACATTGCAATTTTTTTCTTGTTTTAATTCCAGGCCAGCCTGTTCTATTTTTTCGCCTCTTACGGCGTTTTAATGGAGACTCAATAATAACTTCACCACACTCTGAACTAGCACACGATGAATTTTCAAGACCATTAAAATGCTGCCGACAATTATCCAATATTTCAAGTAAATTTGACGGTGGACCAGAAGGTTCTGATGCTATTATTAATTGATGATGTGAATCCTGTTGCTGCTGTTGTTGACTTTTATATTCTTCTTGATATTCTTCTCCCTCACTAATATTATCCAATTCAGGTTCAAATGAATCTTCAAAAGGTACATCAGCATTTAACATATCGTCTATACTTTTAACTATTTCTTTGAGCTCAAAGTCAGTACTAGATTTGGCATCTGAATTAATTGTATTTACATCAACTCGAGTATCATCATTTGAAACACTCATATTAATTGACTGTTGCTGCTGTATTTGTTGTTGTTGTTTTTGTTGTTGTTGTTGTTGTTGCTGCTGCTGCTGTTGTTGTTCACGTTTACGAATAATTGTTGACATGATAGCCAAAGTCGAAGCATGACAACGTGGACTTTTTCTAGGCGATCGTCCCAGACCATTTGGACCCTGCGCCCGAGCTCGTTTACGTGATTCATTTTTTTGACAAAGTTTAATAAGATTTTCATGAAAGTTTTCAATTTCATAGGGCAACAAAAATGGTTTGCGTGAATCAGATTCACTAAAATAGTGCCAAAATTCAGCCCCATCATCTTGACGCTGATATGTCTGATACCAAGGCTCGGATTTAGGAACAGATTCAAATGAAAATCTCATTTTTTCAATTTCAGCCGATGGTTTGGACGGATACAATTTTTCTTCAGTACTCGGTGGTGTCACTTCTTTTCCTTCAGCATCAACTTCTGGTACAACACTAGCCGGTTGTTGTTCAACAACTGCCGGTACTTTATCACATTTATTTATTTCCGGAGGATTATCTTGACTTTTGGCAATGCCAGCCGGCAAACTTTGAAACCTTAATCTACTACCAGGTGTTTCAAATTTATAATACTCTGAATTGTCTTCAATTAATGCTTCTGCCTGGGTACGTCTTCTCTTTTTAGCCCGACCGACATTACTCGAATCCTGCGAATCATCATCAACAGCGGGCTCTTCTTTTACGGGTGATAGATCTGGTGGTTGCTGGACGTCAGGAACCGGCGATGATGATTCAATAGACGACGAAGATGGTTTATTATCTCCATCACTTGTCTCAGTGTCTTTAGCAACAACGCTGCTACTACTGTTACTGCCTGATTCATTATTCCAGTCGGTCGAGTTACTCCACTCATCACGTCGCGAGTCACCAAACATAAAGGATTCAGCTTCATCACTCAATAACGATAACTCGGACTTTCTTACCCGTTTGAATCTCACAACAACTGGCTTTTCACTCGACGGACCCTCATATTTTTCAACTTCTTTCTCAACTTCTTTAACCACCGGCACACTTTGATTATTGCTGTTCAAATGCACCGTATTTGATCTTAATTTATTACCGATAACTTCAACTTTATAAAATGCACGATTGTCTTTTATCAAACGTTCTTCAACAGATTGCCTTCGGCGTGCACGTGATGATCGTCCCGCAATTTTCTTAACATTATTATTGACTCGATTACACTTTGTTTTATTACTCTCCTCCTTGTCATTATTTTCTTCAGATTTATAAATTTTTGTACTTTTAACTGATTTATCATTAGAATCATCGTTAATTTTACTATCCACAGTTGACTTGTTTTTATTATTACCATCACTACCTACAGTTTCAAATATCTCAACACTATTGTCAGTTTTTTGTGCCGACGGAATAACCGATTTAACCACCGATCCATTGCAGCGAAAATCTTTAACCGGTAGTTTTTTATTATCATTATTTGTTACTATTTTAACTGGACACTCTTTTTTCTTACCCGATAAATCATCATTTAAATTATTATTGTCTTTAGCATTATTCTCACTAATACTTCTATCAGGACACAAAATACTTTTTTTACTACGATCACGACGATCATCAAAACGCGAAGATAACTCTTGACTTTTTCGAGGCATTTGTTCACGACTGTCTTTATTTTTAACTCTCACATCATTCAACTCACTCAGTGGACTTTTTTCTATAACCATCGTCGTTGTTGTTGTTGTGGTTGATTTATTATCTTTTAAAGGAGGCTCATTATTATCATTATCATCATCGTCATCACACTTGTCCGGCGCTTCATCTTCTTCGATCCAAATGGTGCCTTTTGATCGTTTTTTAATGGTATAACGTTCAAGTTTATCAAATAACTTTTCACTTTTATCAACTTCATGCCACGGACTACCTTTTGAACGCAACAAATGACCACTCTCGTGTTTAGCACGGGCGCGTAAATTATGAGGTGAACTTAAATTTAGATTGAGCTTACGTCGCGCCCCATTACACTGAACCATTTTCAATTCATCCACACCATAATCCGCTAAATCAGACTTGTCTGTCTGATTAACTTGCTCGTTTCTTATTATGTTGTGAAGATTATCATTCCCATTGGTGTACAAATCTTTTCTGTAAAATAATAAAAAACAAAAAATATATTATGCATGTAATTATCACGTTAAACAATTGTTATTAAAATTTAAATAGGGTAGAGGTACCATTTTTTCCACTTTAGGGCCAATTTTTGACACTTGAGAAATTTAAATAAAATAATTTGTACACGCAGATAATTTTTGAATAAAAATTACCCATAGTTTGGTACTGTAAGGACATCTAGCCAATAACTAAATTTTTACTTTATGTGGAGTAAGATCCTTAGATAAAAATTATATTCTTGATTAAGAGGTTGTAGGATCAAAATTTAATTGATATATTAAATCTATGTGATAATAGGTAGTAAGCTATGTTTGTATTTCTTTGTAGAACGCCTGAGGAAGTATCAATAAAGACAGGACTCGTCGCGAAATAATAGACAATCTTGAGTTGTTGTTTTGATCCTACAACCTCTTAATCAACAATATAAATTTTTATTGTGTTTTTAGTAGAAATTGCACTTGATTTACATGCTATTGAATAGTATATTTTACAAAATGCAAGAGAAAAATTTAGATATTTACCACATGTCCTCACAGTATCAAAATTTTTGAGTAATTTCTACTAAAAATTTTTCTGCGTGTAAAAGACGCAATGACATACAGTCGGATTTTGTTATAAAACTAGTTCGGGGATGTAGGGGAAAAAATTTTTAAAATTGAGGTTTCCACTATTGTGATTTAGTGTTTGCGTCCAAGCCTCGTTTTGACTATCGGCGTTTTACATTTTATTTATGTACCGATTCAACTCTGCTCTATTATAAAGTGAATATATTTTATAAATAAACAGAATTTTGCTGTTCTTTTCTCTTAATTAATTATGTACCTGAAGATCAGAAAGTTTTTCGCACAACGAAAATGAAAAAAATTTGTATAATTTGACTACTTAACAAGTAGTTCCGGAGGTTGGGGGTGGCCTAAGATTTTCGGCTGACATACCAGCATCTATAGGCGAAACGGGAATCAGTTTCAGAAATCCAGTCATCTTGTAGATTTGTTACTTTTCAATTTTTTTTTTTTTTTTCACTGCGCGAAAACGTTCCAATCTTCAGGTAAATAATTAATAATGTAAAACCACAAAATTTCAAGTATTCTTTATGAAAATAAATTACTTAATTTACGATCTACGTGTATGTATATTTATCTCGATTCTAGTCATACTGTTCGTTTGTCTTATAGCGAGGTTTCGGCGCAAAATTGTCATTGAGTTGTTGGTGGGGGGAAGCGTTCCGAGAGAGTTTTAACAAATTAAGAAGATTTTTATAACACGTAGTCTTATAACGAAGTCCGACTGTACTTTTATCCCACTATTAAAATGGAAATTTTATTTAATACTTTTTTTATTAATTAAAATAAAGTATTAAATGTTAAAAAATGGAGCAGTGGCTACAAATGGTACTTCTACTTTAAATAAATAACTTTACTTACTCAACATCATCTGGTTGATTGAGCTTTAAAAAAGCCTCGACATTAGCTCCCGCATTTATCAATGAATCAAGTGATAAAAAATTATCATCATTGCGAACAAATGTAAGATGCTTATCACTCTGCACATGCTTTGTCAGATCCTTGTAGTCACACCGGCAAATTTCACAAAAACCACCGACTAGCTGTTCAGATCTTCGAGCACGTGTTGCAGTATTAGCTCGCGGCTTACGAGTCATTTCTTTTTTCTTAAATAAATAAAACATAAGAACAATTATCCATCAATAAATTAAATTAAAATTATTTGAATTAAATTTAAATAAAAGTATATTAAAAACATCTACCTTATTTATTAAATTATTACTTTGTTTTTCTTCCTCTTTAATCTCTCGTGGTTTGTCAAACGGACAAGTACCCGGTTCACCGTCAAAATTAAATGTCGGCCAGACTGGTAATTCTAGGAAGACAGGTCTTGTATCTCTATATGTAAACATAAATTACTAGTAAATAATTGAGGTATTTAATTAAATTAAAATAATGTTCTCTAGTGGCATTAATTACCTTTTAAAGGATTCAAATTTGACATATGATTTTTTAAATTCTTTAACTTTAAGATCCTTATCAGTATTTATACGATTAACACATTTAAGTGTATTTGTATCTTTTAATGAGGCATAAATCTTATCTAGCCACACTTGTAATTTGTCGGTAGTCCAGATAGGTATGCCCCAATTGAAGGCGTTATCGAGCGGATCTACTGAACACTGTTGTGGTTGTATCAGAGCACGTTCCAACATTGCATCCACTCGCGATTTCTGTTTTTAAATAAAAAAAAAAAAAAAACAATAAATTATTATTTAAAAAAATTAAATTTTTACCAATAAAAATAGCAATTAATAAATAATTATCATTACAGTTCTCTGGGCAGTGTGGCCCCGCGTATTAGTTGAATTAGACAATGGACATTCACCGTTGAAGGACGGCGTTGGAGGCGTCCAAGTTGACGTTGGGACCTCTACACTCCTCAGCGAGGGAGGTCCCGCGCTCCCTCCACTGGTGTAACCCCATTTTTTTTTATCTGAACTTGCGGCGGCTTGTTGTTGAAATTTATCCGCTCGATCGCTAACAACCAGCGTCACCCTCGCGTCTAAAAATAATTCAATACTCTGAAAAAATAATAAATAAATAAAATAATTAAATTATTATCTTAAAAAAAAAACACCGACAATTTGAATTTAAATATTATTTAAGCAAATAACACACATGTACACTCATAATTATTACAGTTTATTAATTTTAATTGTATAAATAATAACACAGATTAAATTTAAATGTCATAAACTCGCATCTATTGACAACGCCTTATTTTTATAAGTAATTATAAATAATTAATATTAATTACAGTAATTAAAAATTGTAAAATGTATATACGGAAAGCAAATAGCAACGACAAGTTTAATAATAAAAATAAAAACTAAATTAAAATAAGTTAAGTAGAACATGATAAATAATAATGTAACAGTTACGCGAGCAGCAGACTTACGATAAAATTGCTGGAGGAATCGGTGTCTGGGTGATGGTAGATTACTGTCAACCAATATATTGTAATACACAATTCGCTACACCAACATTAACGCAAAACATTCTCTCTCATAATTCTAAAGTTATATACACACATTTATTGTCTTGCGCAGCCGACGCCTTATAATAAAAAAATCCACGGGAGTAAATAACATTTAGAAAATAATAAATTGTTAAATAAATTTATCAGTAATCAATAACTCTATAACACCAGCAGACATGTTATTTATAATTGTTTTATTATTTATATAAATAATTAATAAATGCAAGAGTACGTTCCCCCCTGTTTAACTGTCACGCACAAAATGGCCATTCGCCGTTAGCAGCTTGCCACCAGCACCTGGAGGCGGCGCTTTTACCTTTATTATTATTTTTATTTACATTCATTCATATATTTGTTTATTTATTGTTATTTTAAATAACTTGAGTTCTATTAATATAAATCTGTACTTAATATTTACTCGTATTCGTGTAACTCGAGTGTCTTGTCAATCATCAATATTTCAATCGCTTGATAAAATCATTCAGGTAGCTTGCACCAGATGGAGTTTTTAATCCCGGGTTAAAAGCAAGAAATACACAAACTTATGCTTTACATGTGGTATCAATTACGAGTATTCATATATATATGTTTATATATTTACAAGGATGTAAATTAGGAGTGGTGGGGATATTAGTGTGTTAAGTATTAAAATGATGAATGCGAATAATACACACATTAGCTGACGTCTAATAATTTTTTGATTTTTTTTTAAATAATAAATAATTTAAAAAATAATATTTACAAAAAATGCACTTATTTGTTTTAAAATTTTTTAAATGCGCATTTTTTAAAAATTTTATTTTATTAATTATTTACTCTATTTATTATATACTTTAAATTCGTCTGATGTCTGATACATTTAAAAAATCGCGCCAATAGTTTTTTTAATTTTCTACATATGCATATTTTTAGTTTTTGTATTTTTGTAATTAATTTGTTGAAAAAAAAAAAAAAAAAAAGAATGTTAATTGTCTGTTAATTTCAAGATCACTGAGTGTGAATGTAGCAGACATGCGACAATTTATAAATTTTAAGTAAATAAATAAATAAATTAAAATAATATAATTTAAAAAAAAAAGGCGCGTACTGATTTTTCAATTATCTAAATACGTATTTTCTAATTTTTATTGTACTTAAATTTTATTTATTTATTTGAAAACTTAAAATTTGTTAGGCGAATTCACGCTCCGTAAAATGTACTATCTGTTCAATACACATCTTGTCAACAAACTATTTGCGCAATAAAATATTTACTTTACCATAAATGCGTTCTTTAAATATATGACAGTTTATTTAATACTATTTTATGTCAATACTGATAATTTATAAATAATTTTTAAGTGATAAATAAAATAAAAACAAAATTATTTTAATGGGCGGGTGTGTAGATAATTTTAAAGCCCGAACTAAAAATGGCGGGAAGTGAGCATTATTTTTAACTTGTTTATTATTATCGTAATTAATAATTGATATTTATAGAGATAATTATATTTAATTAAAAAAAAAAAAAAATTAATAATAATAATAACAACTTACGCCACCAAGTTCTTTTATTCTCGATTCGAATCTAGTTGATAGTGAATGATTTTTAATGTCAAGATAGAATCTTTTTTTTTCCAATGGCTTATCACCTCTTTGTAAACGAACATCTGTAATTAATTATAATTATTTTTTGCTTAATTTATGATTTATAATTAATTATTTTAATTTTTTTTTTAACAAGCTAATAAAATAATATTTTATAAATAACGCGTAATTATAATTAATTTATAAAACGTACGTGACTGTTGAATTTTTTTATCTGCCACCAAGGATTTTTGTTTCTGATTATGATTTTTAGAAGGCGATACCATTCCTATTAAATGAACCGCGTCGTAATATTATTTTTTCTTACTACAGCACTTTCCATTCTCACAAGCAATGACCACATTCAATTTGACGTATTTTTTTCTCACTTTATTATTATTATTTTTTATTTCATTATATATTTTATAAATTTATTTATAACTCAAGTTAATAAAACATTGTGACAGAATTTATTTATAATTATAATTAAATTATAAATTATAAATCATAGTGCACAAAACACTAATAAATATCGAGATATTGCTGGTTTTGTTACTAATTTTATTTCAATCCATTCGGATAAAAGTCTACCGACCCATGCTACGAATACAATAAATGGCGCGTGCATTAACTGTATAGCTATTTATATATTTAATATACCTATTTTTTATTTACTATAATATATGTAATTTAAATTCAAATTCTCTAGAAACAAAGTTGGTAGTGAAAGGTAATTGCTGCGGCGTGCCACAGAAGTATCTCAACTTGGCGCGAAATTTAAAAACTGAAAATTCAAAGACAGTAAAGTTAGCGGACATCTGACAATTTTTAAAACTTTTAAATAAAGGAATAAAATTTTTATAAAATAAAAATAAAAAAATGCACCTTTAGAGAATTCAAAAATAAGTAAATGCATTTTTTAAAATTTATTATTTTAATTATTTAATTTTTTTAAACGTAATTTTAAAGTTGTCTTATGTCTGCTACATTTACACCGATAAAAATTCAATATTTATTCAGAATTTTGGGCCAGTTTTTCAAACCGGGTTTATTTTTATTTGGATTTGAATTAATATTGCTAGTATATATACGCTAATAATATATACTACCAGCCATAATAATTTAAACCCGGATTAAAAATAAACTCAATTTGAAAAACTGGCCCTTATTTAAATGTTAAAAATTATATTAATTACGCAGTCAGAATTAGGAGTGTGAATGTAACCGACAAGTGTAAATTTAAAAAATTTTTGAATAAATAAATAAAATGTAACTAGAATATAAATTTAAAAATGCGTATTTAAAAATCAATGAAAAATCAGTACGCGCATTTTTTTAAATTTCATTATTTTAATTAATTTATTTATTTATTTTAAATTTATCAATTGTCTCCTGTCTTCTACATTCACACTCATGACAAAATTATGGATTTATACTGTCCTTAGTTACAAACATACCAGCTTACAAATCTATGCAATAAATTTTATATATACATATGTTGATTTAAAAAACAATTATGATATAAAATAAATGAATGGAAAAAATATCAAAGTAATTTTATATGATACTAAAATTAGCCGACGTCTAATAATTTTTGGATTCTTTTTAAAACCATAAATTAAAAAAAAAAATATTTCAGGAAATTGCACCTACAGTTTTTTTACTCTTCTAAATGTGTATAATTTTAGTTCGTTTTTTTTTTTTTAAATTAAATTGTAAAAAAATTCGAAAATTTTTACTTGTCTTCTAATTTCAGGATAATTTTAATTTAAAATTATTAATAAATCGAGTAAATAATTAACAAAATAAAATTTTTAAAAAATGCGCATTCAAAAAATTTTGAAATTAATAAGTGCATCTTTTAAAAATATTATTTTTTAAATTATTTACTCTATTTATTTATAATTTTAAATTTTTCTGATGTCTGCAACATTCCCACTCGTTAATTTTATTCTATGCAATGGTTAAATTTTTACATAAATTAAGAAGGTCGAATTCTCTAGAAAATTTAGTTGGTAGCAGACAAACCTTTTATTTTTATATTAATAAATATTAAATATCAATTATAAAAATTAAAATAAAATAAATCCAAAAAATTAAAAAATACCGTATTTTTAATAAACTATTTTATATAATTTGTTTATAAAAAAAAAGAAAAAAAAACATCTGTTGTTTTCGTTATAAATTGGTAGCACTGTTTGTAGACCAAGCAGACAATCAGATTAAATTCCTAGCCTGCTAGCCAGCTGTTACTCTGTTTCCTGTTAATTTTGTTGCTTCACAAGATAAATTTCGACGTTTCCACTAAATTTTCAGTGTAAAATTTTCTACAACAATAATAGTAAAAAAATAAATAAAGCTGTCATTGAGGATTGAGGAATTCTAACTGGTAAGTCTGCTAATTAATATTTCAGGTTAATGCTAACAGGGTTTTAGAAAATAATTATACGTATAAGGATAATTCGAACGGAGTTTGTTCGCCATATTGATTAATTAAGTGGTACAGTACGATTTTAGTGTAGTGATATATACCTATATATATTGAGCGTCATGAACTGGTTGGTGGTGCTGATGGTTGATGTGTTCATGTAGCTGGTGCATGTAGCCAAGTTCAAGTCTCAGTTAGTTGAGTTTCTCTACCTTTGTCGTAATAAAGTCTCGTCCGTTACGTCCATCCGCGGAGTGAGATTGTTAAATTATTCCTGACTTGGTACATATATATTCATCTCAATCTATATCTATATCTGTCTCTTTACACTCAATAATATAGACAACAGTTTTAAAAATAAATTATTTAAATTTAAATAGTGTGTGTTGTATTTTAGTGGCGTTTGTGTAAACTATTTATTAGCTTTCTGTGTCTCTGTAAGTTTCTTTTATTTTTTATTTTTATTTCATTTATTTTAATATTTTTCAGCGTATTGATTGATCCTGATCAGAATGTAATTTATAGCCAACCGCAAGCTAGAGCAAAAGTTAAAAGTTATTACACATTTAAATAATTTGTTGCTTTTGCGTCGATCACTTATCTTGGACATTCTAGAATACAATCGACGGAAATTTTATTATTAATATATAAAGATTATGTTTTGTTGAAATAATTATCATACAAGTTCTTTGTTCTTTGCTTCGTCGTACTCTTTCTCTTTATCTTGATATTCTCTCATTTTTGCCAATTAAATACTAATCATTATTTAGTGTACTATTGGAGTCGTAAGTTTATTTCATTTATTAATTTAATATTAATGCTGGATAAAAATTTATTTGGCAATGATTCCTTAGCAACGCAAAAATAAATTAGTCATTTATGAACCTTGAGTTTCCAGTCAGCTTCATATAATCTTTTATATATAATATATAAATTTTTACTACAACTCAAGTTTCTTTTTTTAAATCAAATTCAAATTCAAATCAATCATTTATTTGATTGATTGATTTTATCTTCTGGTGTTATTGACTTTTAAATTTTTCCATTGCTCTATTTTTTTTTTTTTTTTTAAGTACAAGTACATCAAGGTTTTCTTTAATAGTAAAAAAAAAAAAAAAAATTAGTAATGATAAATGGTATCAGTTAAGTCGTTACCATGGTGCTGTCGATTAGGTTCGAGTTTATTCGATTATTGCAGTGCGGACTAACTCCAGAATATTACGAAAGAAAAAAAACTATATCGCGGGTAAAGTAGATAATAAATTTTCTTAAAGTCGTAATGATTAATCACTAATAATTAATGCGTATGCAAGTACAAGTGATTAAATGTTTAATGACGTTAACAGATTAGTCTAAAAGCTATAATGCAATATCATTGTTAGCATTGATTAGTCTTTATTATTATTACAATTATTGTTATTATTATTATTACTATTGGTCATTGATGCAAATCCTTGGGGTGTCTCGGTTCAAGGACAGCGTAATAAATTAATTAAAAATATTTTTGAATACAATAGACAAAATATTTAATAGAGTAATAAAAAAAACAATAAATTTTAATTCAAAATCTTTAATTGATAGACTTGTCTTTAATTATTAATTTTTAATAAATTATTTAACTGATTTAATTTTTCAGATAATCAATGACATGTTGTAAATATTATTTTGGCTGGTGTCCGACTGGTGACATCAAAATAAATTTAATACGGCATTTTGTAAACAGATTGAAGTTAAATCTTTAGATAAAAATTAATGTTTAGTCGCTTTAATTTAAAAATTTTAACTTTCATTAGTTAACGATACAAATTGAAGTAATTCAATCTATTTTGACATTTCATATTAATTTCAACTGTCTGATCTTATTACACAGGAAGACACAATATACTTGGACAATTTACAATCTACATACACTGTCAACTATAATGTATATCATATTATTATTATTATTATCATAATTTATGTAGATACTAGTACGAGTATCGCAAAGTGCGTGGTTTAAAAATGTCACGTTACTTTATCCTCAGTTTCGCTTTCGCAAAAACAATTTTCGTTAGCGCCTACGCAAAATTACTTAACTATTTAAATAAATCAGCAGCTCACTATTCAATTTATTTATTTTTTTTTTTAAAGATAATGCTCGCATGTGACGATGGAAGTAGAGAAGTAAAATTTCCATTGAAAAATATAAAGACAGATATTATAGAGAAGCATAAGAAGCCTAAAATTTGTTGACAAAAGTGTTTAGTAGCTAAATTGATCGAGGATGACGGGATTAAGTGTTTGAGATGGATAAAGTTTTAGTAAAACTTATTGACAGATCCAAGTTTGCTTGATGGTACACCAGTAAATAGTTATAGGTATTGATATAGTGATTGTAACGATGGTCTGGTTGTTAAAAACGATATCCATCGATACGTTCGCTGGCCAAATATGTATGACTGACGTCACGCATCGACTCGACACCGTTGAGGACGCCCACCTCGCACACACATTGCTCGCTTGCCACATTATATTAAAAAAACCCCCTCGTTCTTCTTTCCACTTAACTTATCTCTCTTTTTTCTTTTATAAACACTACTACAATAACACATTAGTGTTTTTTTTTTACTTTTCAATTCCGGGACATTCAGCTTGAGGAGTTTTTCCGTTTTTCCTTCCGCCAAACAAAGAATTAAAACCTGTTCTTAAAATTAATTTACTTGTATTCCCATTTATACCTAACAGTGATAAATGACATTGATCTTACCACACTTTATTTGACAAATGCTCGTTTGTCACAATCTACTAACACTATATATCATTATTATATTATAATAATAATAATAATAATATATGGTATAAATACTTATGAGGTACAAACTAGATGTAGATAGATCATCATGTTTCATGTTAGAGCTTCCTTCCTTGAATTTTCTCACGTATGTTAAATATATATATACATATATATATAAATTAAAGTTGGTCCGATTGTTGGAGACGCGCCCACAACGACCCACGTGTGAAATCGTCCGCGAATCTATGGTCATGCGATGATGACGAGGACGAGGACAATGAAGCCATCATTTAGGTCGATATCAACAAAAGTTATCACCAAATTAATAATATCATTTTTTTACTTAATCGATAATTATCACAGAATAATTACATTTCATCTTACGGTTAAAATTATAATAATTAATGTGAAGGTAATAGAAAACTTTTTTTTTTCTTGAGTCGTAGTAACGCTACTGTGACCTCCACCTCCGCGTTTCTGTTATTCTAACGTGTTTAAGTTTAGAAATTTCCTTGGCAGTATTAGATTTCGATAGGATTTTTTCATAAGTTTTTTTTTTTTTTTATATCAGTGTTGTTTATTATGTATCAAGAGTTTAAATTGTTAATTATTTTTGCTGTTAGTGGTATGATAAAAAGAGAAAGTTGATATTGCAAAACACATTGTCGGGATTTACTAGAGTTAGGCTCTGATGACGGTATATATAAATATATGTGTATGTATCTTTTAAAAGTCTAATTAACTATCAATTGTCGTGGCTATTGTAATAATTATTTATATAGAACATATATATGTATGTACTGTGTTAGATATCTTTGAGTTTATTATTTAATAGAGGTTAGTAGAGCAAGACCAAGAACAAGTTTCATGTTACTCTATATACTGGTTATAAAAAACAAATCGTGCCGTCGATTTATCTACAGCGATTTAATAACTTTTAAAAATAAATAATAAGTACGTGCGCGGATTTTAAATTACTTAATTTTTTTGTCTTTAAATTACAGGTGGTCCTGCCGAAGAATTCAATAATCGGCTGAACAGACAGAGATCATGGTAGACTATTATAAAGTTCTTGAATTAACGCAGGCGGCCACGTCTGTTGATATAAAAAAATCGTGAGTATTAATTTATAATTAAATATGAGATTATAAATTTATTTATTTATTTATTTATTTAACGCTTTCCGCAATTTACAAATTTTTATAATTTTAATTGGTGTTATCACAGCCCTGATTAAGAAATCTAATTTGAAATGATTTTAAAAATCTATATTATTTCATATTGTATCATATCATAAAATTATAATTTGAAATAATTCTAATAATTTTCTCATTAAATTTAATTTAAAATGATTAGAGAGTTCAAATCAATTAAAATAATTTTAAATTAGCCGAGGAACCAGAAATTACGATATTATTTTCTTATTCAAATTAATTTAAAATGATTCGAAAATTCAAATCATTTAAAATGATTTTAAATCGTCCGAGAAACTAGAAATTAAAATATTATTTTGAATTTAATTAAATTCATAATAATTCGACAATTTAAATAATTTTAAATCATAAAATAATATTTCGTTATTTTTTAATTCAATATCATTTAAAATAATTCGCTACAAAATTTATACTCCAAAGCAAAATAATTCAGACAATTTTGAATTATTCAAAATTATTAAGAGTTAGGTGATCTCAAATCACTCAAAATTTGATTTCTTAATCAGCGAATGCGAATAATAATAAAAAAAAAAAAATTACGAATGATCTTTAGGAATAAATTACAAAAAAATAAACATAAATAGCTCTACAGTTTAATTATTTTTAATTATTGGACTCAGTTTTCACTCTATTTTCCATTTCCACTTGAATTTACTTTTTAAATGAGTTAAGAGACCCACCAAAAAAATTGATCGATTTTGAAGAGTCATTGACTAATTGAAAAATTCCATTTCTGAGACCCTTTTGTACAAATGACTTACAGGAGTATGGAACTTCTAAAAGTCTATTTTCCCTTAGATTTTTATTCGCGATAATGAACTTGATATCTGAAAAAATTTATGGAGAATCGATCAAATTATTTACCGCTTTGAAAAAGATTAAGTCTGTTATTACACGCATAATTTCATGATATATATGATCATGACGATAATTTAAATATAGAGAAATAAGAAAGCTAATTAGTAATTTAGTCAAGTTTTTTTTTACTAATTGGTACACATAGTAAAGCATTAGAGAGTAGTTGCCATGAGGGCACTCTTGTTAAGAATCTTTGCAACAACGGCCAAGGTTGACATCTCGGCCAAGAGGTCTGTGACCCTGGTGCAACTTAACTCACACACATGTCCTTTTATTACATTCATTATGGTCCACTAGCTTTTTCTACATATATGTTTATTATTTATCTCTCTTCCTGTATTTTTTATTTAATCTTTTTATCCGTTTGTCGAGTTTACTACTTTGATAGTCATTATTTTTATGAGGTTTTTCCTTTTTTAGATACCGCAAATTAGCTCTCAAATGGCATCCGGACAAGAATCCCGACAATCTTGAAGAGTCGACGAAAAAGTTTAAAGAAATTTCCGAGGCTTACGAAGTATTGATTGACGGTGAGTCATCTTTTATGAACTATATACTTTTTTTTTTTTTTTTTATTTATAAGGAATAATTATTAGTCACTGCAAAATAATCTCGGGTTGATTAACAAGATTAGATAATGTCAACAGGGAAAATAAAATAGATTACAGTTATATTTTTAAAAAAATAATTTACTTTCTTTATAAAATAATTTATTTGTTGATATTTTTTTGTTACAGAGAAAAAGAGAAAAATTTATGATCAGTATGGAAAAGAAGGCCTGCAAATTCCTGGAAACAAACGTAGACATGACGATGACTATAATCCGGTCTTCAATGAATGGTTTGTTTTCAGAGATCCTGAAGATGTTTTCCGAGAATTTTTCCAAGGCTCAGCGTTCGACGATTTATTTGATAGTCAGTACTTAATGTCACTCACTCATAAATTTAATATTTATTTTATTTAACTTGACTTTTTATTTTTAGTGTTAAATGGAGGTAGTGGTCGTCGTGGAGGCCAAAGACACGGACATGGACATCCGAGACAAAATAGTTTACATTCACCTTTCGGTACACTCGATCTTAGTCTTTCTTCACCTTTTGGATTTTTTGGCTCCGGTGCCGATTGTTTCTCTTCGTTCAGTAGTTTCTCAAACGGAGCACCTCTTTCTGGCTCTAGTGTACGGAAAACGAGTACTTCAACGCGATTTGTAAACGGAAAAAAAATTACAACTCACAAGTAAGATAACCATTGGTATTAATTATAAAAAAATCTAAATTATCAGTCTTAAAATTTTATATTTAAGGCCATTCTCAGACATTACCCACTCCCTCCACTTTTTAAAAATTTTCGATGACTTTCACCTGTCATAAGCGTATCAAAATTTTATCAATTAATTAAAAAAAAAAAAAATAAAGCATTAAATGAAAAAGGACAATTTCGCTATGATATAGATTTAAAAAAAATTACTTACAGTTGATATCAATTGAGAGTTAAACAAAATTTGTTAAATAAATTTCAGTAAAATCTTCATGTCAATTTCATCATTTGAATTTTCAATTAATTAATCAAATTTGAATACGATTATGACAGTTGAGAGTCATTGCATATTTTTAAAAAGTGTGGGGGGGGGGTACTGTCTGAGAATGCCCTTAACTAATTAATCGAGATTATTTAAACACTAAAATAATTATCCAGCAATCGCTTTATTAAAAAAACATTTTCATTGCTGATTAATTATTTTTTTATCAGATAACAATGAATTAATTATTAATACAATAAGATTTAAAAAAAAAAACTAATTATATTTTTGTTTTGATTGTTTACAGGATCGTCGAAGGTGGAAAAGAGACCATAACATTTTATGAAAATGACGTTATAAAATCTAGAACTGTCAATGGCGTTCCTCAATCAATAACGTACAGTTAAATTCATTTTTTTTTATTCCTCATGCTTAATGCCACTTTATTATATTTATTACTTTGAACACAAAATCTATCATCCATCCAACCATCTACTTACACTTGATTTAAATAATTTCATAATAATTTTATTTAAATTACAAAATTTAACGTAATTTTGCTTAATAATTTATAATAATAACAATTACGAATTACGGAATTATAATAACAAGACGCTGGTCGATGCATCCCGTTAGCAGTTTTCATTTAATGATAAATCTAACAATTAACATAATTAAAAAAAATAAAAATTAATTTGTTAATTACAAAATTATATTAATTTATTTATTTATTATTAGTAATTTTTTTATTGGCCAACTAGCTCATAATAAATAAAAATTTATCTACTTTTCCTGTTTCTGCTCACTTTACTATAAAAAAAAATAAAAAAAAATTTATTAAGTACAATGAGTAAAACGTGTGATACATATCTTGTTTGTTAGGTTGAATGAAGCATCGACGAGTCGTCAAGTGAATGACAAAACCGTCGACACATCATCAACGGGAAACAATACAACCGTTCGCGGTAGCCCCAGTGCTAAAATACCGCATACCGAGAACTTGAATAGGGTAAAAAATCATTATCATCATCCGCACACAAGTATCAAGCACGAAAAAAGTAAACGAAAGTGATAGTAAACGTTTAAAATAAATAAACAGTTGACTTGGTTATGACCTGTCACACTTTGACTAATTAATTTTTTTTTTATTTTTTATTTTACATTAATTAATAAATTAAGTAGCTGTTATTTTATAAAAAATCATCTCTTACCCTCTTTCTTTCATTACCATCGGCTCATTGTTTATTTTGTTACGTTAAATATATATTTTTAGCTTTTAAATTACACTCACACTTTATAGCAACACTGTGACTGCATTAAATAAAATTAAAAGTAATATTAATTATCCCGTGTAAACTTATGAGCCGACTCATCATTTATAATTATTTAGTAACTTTATTTATTCATCGCAATGATTAATATTATAATATTGATTTGCATACAAAATGATTCGGTGGATTTATTTAATGTATTAAAGTATGTCTAGTTTGTTAAAGTTATTGTTGTTGATATTAATTTTCAAATAGCAAATTATTTTTAACAACAACTTAACGACAAAGTGAAAGCATCAGTTGATATGGAACCGAATCTATTTATTTATAAAACGCTATATATTTGCTACGCTATTTTAATTAGATGTCTGGATTCACATAGATAGAAATTAATTATTAAGTTTAATATTATCACAATTATAATTATAGTTATTATTATTAATTAATAAATTAATGTTATTAAAAAATAACTAAGTGGGAAATAATTCAGTTGATGATAAAAATGCTGTCTGAAAATATAGTCTGATATTGATTTTATCGATTGATTTTCAAGTAATTATTCATTGTAATATCATCATGCTGTAGTCAAATTTACTTTTTAATTATTATTATTATTATTATTATTATTATTATTATTATTATTATTATTAATTATCTATGTGTATATAAAGATAAGACAATTTAAGTTTAAGATTTAAAAAAAATACACTTCATGATTTAATTATGGTTGATTTATTTATTATACATCCATCAATTCCTTTAAAAAAGCTAGGCAAGACTGTAAAATTGTTACAAAAATAATCAAGCTAATTGTGACAAGATAACAAAACAATTGATATATGTTGTATATATATATATATATTTATATATTTTTTAATAATTGCACATTAGACTAATTAGAGTGATGTAAAAGTAGATTTTTTTTTTATGTAATTGTAATAGCACATTTATATTTTATTGTAAATTATTTTATGCAATATATATTTGCGCGTAATTCCTTGGTGATTCTATTGAGATTCTAGGTGTTGGTCGTGATTGTTTAGTTTAATTATAATGATAACATTATAATTAAATAATTAAAATCACTTTTTCCCAATAGATTCAATTAACTCGGCTACTTTGCTGATGTACTTTTCTTTAGCTTCGTCTTGACTCATTCCTTTTTTTGAATTCCAAGCTTCCCATTTTGATTTACCTTTGAAATCAAAGAAACCTGGTTTCTCTACAAAAAAAAATTTTTTTTAATTAATGAACAATAGTGATTAAAATTTAAAAAGTATTTCATTAGTATACATGTGATTAATCGACTAATTCAATTGGTAATGCTCGTTTTTATCCCCCGACATAATTTTCACAATTTTCCTGAAAATCGAGCCCTCGAAATATATATAGTTTTTCATTTTCTTTTAATTTATTTTACTATTTATCCATTCCCACAATTTTTCGAAAAACATGCATCCAAATTAGGTGTGAATAGTACAAACATTTAAATTTTGGTGATGGAATCGTTAATACATATTATATATAGTATTCTTTTTCAGTAATTCTTAGTTATTAACTCGTATTATATTGTTATTACGATATTTGATATATGTCGCAATGTTAAATATTTGGCTAACAATTCAATGTTTTATATAATTCAATAACTATGATATTCTTTTTTTATAATTAAGCTATTGGAATAGAGTGATGTAAGTTATGTTAATTTTTTTCACACTAAAACAGATAAAATTTCATTCTGTATAACATTGATATTTTTTAATTTTTATATTTTTTCGGGGGATGAAAACGCGCGGAACCAATTAAATTAATAAATTATTATAATGTTATAATTCGTAAAAATAATTACCAGTATTACAATCTCCAACAGTAGCTTGTTTATAAAAAGCATAAATCTCCAACAAATCTTCGTTGGATGGTGTAGTTGCCAATTCTTTTATTTCTTCAGCAGCTTTTTCAAATCTCTAGAAAAGTTTTTAATTGCATTAGCATAAATTTATTGAATTTTATTTAAAAATTTTCTATTTTAATAAATATTGTTTTTTTTTTTGGCCAAAAATTAATTAGAAAAAAATATTAAATTATTGTCTTGACAAAGAAACAGCCTAAAGTAAAAGATCTTATTATCTACAGGATACCAAATATTGATACTTAATTTTATTCAATTATTTACTCAACTTCTATTAGCATTTTTAAAAGTTCTTAATATTTTGAAATAATTTTTTTCAATGTATAACTAAAAAATTAATTTGTGAATGTAGGAGACATGAGACAATTTATAAATTTAAAATAAATTAATTGAAAAAAATGCGCGGACAGATTTTGTGTTTATTTAAATATGCAATTTTCAATTTTTACTCTGCTTAAATTTTATTCATTTATTCTAAAGTTTAAAAAATTAATAATTATCTGCTACATTCACACTCATCTAAATACGCATTTTTATGATTGTGAATGTAGCAGGTATGAGACAAATTTTTAATTTCAAATAAACGAATAAAACAATTAAAAATATAAAGATGTAAAAAATGCACATACTGATTTTCAAATTTCAAAGATACGCATTTTTTAAATTTTATTCGATTTACATTTAATTTACTTATATCAAAATTTTTTAAATTTTAAATTGTAAGATACATTTACACTCATGCATATTTTCATTTTTAGTCTAGTTACATTTTATTTATTTATTCAAATATTTTTAAAATTCCCACTTGTCATTTAAATTCACACTCATATTTGTGGTTTACTATACAAGATTACAAAAAAAAAAAAAAAAAATTAAATGATGATATGGCATATCAATAATGGTTACATTCGAGTAATTATATAATTTTTAATCTATTATAAATTTATTCAAAATAATAAATGTCTGAAAGTTACTAAAACTTGATAACATTCTAGAATTTTCAAGACGTGACTGAACTTCTGAAGGTCATATTAACAAAAACAATTCTAAACTAAAAAAAAAAATTTACATATGAATAAAATAATAAATATTAAATATTGAGAATCATAAAAAACAAATAAAATAAATTTAAAAATCAACTCCATGAATCTTAAATATATTTATCAACAATCACTTAAAAACAATAACAATTGTAAATCACAAAGAAGTGAATTAATTACCAAACAACAATTAAAAAATAAACATTCATCATTAAATATTGATTAAACATAATTCACGTGTTATAACCTTGAAATAACTTAAATAATACATCAAGTATTGACATTGTTACCAAGTTATTCGTCATATGTTTTATAATTTAAAATATTTTCATCGAATTTCTCAATCCCTTAGTTAAAAAAAAAATTTCAAAAATATTTATATTAAAAAATATTTACCTCAGCAAGTGACATGTTGACTTAATTTTTTATGATCTTGTAAAAATCTTCTATTTATTATTTCTGATAATTATTTATCAAAATTTAACTATTTATATGTTTTTTTATAGTTTCAGGTAAATTATTAAATTAATCAAGATTAAATAATATAATTTTTTAATTATTTATATTATATATAAATATGATATATATAACAGTAGTCTTTGGAGTGCAAAAAACGTGGCAGACCAGAGATATATCTAAGGTTTAAACCGTTTGAACTTTTACATATATTATATACACTTATATATATATTTATATGTATGTAATGTGTGTTTAGAACGCGTATGTCAGAATAGCGGAAAGATCTGATAATAATGTACGTGATGTGTAATTACCACAACTCTACACTACACTATTGTAAAATAAATATGTGTAAGTGTGTATACATATACTATACAATGATGGCAAATATATGAAGTATATGTGGATTCATATATATAGCCAACTACAAGAATGTATATATGAATGTATATATAAATGTCGTTCATATGTACATGAGGATATTCATGTATATGTTCATATTATAATACATTGACAGTAGATTTTATCCTACCAGCAGACAAACACAGTCTTATCTTTACAAAATACATTATTTATAAAATGTGTATATATATTTAATTTGCAGACCGATGATTGGTATAATTTAATTTTTGATAGACATTAAAAATTTCTGTGATATAATTTTTTGACAAAGTTTTAGAGATGCGAAAATCTATGATCCTGAATTGACTAGACAATTAACAATTTTTTTATTTTTTTTGATTAAAGTAATTACAAAAAAAAAAAAAAAAAAAAAAAAAATAAAAAAAAAATATGCACATGTAGAAAATTAAAAAATCTATATATGTAATTTTTTAAATATTTTTTTTTTTTATAATTTATCGTTTTGAATAAATTCCAAAAATTATTAGACGTCGACTAACTTGAGTATATCATAAAATCTATTACTTTTGTATTTCAAAATTGTTACTCAAATTGTATCATAAAAAAAAATTGATTTTATTTTAAAACATTACAATACTTATCATAAAATTTTGATAAGTTGATGCGACTGATAAATTATCAATTTAAAGTTTCATAAAAAACTCATTAAGGAATATACGAATTATTCATACTCTTGGGTCAATAATTATATTATATATATATGCGTATATAAATTATTTTTTACTATGTTTTTAACAACGTGAGCTTCGAAGAATAATAATATGAATTTAAAAGCGATAAAAAAATTTTATCATATTCAGAATTGAGAAGTATTATATTTTTCAGACAGTGATTGTTGAGAGCGAATGTCTTAGAAATGGAATTTGCAAAAATTTTAAATCAGACCTTTTCTGTAGAACATTCAATTATCTACTAAAACATGTATTGGGAATTTCTTAATTCTCATTAATTAACATGTTATAAAACTCAGAATGAGCAAAAACAAGTTCTTTGAACTGTATCAAACTTTGACCTTCGATATCTTTTGAATGCTCCAATTTATGCAAAAATCATAAGAGACTTTTTTTGTAGAACAGTAAATTTGCTATAAAATCTTTTAATAGAATTTTTCTGTATCTTTATTTGTTTGGAAGTTATGAATTTTTCACCACGTTACTGAATAAAAAATATAAAATTATTAATATATAGCCTTAATATCAATTAAGAGCTCAAATTTTAAGTGGTGCTATGTTCCAAAATACTGTCGATTTTTTGATATTCTTCAAAAAAAAAGTCCCTTTATTTGAAACAGTCTAATATATATATGAGAATTAAATTTGCTTAAAAAAAACTTTTCTTGATTCAAAAAAATACTTCTGTCAGTGTATGAATAAATAAATAAATACTTGAAACATCTCTACTTCAAAGGCGAATACTGACATTTCTACTCAGTATCATCTGTACATTACTCAATAATTTTTCTATATGACTTCAATTTTTTTCAATTACTATTACACAGTAAAATTAATGAAAAAACTGAGTTTTATTGGTCAGAAAAAATTAACGAAGAGTTTGTTTTATCCAAGATATCCAAAGTGCTTTTGATTTACGCTGGAGAATTTTATAATAATCAATTATGAAGAAATCATATATATAATAATCACTTATAACTTATAAGCATTCCATTATAGACATAGAAAAATATCAAACTATCTGATTATTAGTAATGGAATTTTCTAAAATAAAATATCCTGATGAGCTAACAGTTTATGTTATTCAAAACAATCTAAATATAATGATTTAAAATTATAAATTTACTTGGATGCAATTAATTTTTTTTTGTAAAGATTTACGTCGACTTAATTACAGATCGAGTGATGTAAGCCTGAACGTTGTCTTTGACTCCATTAACTTTTATAAATTTTTTTTGTTAATAAGTTAATGATAATAACGGATTATAATTTTTAATAAATAATTCATATTCAAGTCATCTATTAATTTATTCAATTATAAAAATGTAAAACTTAATCAAGCACAAATTTTTTTATTGTTAATTAATAAGAACTGATTAGAATTTTTTTACAGAAAGTTTTTTATAAATTTGTGTGCGCAATAGATTTAATTATATTTTTAAAATTATCAAAGAATTTATAAAATATGATCTATAAAGATGTGAAATATTAATATATATATAAATAAATATAGATATGATTATATTAGTAAATATCGATATAATCACGAAAATAAAAATTTTGTTATCCGTTATCAATAAATATAAAAATCGATGCTTTTGTCTAAATATTTTTAAGGAGATTAAAAAAAAATTTGTTTATTGAAATTTATTTGTTTATTGATAAAAATTATATAAATTATCAATACTTTTTAAAATCTATTACATAAAAAATTTGAATTATTAAAATATATCACAATGTATATTTTAAAAGTTTTGTTTGTAAGAATTTAGAATAAAAATTAAGTAAAATAATTAAAGTGTGATGTATACATTAAGATGTAAAGTAAAAGTATAATTATTTATTTATATGTTGCGAGTAATCCCATTGCATAAGCAATGTATGCTTTTTTAGCGTCGGTCTTTGAAATTCCTTTCTTACTATTCCATCGATCCCATTTAGCTTTGCCTTTTAGATCCAGCATTCCCGGACGAGCTGGACAGTTTTTAAATATTTATGCATATATAAATATATAAGTATATGAATATATATTATTAATTATTATTTATTAAAAGTAATAATTACTTTTTTATACTATTTAGTTTATAAAAAAATCAAACTAGTTTAATAAACGCAAATAAAATTCATAAAATCATAAATAATTAATTTATGACATGATTTTTTTTTTACTTACCAGTATCAACGTCACCAACCGTAGCCTGTTTAAAAAGTGCGTATAATTCTAACAATTCATCGTCTGATGGTCGTTTAGTCAAAGATTTAATATCTTCGGCAGCTTTTTCAAATTCCTGTAAACAAATTTTTTTATAATGAGTGTGAATGTAGCAGACATGAGACAAATTTAAAATTGTTAATAAATAGAGTAAATAATTAATAATTATTAATAAAATTAAATTTTTAAAAAATGCGCATTTAAAAAATTTAAAAATGAATAAGTACATTTTTTATGAATATTATTTTTTTAATTATTTACTCTATTTATTTATAATTTTAAATTTCTCTGATGTCTGCTACATTCACACTCGTTTTTTATAAATTATTAAACATTAAATACAAAACATTGATTTCTTTTTTTCTTAAAAAAAAAAAAATAATAAATAAATATTTTTAACATAAAATGTAAACAATTACACGGTCGGTTATTATGAAATCCAAGTAAATTAAATAATAATTTGCTGATGATAAAATTTTACGAGTGTGAATGTAGTAGCCATCAAACAATTCACAATTTTTAAATAATGAAATTAAAAAAAATGCGCGAGCTGATTTTCCAATTATATAAATACGCATTTTTTCATTTTTTTTTTTCACATTTTATTTATATATTCAAAAATTTAAAAAATTCCTTATTATTGTCAGTTACATTCACACTCATAAAATTTTGCACAAAAAAAAATGTAAGATTGTTTAATTAAAAATTTATAAAGTTAAATATTTTAATGACAGTTAAATTTTAGATAAAATAAGAGATACCTGATCTAGTGACATGTTGCTTTAGTTTGAAATTTAATAAAATATGCAGGTATAAAATATAAGATATGATTTTAGATAGACAAGTGTAGAGTAGACTCTTCTTCGTTGACTTGGCAGTAATAACTGTCGGGCTTGATGCAATCTAGTATCAAGTAAACTCTGCTGCTACGCTTCGCGACCGCTAAGTGTCAAAGTCCTATTAAACCCAAGTAATAAAACAAAGCTATTAAGAAGCAAAGAAAAAAATCTAAATAAAGCAAGAAGGAACTGAGTCAAAGGTGCGCGTCTAATTAACTCATCACTCAAAATTTATTCCTTTATATTTTTACAAAACATTGCATACTAAAGTACTCCAATGAATCTTATCTCGATACGTGACTATCATGCCAATGAAACATAAAACCCCATGCAATCTTAATATTTATCTTTAATAAAATAACATTGAAAAAACGAATTCCTGAAGGCAATTAAAGAGTATACGCAAGTTATGTATCATAAAAAAATTGCGGTCAAAAATCCGGGTGTTGAATGAGGCCAATGTACAGCCACATCATTGGAATCTCCGTTCTGCCGGTCATCAGCAATCAGGTATCACCTGCGAGGCTGTGGCTAAGAAATTCTTAAAGGTGACTCAGTTTCTTTTAACTTCCTTTCATCTTCCATCTATCCGTTTTTAAGTAACACATTCAAGTATAGGTTCATAATTCCAATATTTCCGATACCAATACCAGTACCAGTACAATCATTCCCATACTTTTTAAAATCAGTATTACATAGTTTTGAATTGCCGATTGCTTACAAGTTTATCTCAAACTCCAAAGCTATCAGCGTAACTAAATAATAAAATAAAATAACAGTCTCCAGTTAAGTTTGAACAGTAAAAGCAGTAGCGCCTATCAACTTATTAATATTTAATAGATCATCAATCATCATATTTACTATTGAATGTTGACAGTGGGTTTATCTCGAGTGTTCAGTTATGTGTCGTAAGTGGTACAGAAAAGCAACAAGTTTAAAAATACGGCCCTGAAATATATGTGACCGAGCTAGACCGAAGGCTCACGATCAAGCAACGAAGATTGTATCTGTGTATTTGCTGTTCTGCTCTGTTCTCTCAAGTATCAAACGTCTTTCCACTCCATTGAAGGGGCTCTTGTGATGGCTTTTAAAGATTTCTGTCAGTTCCCAGTTCACTTATCCCAGTAACTTACAATTACTGAGCAATCGTGCTGTAACTTAACTGTCACTACAAAGTTATTAAACAACTTATACATACTCTTGTACTTGGATTTAAATTTAAATTCTTCCAAGAATTAATTACAAGTGTGTATAGTGGTTACTTATAACTACGTACTCTAATTAATTAATTAAATAGATATTCATCATGTCGTGCAAAAGTAAACAGTTAAATTTAAGTTCCAGTTGCGACTCAGTTCTCAGTTATAAATTCAACTTTTTATTATAGAAACGGCAATATATTTATATGTATGTATTTTACCATTGTTATATTATTCTGTTGGCGCGCATTCCTTGTAATGTTATTATTATTATGTAGTAAAATGGTCTTTCCACTCCAATACGACGTTCACACACGTGTCTGGTGTCAGTCGGTACCAAGAGACGATTCGTAACACCCGATTTATTTCTTCGCATTTATTATACTTTATTTAGATTTATATAAATCGTATAAATATATATTATTAAATATAATTTATACTTGCTCAGTAAACGTCAGTTATTTGCAATTACTTTTAATTATTAAAATTAAAATTTTAGTTTAAATGTCAGTTAATTATTTGTGGAAAAAAAGTAAACCGGAATTTATAATTGTGATGTGAGTTTTAAAAGATTTAAATCTAGCGCGCGAATATTTTTTAAAATTTAAATTCCCATGCCGGTATATTTTTATCCCTGGTGTTTAATTGACAGATTTAATGAGTTCGATTAGTGGTACTTGTGATTGTTATTAAAACATTTTGTTTTTTTTAAAAGTTAATTAGTTTTTTGAATGAGTAATAAATGACAGTGTTGGTGATGTAAATATGAGTTTGAAAAGGAAATGCTTTTTTATCGTTATCAACAAATGATTAATATGTGGTAAATTTATCAGAGTTTATTTTATTTACTATTATTATTATTTTTATAATTATTATTTATTTTTTCATGCCCCGTGGAATAATTTTATTTAAAAAGTAATAAGCAAGTGAGGTTATGCAGCTTAAACGGTCAGCAGACGTTACTACGGGTTGTAATCATGATAAATTGTTATTAAATAATAATACTGCGTGCAAGACAATGGGAAGTAGGACAATTAATTCTACGGTATTACATAATCCGAGTTTTCTTCATGGTGACATTGTTGTTGTCGGTGATGATAAGCATGTCAGTAAAAATACTATTGACAGTTTGGCACTGAGAAGAGCTAGTTTACCACTACAGCTGGTTCCCAATGATATTGTTTGCATTGATAATAATACAGATCTAATAATTTACGACAATGAATCTGCTGTTTCGCTGTCACTTGATGACTCTTCTTCAATTGTTTCAGAAAAAAATTCAAAGGTTTGTATTTAGTTTTTAAATTCGTTTTTTTTTTTGCTAGTAATTTTTTTTTATACTGCGGTTACTTTTAATCTATTGATAAAGTTATTTTTTTATGATAATTGATAAGAAAATCATTTAAAAAGTGATAAGGGATCAATATATTTTTTTTAATGTGTAAAACGTGCATTTTATTTATTTCAATGTTTAAAAATATTTTTTTAAGTTTTTTATTTTTGATTACAAAACGATTTAAAACGAATTAAATCAGAAATTTATAATTTATTTTATTTCTGATATTTTTCATGAGTGTGTGTGAATGTAGCAGACATCAGACAAATTTAAAACTATAAATAAATAGAGTAAATAATTAAAAAAATAATATTTATAAAAAATGCACTTATTAATTTAAAAATTTTGTAAATACGCATTTTTTAAAATTTTATTTTATTAATTATTTACTCTACTTATTTATAATTTTAAATTTGTCTAATGTCTGCTATATTCACACTCATTATTTTTTATGATCCTGAAGTTAACAGACGATTAACAATATTCGGATTTTTTGTTTTCCCTCAAAAAATCGAAACTACAAATATGCACATGTAGAAAATGAAAAAAACTGTCGGAGCAATTTTTTTTTTATAATTTATCGTTTTAAAAAAAATTCAAAAATTATTAGACGTCAGCTAATATCATTATTTTTCTATTTTATTTTATTGAAATCTATATTCAAAATTAAAAATGAGATGGAATTAAAAAATAATAATTCAATTTTTGGGCATTTTTTTTTTTTTTTATTACTCCGATTAAAATCATTTGAATTGTTTCGGTTTTTTTTTACTAGACAACAGTATTTTTATTAATAAATTTGACTTGTGTTAAATAAAGATCAAAAAAGTATATGATAGTGAAAGCAGGAGACAAATGACAATTTCTCTGTTTCTAAATAAAAGATTAAATATTAAGAGAAAAAAATTTTTTTTAAATCCATACGAAGAATTTTTTAAATTCAGTCTATTTTTAGAAACAATATAAAATTTATTGAAAATATAAGATTTTTAAACAAAAAACATGAAAAGAAATAAGAAATTAGAACAAATAAAAAACATGTTTCAAAAAAATAATGATTAAAAATCAGATAAATAAAATTAAAAAAATTGTATGTTTAAACAAAAAAAATACGATCAAAACAAGAAATAATATAAAAACTGTTGAAAATTTCTTAATTACAATGACAAAAATAAAATATAAAATTCAATAAATTTATGGTCTGAGGATGCGAGTAATGGACTCACGAAATATCACCAAATAAAGGAAAATATTTGAAAGAGGTCGGAAGTCTGCCAGTTAATTACAAACAATTATAATCGATCAAAAAGATGTACATTAGACTGTGTCGTAAAAAATTTTTTTTTTTTCAATAATTCAATTTTTCTAAACTTTATAACTGTAACTTTCTTTCTATGAGCTCTATTAAAATAACTCTAAGTACTATTTTGATAGATAATTAAATTTTCTCTAAAAACTTTGATTGCAAAATAATAAAAAAAAATAAAACCTGCCAGTTAACGAATAAAAAACGAAAAAATTTTTTTCATCCTAAAAATTCGATTTTTTCCCCTAAGTTTCAACCTCTATAACTTTTTTTCTATCAACTTTAAACGTATGACATATAATACCTTTTTTGTAGAGAATTTAATTTCCTACAAGATCTAAAAATTCAGAAATCGTAAAAAAAATTTTTTGACATAGTTATTTACAAAATAGAAAAAAAAATCTTTATTTCTGATAGTCTAATATACACATGTATTAAAATTTAAAAAAAAAAATAAATAAAATTTATTACTAAGAGTAAACAAAAATTCTAATATTGACTATTTTCAGTATCATAAATGTTAAAATACCGTTAGAAAATATTTAACATAAAAATTAATAAACATTTGATGTATCGATGGTGAAAAATTATAATTGGAAATATAAAACTTTCACTATTTATTTTATTTAACTTGATACTTGACAATCATTCAAGGTTTCCATTCGACGTGATTAAATATTCAGAAGACTTGAGACCGGATCCAATGGTGTATGTTAAAATGTCAACAATTATTCATTGCATCCGATTGAGCATGCATTATTTTCTTTATTTTATTTCATCATTGTTATTATTATTATTATTATTGTTTTTTCTTCTCAATGTCTTTATTTTATTTACATTTATGTTAATAAGTGTGCCAAAACAATTTTATAATTATACTCTTAATCATTAATAACATTATTTATTCAATGCCAATAATTAGTCATAATAATGAGTAATTAATTGTAATACTATTATATAATAAACATATTTTATTTATTTACTTTAGGAGCTGGCGTGTACAGAAGACAATGGAGTAGAAGAAAGAATCTCAACAGAGTTTGTTAAGCCTGTAGTTGATTATACTGCTACAAATAAAGCGGACATTGACTTAAAAGATGATGTACATCACAAAAATGTCGATGTTTCGTGGGAAAATAAGACTGAGACAAAGCTAGAGGATAAATTAACAATAAATCGGCCAAAAAGATATTGCCCGTCGTCAAAATTTGGATGCAATGGTAATAAAAAGTTTATTGTCAAACCAAAATGGATTTTCGCACGTAATGTTTTACATTATGTCCCTAAACATAAACGTACTAGGAAATTAATTAACAACATATTGCCCATAAATAAAAATAAAGATAAAGATAAAAATAAAAATATAAATAATATTAATGACGAAAACAATTGGCCAAGACGTAATGTATCATTACCATCAAATTTTGTTCATGTAGCAGGTGCTAGACGCTGGTCTTGGTTGCAAGATATCGATGATAATGATAATTCACGGATTGTTATTAATCACAAAGAAAAATGTGCGACTTTAACATTAGTAGGTGACAGGAAAACGAGGATGCAAATTGATAATAATGATGAGGTCATTTACAAAAGAAGTTCATCAGCAGAAACTCTAGTTGAAGAAAATATAAAGGAACCTGTTGAAATTGTCAATAAAAGGCAACCAACGGTATCTATGACTTTGAGTTCAAGGAGACATTCTGACGAACAACTTGCTAAGACAAACAACGGATCGCTGGTTTATTTATCTAAACCTAAAGCAAATGTTAGTTTTTTATGGAGCAGCATTGCTAAATGTTCTGATAATGATAATAATAAGAAACTGGATAAACTTGATGGAGTTGAACCATGTGATCATGATGAGTATGATGACGTTGGATTACCTTCAATAGATTCTCTAGTAAGTTGCTTATAATTTATGACTTAATTAAACTTTTATTCATGTATCGATATTTATAAATGAGAAGGTGGTGAACAAATATGACCTTTTTATATTTCTAATTAAATTAAGGCCATTTACAGACAGTGCCTCACTTTTTAAAAATTTTCAATGACTCAACTGTCATAAGTGTATCAAAATTTTATCAATTAATTGAAAAAAATTAAAGCATTAATTGAATAAAGGAAAATTTTGCTATGATATAGATTTTTAAAAAACTTACAGTTGTTATCAATTGGCAGTCAAACAAAATTTGTTGAATAAATTTCAGTAAAATCTTCATGTCACTTTTATAATCCGAATTTTCAAAATTTATAGGCTAAAGTTAATTAAACAAATTTCGTTTAATTCCTAGTTGATAACAACTGTAAGTAATTTTTTAAAATGCTTCAATTTTTTTTTTAATTAATTAATAAAATTTTAATACAAATAACAGTTGAAAGTCATTGCTAATTTTTAAAAAGTGGGGGACACTGTCCGAGAATGCCCTTAAATAGTTTTTTAAAAATAAAATCAGTAAATGTAAATTAAAGTTATCAATTAGTTAAATTGTCTAATGGCTTCTTGTATGAATATATTTAATTATAATGGAATGTTTGTGAAAAATAAAATATAAAAGCTGATGGTTAAATATTTTATTTAGCAGGATGACACGTACGATGATGTGGGCGTACCCGAGTTATGTGTAAATGGATCGGTGAATTATGAAGACGAACAAGTTTATGATGATGTTATGCTTGTACGTGCTTCTTTGCCAGCTAAAATATCCGCAATTGAGAAAGAAAATGATAATAATAATAGTAATTGTAGTGGAAGTGAACATGACAGGAATGCTGATAAACTTTTGATAAATAAAGAAATAAATATAAATGAAAAGAATGTTAATGAATTTGAACAAGAATTTATATATATGAGAAATGATTATTCGACAGTAGATGAGGATGCTGATGATGAGGTTACTGTTTATGATGATGTAGGTGTTGTTTTATGTGAATCTCGTGTCAATAGTATTTATGCCGGTTCTATCAATATCGGCCAACTAGATCCGTCAAAAGAATCAGAGTGGGAAGACTTGGATGAAAATTTATCTGTAAATGGATTGTCGAAAAATTTACAAGTATTGTAAGCATATTTTATTATTTTTTTTATAAAATTGTCTTGTTAGCAAAACGTTAAATTAAAGTAAAAATAATTTCATGATTAAATATTAATGATTTTTTAAATTTATTGTAAAAAATTGGGAGTGATTACGGATTTTATTTAAATCCGAATTCACTTCGTCACTTGGAAATCCGGAGTCTAAAAAGAAAATCACTCCGCATACGGAGTAAATAATGATCTAGATTTTATTTAAATCCGCATTCACTCCGATTTGGAGTTTCAATATTAAATTAAACTCCCCTTCGGAGTGAATTTTACTCCGAGAGGATTAAATAAATAAATAGCCATCCGCTCCGCATTCACTCTGCGTTTACGCAGCTAATTTTTTACAGTGTAGAGTTTAAAATCGAAATGAACGTACTTAGCATTTTGTTGAGAAAATAATAGCTGTAACTGGAGTAATAACGTTTTGCTACAATAAAGCGGAAAATGAAATTCTATAATAATTATTTATTTAAATATGCAGATTAATAAATTCATCTGAAACACAGAGTGCATGGAGTAATAAAAAGAAATCGGGACAAAGACGTACGAGGAAAGTGCGTCGTCAAAGATCGAAAGCATCGCGAAAGAATTCAGCACGCTCGGCCAACCGAGTGTCTCGACAGTCCACTATTTCTGGTAAGTATGTATCGCGTAATATGTATTTTTTATTTGAATTCAATGTATGATGTATACATTCACTTGAAGTATTCTCAGAGAAAATAATATTTTTTCTAATAAAAAAATGTTTATCAATTGAAGAAATTCATTACTTTATAATTATCAAGGGTAGAGGTACTGTTTTTGGTCACTTTAGGGCCAGTTTTGGACACTTGAAAAGTTAAATAAAATAATTGTGTAAAAAACGCAATAACAATCAATTAAAATGGAAATTTTATTTTACACTTTTTCATTAATTAAAATAAAGTATTGGATGTTCAAAAATGGAGCAGTAGCTACAAATGGTACCTCTACTGTATATTTATATTCTTGTTTCAAAAACTCATACATGGTAGAGTTGATTTAAATTTAATTTGAATTAAATAATTCCTATTTAAAGATTTTATGTTCTGATCCATACTTATAAAATTTTTATGAAGAATTATAAGACCTAATCAACTCGTCAAGATTAGAAACAAATGAAAAATACTATTTTCTAATACATTTTTATTGAAGCCCATAGATCTCTTTATATAAGGATTTATCAGAACTTTAAAAAATGAAGTTTTAATTTTGAAATTACATTTTTATAAGAAAAAATAATTAAATATTATTTTATTATGTATTCTTATAAATAACAATAAATGCACAACTTGTACATTCCTTTCAAAAGTGTCGAATTTCCCATTCAATTTTGTAGTTAATTCCGATACAGTTTTTTAACTTCCCGATATGAAAATTTAAATTTTTCAAAAAAAGGAAGTTATTATTTTTAGTCCGATTTTCGAAAATCGACTTTTCATTAGATCTCAACGTTTTGAGATCTAGATGAACGTCCGTTCATTCGCGCACGCGTTTGTGTGTGTGTCATGTAAACTTTTTTTGTCCGACGATATCTTTGGAATGAATCAACCGATTTTAAAATTTTGGCGACAATCGAAAGGACTCACCAAGTCTTAGAACTGATTAGATTTTGAAGCCGGTCGGTCAAGTAGTTTACAAGTTCTACGAAAAATAAAAATAAAAAATTTATTCTTTATTTTTTTCGTAAAACTTTTAAACCACTGACTCGATTCGCTTCAATAAGTCGTAATGAGCCCCTTTGATTGCCGCCAAAACATTCAAATCGGTTGATTCGTTTAAATATTATCGTCGAACAAAAATTATATATTTTCGATCTAACAATTTTTTGAGCTCGAAGATTTTTTCGAATTCTCTGAGCTTAAAAACGGCGGGAAGTTCTGGGGTTAGTCCACGGGATCAACCGCTTTTCACATTTTTTTCATCAGAATCTATTAAATTATTCGAATAGAAAATTGTTGATTTATCTGAAGTTATTTAGTGTAAATATTCTTGTATTGTGAAATTTTTTCTTGTGCAAAATATATCAGTAGTTTAAAAAATGAACTAAAAATAATTTTTAATACAAGAAATTCTGTTCTGAGTGATTATCTTTATCGTTAGAATAAAAAAGAAAGGATTTAAATTTGACATAACAACTTGAAATATGTGCTTGAGTGCATCACATTTAACTGTAAGTGAATAAGTATATATATATGAAAATATATCTAATTATTTATTATGAAAACTACAACTATTTTCTTGTTTCATATTACGGAAGCATATTTTTCTTTGAGAACAAGAAGTTTTATGAGCATGTAATAATTGTTCTTAACGTGATCACACGGTAACTTAATAAAGTAAAAGTTTTCTCCGTAAATTATTGTTATTAATTCAACATATTTTGTTATTATAATAATAATTATAATTACAATAATCATTGTTTGTAAATAAATAGTATAATTATTAATTATTTTAAATAAATGAGCAATAAATCCGATGGATATATTTACAAAAATTAACCATTAATTTTTTAATTGTAACCAATCGTTAAATTTAATCGACCGATTAATTTGTATAAAATGAAAATTATGTCCGATTGTTTTTTACGATTACATAATAGCGATTAAATGTTGGGCAAAAAAAATTTCAAATGTAAAAAGTGAATTCGCAGAAGATGATATCACGTTTTGGTGGTGCATTTATCGGTCATACTATTCGATTGGATTGTGAATGGAATACTAATAAAGTTGGGGAAGAGAAATTTTAATGAGAAATTAAAAAAGTAACAGCAAGAAGTTTACCAAGAAGTCCTCAAGCAATTAACGAAAACCAAAGTTAGTAAATAAAATTTACTGGATTGAATTTTAGTAAAATTTTTTTCAATAAATATATGGATGGTAAATAATAAGATAATTAAAATAAATGAAGATGGAGGAAACTTGGAGCTGGATATGTGGTATTGAGTATGGAGAGTACAAGAGTGACTGGCTGGAAGTACTCGCAAGGTGAAAGCTTATATTGCGTGTTGGTATATCCAACGTTCTCACTCTCAGTCACGGGCGAGCCGGCAACGGCACCCGCACGTCTTTAATTCTTCTCTTTACATACAAATAACAACAATTAAGTTACACTAAAGTATTTATTACGCGTATTAATGATACTGATAATTTAAATAATTTAAACTTTGTTTGAATTTGTAAACAAGTGACAGCAAATTAACAAAATGAGATCAGGTTTAAAAACTCTGTCACGACGTCCCAATACCCAAGGTAACTATTGGTAACTACTACGTCATACATATTTTTAATTTTTAATCCCGTGACTAATAAGAAGGTCATTACTAGATGAACAATCTGTTGGTTTTTTTTAAATTACAAAGCAAGTAATTCATTACGAGATAATTATTTATCTTTAGTGTAAAATGGATTTGGTAACATATTTAACTCAGGACATATTTAAAAGAGAGATTTTTATTGACCTTGAGAATGATTTTAAGTGGCTGTCAGCCTTGGGACGGGATCGGTTCTCATCGTTGGACCAGCAGCGAGTGGGGAAGATACGAATTCACAGTCGTGGAGGGATTGTGGACCAACGAACCTCAAGGATGTCAACCATCTAAAATCAACGGCTGCTAAAGATCAACTAAACTCAACAACAACTTGCACTTATGCTTCTACAACAACAACAACTACTACTACTTCTGCTAGTAAAAATGCTGCGGGGATAAATAATACACAAGGATTGGTACAACTCAGAACTGTTGAAAGAGAAGATGGAGATGAAGTCCTCGTTGACATACAGGAGACATCGTGCTACGTTCTTGAAGGTTTCCTCGAAGGAGATTCTTCTGCGAGTAGAATAGAAAAAAATAATAATAATTAAATTCATTAACTTTTTTATTATTAATTAATTTTTATTAAACCTTTACTATATTTTTTATTATCTATAATATAACTTTTTACTCTATAATGTAAAGGTGCTTATTAAATAAAATATTATTATCATAATGTCTCTTTAATTAAAAAAAAAGAAATCATAACTGCCTAACTTGTTTTTTAATTTATCGAATTGATTATTAATCTATTAATTTAATATTAAATTTTTTTTTTTAATTTAATTTAAAGATAAAAATATTGATAAAATAAATTTATCAACAGATACGTGCTCAGACGATTCAAACTACGAGACTTTATATTCATTTGAACCGTACGAATCAAATCAAGTGGATCCAGTTGATCAGATTGGGAGTAAATTATTTAATACATCAGCGAGTAAAAGTATAACGAGTGATTTAATTGATGAATCTACGAGAGAACGTAATTTGGGAGCTCCACTGAGACCAGTTCCACCCCCGCCAAGAGAATCGAGTCTCACTGGAACGTTTGGTAAACGTATGAAAATGCTGAAACGTACTTGGAGTATAACTAAAGGCAGCTTAGGACGCATGAGAAGAAGAACTTCCGGTTCTACGGAAACAGATTCAAATGCTGATGATTTAAATACTAAATCGGGTATTGATGATGGAAGGAAATCAAGTCAAGTCTTTAGTTTTAAAAAACATTTTCAACGTTCCAGTACAACGTCAACATTTTATCTTGACAATGATAATGATACAAGTGTGAAAAATAATAATAATATTAATAATAGTGCAAGTACTAGCACTAGTTGCGATGATATTTATGAAAATAGCAATTGGATTAACGCTAATTATTCAAAACGCGATACCAATACAGGTGAGAGTTTTAATTTAAAATAACAATTATTATTTTAATAATTTTTATTTTTCCTTTCTAATTTTATCTGATGATAAATTTATATACGGGCAAATTTTTTAATATAGTTGTTAAACCGTATATGAATTTATGCGACAGAGAAAGTGATGAGTTATTTTCACTTTTAAATCCTTAATTGTATTTATAGTTTTTAGTAATTATAATTACATTAGTTAATGATAATTTAATTTATTTTATTTTACTTTATTTAGTTGATGATTATAATATACTGGCGGAAGAACCCTTGTATCAATTTTATGCTGCGTCAACATTTCGTGGTGCTTTTCAATCTGATTCAGACAGTTATGGTGACACCGAAGATTCATTACCGTCAGCTTCTGAGCTAGGTAGACCTGGTTATAGGACACTTTGGTGTCAGACACCACAAGTTATTAAAAGTGGCTTACTCGGTAAGTTTTATTATTTTAATTTATAATACATACACTGTAAAAAGAGCGGTGTTAAAAATGAACTCAATGTAACACCGCGCGGTGTTGAAATGAAATAACACAGGTGTAGGCGGTGTAATTTGACGGTGTCAAATCGGTGTAAAAAAAAGAAATTAGAAAAAAAAATGTATTGCATATAAAAAAATTTAATGAATATTATTTGGAGGAAATTTCAATATTACTATGGACTTACACTGTAAACAATCGGGCATGAATTCGTAGTAATTACGGATTTTATGTAAATCTGAATTCACTCCGTCATTCGAAGTTCCGGAGTATCAGAAAAAATCGCTTCGCATACGGAATAAATACGGAGTTGTTTGTCCAGCGAAGTGATTTGAATTTTACTTAAATCTGCATTCACTCCGTATTTAATCCGCGTTCACTTCGTGAATTTTTTACAGTGCATTTGAATAATTATTTATGTTATACATAATGTATTTAAAAATTACACAATTTTACGCCCACCATTTCAATCACCAATAATTTAATTAATTAATAAAAGCACTGTCTAACTGTAGTGATCGATTTAATGAAAATATTCACAAAGTAAATTATTTTAACACTGAAAAAAAATTTTAACACCGGGAAATTTTTCTAACACCGGTAAAAAATATTTACACCGGCAAATTTTAACATCTACACCACCTAGGCTTACTCCGATTTTTTTTTTACAGTGTATAAATATCTAATTTTTAATAAAATATTAAAATAACAATAATAAAATTATTTACAGAACAATTAACAAGTGATGAAAAAAAATTACAAGAAGCTAAATTTGAAATAATAACATCTGAAGCGTCATATTTGAATTCCTTAAGAGTATTAGTTAATGAGTTTCTGATAAATCATGAGTTAGTTTACGAAGCACTGTCAGCAACAGACCGTGAAAAATTGTTTGGTAGTGTACCGAGTGTGTTGATTGCATCGGAAAGATTGTTGGCTGAATTAGAGAGTGTATGGCGTGGAGATCCGATGCTAAAAGGTCTTCCGGAAGTGTTGCTTAAGCACGCAGAACGGTGTTCGAAAATATACATCGACTACTGCTCAAACCAAGTCAGCATTGATTTGACTTTGAAGGAACTGCGTTTGAAAAAGTCATCAAAATTTATTGAAACTGTTACTCGTATCGAGTCACATCCAGCTTGTCAGAGTTTGACGCTCCATTCGTTTTTAATGTTGCCAATGCAACGTGTTACGAGACTGCCATTACTCGCGGACGCGGTGCTGTCGAAACTATCAACGGAGCATGAAGAACGGCTTGATTGGGAAAAAGTATTGTCTGTACTCGGTAGAGTTGTTACCGAGTGTAATGAAGGTGCACGAGTTGCTGGAAGACAAATTGAAATGGCTTCTTTGGCGAAAAAAATTGAATACACGACCAAAGTACCGCCGATTGATTTACGTGATAGGTATCTGGTAAGAAGTGGTTCTGTTACACAGATACTCGCTAAGCCTGGTGCTGAGTATGTACTGACATTTAGAAAAAAGTTTAACAAGACACCGCTTTATCTTTTGTTGTTAACGGATCATTTACTTATTGCTAAATTAAAGTCCAAGTAAGTTTTATTATGTTGTTTAATACTTAATAGGGATGTGCGAATAGTATTTTCAGTTTTAAATTTGAATTAAATAATTCAAATTTTTCTACCCAAGTAGCACAGATACAACTTTTAGATGTCATAAAAATGTTTTTTAAAACGACAAGACAAAATTTTTTTGTCTCAAAACCAAGTTTTCTTAAATAAATAAGACAAACAGATGTTGGTTCTAGGAGTCATAGAAAATTTGTGTTTTTTTTCCCGCTTTAAAAAAGTAATTTCAATTAAAAAATCGTTAAGATGATGACTTATTTGTCAATCATTTGTAATTTACTTTTTGCCGTCACTGTGTCAAGTCTTTTAAGCAGGTATTTTTTCGATGACAAATTTCTGATAGTTTTGTCAACATTTTGGTACCTTATCGACAGGTCAAAAAACAGCCTCAAAACTTCTATCCTGCAGATAATATGTCATAAAGCCAAGTGTGTTACTTGGGTATTTGAAAATTCCAATTTTGAATCGATTATTGATATTCGATTTCCCAAATAACCCAGAGACAACTTTAAGATGTCTTTTAAAAGGACGAGACAAATTTCGTTTTGTCTCAAAGCCAAGTTTTCTTAAATAAATAAAACGAACAGATGTTGGTTCTAGAGTCGTACAAAATTTTTGTTTTTTTTTCCCGTCAAAAAAGTAATTTCAATTAAAAAATCGTTTAGATGATGACTTATTTGACCATTATTTGTAATTTTTTTCGGTGATATAAATTTTTGATCGCTTTGTCAACATTTTAGTGTCTTGTCGATAGGTCATAAAACAGCCTCAAACTTCTATCTTATAGATGTCACAAAACCAAATGAGCTACTTGGGTTGATACAAATAATTCGCAAGTATGAATTATTTGCACACACCTAATACTTAAATTCAAAAAAGATTTATTGTTTTCTAAAAAAATATAAATTATATTAAATTGTTTAATTATAGTAATCAAGATGAAATCTATTCAGTTATTGATTCATGTAAGAGAAGTCTTATTGCGTTAGAAAAAGTTCCTGATGATTCGCCTTTTGCTGGACGGTATGCTATGATTTTAACACTACTTGATAATTACTGTAGTCGACATGTTGAATATATTTTATCATGTCAAAATGCAACCGAGAGAGAAAGATGGCTTGACGCAGTTTCACCACCAAAACCAAATTTAGTTGGTGAAACTTTGTATGAAACATGGGATTGTCCGCAAGTTATGGCTTTGTATTCTTATACTCCAGTACAACCGGATGAATTATCACTTCAACCAGGTAATTAACTTTATTAACTTTATAAAAATAATTAATCTTTCATATTAAAGTATGCTCAGATAAAGATTACTGGCGATTATGAATTATAATCAATAAATTATTGATAAAAATATTAATGTAGATTATAATTTTGTTGATAATTAAATAGGTGATGTAATAAACGTTCTCAGAAAAATGGCTGATGGATGGAACCTTGGTGAAAAACTTGTAGGTGGTGAGCAAGGCTGGTTTCCTGGTAATTATACTAAAGAAGTTGCTTCTGAGCATGTACGTGCTAAAAATTTGAGACAGAGACATCGATTGCTTGCACTCAGTGAGAGCCTTTTGCAGCAATACGCAAAACAATCTGTTTGTATTAATCGATAATGTGATACATTGTTCGTTGCTTAATTTATATAATTGTATAAAGTATATAAGTAATTAATTTGAAATTTTTTTCATGTATAAATTTTTGTTATTATATTGAAATTGTGAAAAATATTTTTTTAAAATTCGTTTTGTACATAAAAAATATAAATTTATATAATATATATGTTTGGAAATATATAAATGTTATAATTTGAGATGTTAAATTACTTTTTTATTTTTATTTTTAATACAATTATTGTGTAGATAAAATTACATTGTATATAAAAATAGTTTAATGTACAGCGAAAAAATTTAAATAGATGAAATTGTGATGATTTGCAACAAAAAATATATATTTATATGTTTATATTTATAAAATTCACATTTGAATTTTTTTGAAAAATATACTATAGTAAGTAATCAATTAAAGATATAATTATTTAAAATGTAAAAATATGTTATAAACATTCAGTCATTTTGTATAAATATAAATCAATATCGATAGTCAAATGAGTATATTATATAATTTCTTTCATTCTTTTTTTTTTTGATAAAAATAAGTGATTGAAATAAGATAACTGTAAATAAAATAATAAAAAGATTGTAATAATCTAGAGATAAAAAAAATCAAATGCGAATTTTTGACGAACCGGTCGGCCGTTCTTGGAATAACTTCTTAACAAAATATACTTGTAATACCGTTGTTGCAATAATAACAAGAATTTGTACAATAGACCAGTTTTGTACATAAGAATTATTATCAGTTATTAAATTTAAATCACGTGCTTCACGACTTCTACTTATAGCTTGTGTGTTTAACATATTATTGATGTTTTTTTCAACATTAACAATCGTGCTCTGTAAATAAAAAAAATATTTTTTTATATTAACTGTTAAAGTTTTTTAAATATTTTATTGACTTTATTTATTTGTTTAACTACTAATCTGTTATTACATTTAATTAAAACTACTAATGCGCAATGCTGTTTTTAATTTTTATATTTCATGTTTTGATGAATTTATAAATTCTTAAAAAAATGTCAGAAAATCATGATGAAGAATTAAACAATAGCATGCCGAGTAGAATTGAATTACCAATCTCATATTTTACATATATAATTGATTGATAATTTATTTAGATAGAATACAATGTCGTCAAAGTAAAAGTCTTAATTATTGACACTATAAAAAGTATGTTAGAAATTTTAATATATTTGTTTTTATATAAAGTAAGGGATCTAGTATCCGATCAGGAAACTAGTACTCGATCACTTATGTATTTGTATGTCTATATTTACTAAATTTTACTAAATATACATATACAAATACATGGAGTAATCGAGTACTAGTTCCCTGATCGGGTACTAGGTCTTTTACCTTAATATTGATGATAAATATTTATTTTTTATGCTCTTACTTTATATTATTAATTAGAAGTGTATTTTTTACACAAAAAAAAAAAAAAAAAAAGGATTTCTTGGCATAAGAAAAATTTTTCAATACGAAGTGAAAACAAAAATTTTCTTAAGATTAGAGAACATTTCTTGACGCAAAAAATTTTTTCTCATCCTAGGAAAATTTTCCTTTTTAATTCATAATGCGATATTTTTTTTGGGTTGAGAAAAAATTTTTTGCTGCGTAGAGTTCAATATATGCGAAAAATTATTTATAACTCAAAGATGGCGAGGAATATTAAGTAGATAATGAAATACCCTGTCAATAATTAAGTCTTTTACCTCAATTGTAATTTAAGGTCGCGTACAGTAAATTTTTTATAAAACCATTGTAATGAACTAATAAATAAATGAATTTAAAATTATTATACAAATGATTACAGTTATTATGACAAAACTATCGATGTAATTTTTTCGTACAAAGAAACCATAGATCATAGATAATATACTGAAAAATATATGATGAATACAGTAGGACCTCGTTATAAGACTACTAGTTTCTCTCTCAAACTACCGTGATACCTGGTTTATAAAAAAGATAGCAAATAGTCTTATAACGAGGTCCGACTGTATAAGGTAAAAGACCTAATACCCGATCGGGTACTAGTCTCTGATCGGGTATTAGGTCTTTTACCTTATGGTGTTATATATGTTGTTCATATTTTCAAATATATATGTCATACTAAAGGCTGAATTATTATTAGAGTTTTTCTGAGTAAAATATTTGAATTAATTTTACTAAAACAATAAATTAAATAATGATTTGTAATTAAATTCTTCTAGTTATTGATCACGAGTTATTGTTTTGTCAAAATTCCTATAATTCATTATAAATTAATTAAAAATTGTACTATTTATAACTATGAACCTAATTCCGTATAATAGGATTGTAATACATTAAACAAGATTATAAAGTCAATATGATACTACTTCCGGTGAGTTACTTTATATAAATAAAAATAATGAATAGAAATTTTACCGTAAAGTTTTCAACTGAGAGATTTAAATCTTCTAATTCTTTAGTAAATTTGTCCCACTGGTCATACCTAAATATTAAATAAATAAAAAATTATAAGATAAGATAAGCTCTGTTACAAAATAAAATAGAATTAATTAAAAATATATTTACCTGATAACAGTTATATACAGATTGACTAATTTACCAGCAAAACGTGAAAATTGATTATCAACACATACGCTGTAGTAACCACCGGAACCTGACTGGTCTTGATAATCAGCATTAGCACGCCATTGATAAGGAAGTACGATTTCACCCGTAGGATTTCTTACAGCGAATCCAGCTTTTCCATCACCACCTCTCAGTACCTAAAAAATTTTACTTAATTACTTAAGTTACAGTCATCAATCTTTTTTCTTATCACTCATGTCATTAAAAAAATTAAATTACTTACATATAATAATTAATAATTATAAATTAAATTATATAAAACTTTTCTATAGTTATTTTATGTTTAAAAAAAAACATATGGTGGAATATTTAAACTCATGACGTGGCAATTGACATAATAAATAATTTGGAGTATTGTAATTAATAAAATAATATATTTTAATGATAAGATAATGAATAACAATATGCTGAAATTAATGTAATAATTAAATGAGTTAATGAAAATATAAATTACCTGAAAACTAACGAAGAAAGTTGCACCAGGATTGACGTACTGGAAGTAACAGTCCTCCTTGCCGGCATCGATGTGGACTTTGTAGTCCATCGCAACAGCAGGAAGAGTTTCATACCAAGGTCTCGAATCATCGCAGTTTGCAAGGACAATAAAGGTCCCGGCGATAAATAAATAACTCACTAAATTCATCGAAATTGTTTTTTTATTATTTCATTGGTTATATGGTAACAGTTTATACCTGAGTTAATAATTAATCAACACATACACTGACATGTGAGCACACACACAAAAGAATGTGCTGTTAGACTGGTGTGCTATAACTTGGGTATCAACCAGCACAGCCGTTATTTGGATCTGGAGGTCCAGCCAGAGAAAGTATTAAAGTATTATTTCCTCCCTCCTTACCTTTCATTCCCTCCTCGTAGTGAAGACGGTAAACAGTATACTCTGATAATCTTATGCTAAATTATTATTACATTTAATTTTAGTAATTTTGACAGATGAATCTTCATTTTTTATTTATTGTTTTTATACTCATAACCTACTCTGTTTTGTAATGTTGTTTACAAAATTGTGTTTATCAATTATTGTTTTGTTTATTATTCAAATAAAAAAAATGTATAGTCGATTTTCATTGGAGAATTACAAATGACAAATAAAACAAAATATACTACTGATGAAATAATTTATTTTAACTGTCATAGAACTTGTAGAGATTTATTTTATCAGCAATTGGTCGCAATTACATATGATCATGCCCTGATAGCCACCCTAACCATAAGTTAACTACCCTTATAGCCAAGTTGGCGAGAAACTGACGAGAAACTTGCAGCCGCAGTTGGTCCCTCCAAAGTTGATAGACATTTTCTGAGAAAGTTGGTGGCAAAAGTTGGAAATCCAATAAGTTGACGGTCACTTTCTGAAAAAGTTGGTGGCAAAAGTTAGAAATCCAATAAGTTGACGGTCACTTTCTGAAAAAGTTGGTGGCAAAAGTTGCTTGCAAAAGTTGGCAATCATAAGTTGACGGTAAGTTTCCTTTCAATTTTCTCAGAAACTTGCATTCCAGTTGCGGCTCCATACTGGCGCCAACTTTCTGAGAAAGTTGGCGGTAACTTGTAGCAAAAAGTTGCAAAAGCTAAAGTTGTCGACAACTTGTCGTCAAGTTAGTCAGAAACTAATGAATGATCAACTTTTTCACGATCAACTCGTGCTATCAGGGTACCCTGATAGCCAGACATTGCTCTGCAAGTGTTGCAGTGAAACATTTACGGCTAACTTAACGAGAAAGTTTCTGGCAAACCTTGGCTGGATAATACTTTCCTTTAAGATGGCTTCAGAATACGGCAGTAGCTTGAATGTAACTTGACAGAAAAACTTGCCGTCAATTTGAAGTGAAACTTTCAATCAACTTAACGTCGTTGTCTGACGTTAATACTTGTAGTCAAATTGAATAGAAAGTTGCAGACAATTTACTGTCAACTTAAAGGTAACTGCTTGCTCTCCAACACTTTCCTTTAAGTTACCTTTAAAATACGGCAATAGCTTGTATACAACTTGTATAATACTTCTGTTAACTTCAGGATTATAATTATAATCTAATATTTATGTTAATTAATTTTATTATAATTTCAAATAAAAAAAAATATATTAAACTTAATAAATTAATTTTACGATTATTTATTGTATAAAAGTTTTAGTTTGCGAATTTAAATTTAGGCGGGAAAAAGTAGAGTGGTGGGGATAACAATAAAGGGAGAGATGGTGGCGCGTTACTTGGAGTCAATTGTCGCTCAAGTATTGTTACTTGAGACGCGATCGTATTTTATTTCTGTTTCGTAGATTTAGTGAATAAAAATAATTAATAATTAGTAAAAAAAGTATATGAGTGAATAGTGAAAAATAAATGAGTTAATAGTGAGTGATAAATATTAATAATAAAAGCTACTTGGAGTTGATGTAAAGTAAATAGTAAATTTATTTAGCCATAAAAATAGCAGGTCCGATAATATTTTGTTGCTATAAGTAAATTATATATAATTAAAATAGAAAAAAATTTTCAAAAATATTTATTAAAATGTTGCTTTAATATTTGATGTGTTAAATTAAAAATAAAAATTTTTGGTTGTCTGCTGTTTTCATTTTCATAAAAATGGCGGCTAGTTGGATTTAAATTTAATGTTAATTTTTTTTCCGAGAATTGATTCGATGGATTTAAATATAATAATTTAGTGAGACGCCCTATCCAAAAATTTCCATAGAATCCACTCAACTGCGACAAAAACCGCATAGAAACCAATACAGTCTATAAGATTCTATGCGGTTTTTGTCGCAGTTGAGTGGATTCTATGGGAATTTTTGCATAGGGACAGTTAGGAAATTCGCAGTTTAGTAATCATTGATATTTATATCAGTTCTATATTTTTATGAGTTGTATTTGTTTTAATGAGTTGGTGATATTTTAATTGTTGTTTTATATAGTTATTGATTAATACGAATAGATCAGACATTTTAAATAATTGTGATAAGTGAACAAGTGATGTGAGTGCTATGGTACATTGTGATGTTGAAAAAAAAAAAAAAAAGTAAAGCTATTGTTTCCAGCCATCTTGAAAATTTTGAATTTATTTTGAATCAAGAATCCAACAAATTTTCATGGGGCGCTGCCATCGGTAAGTCAAATTTCACTTTTATCAAATGATTGTATTTACCGACTGGTATTTTGTGGAGCATGCGATCGTCGATAAATTGAATATTGTTTAGATTTATATTTTAAAAAATGTACCCCGATAGCCACCTTAACCGCAAGTTAACTTCAAGTTACTGCCGTATTCTGAAGCCTACTTAAAGGAAAGTGTTGGAGAGCAAAAAGTTACCTTTAAGTTGACAGTAAATTGTCTGTAACGAATTAAATTTGACTACAAGTGTTACTGTCAGACAATGACGTTAAGTTGATCGAAAGTTTCACTTCAAATTAATGGCAAGTTTTTCTGTCAAATTACATCCAGATTACGGCAGTAGATTTGCATCAACTTGCATGCAAAAAGTATACCCTGATAGCCAAGTTGGCATTTCCATAAGTTGACAGCAACTTTCCGAGAAACTTGTCGACAACTTTCAGCTCGTGTAACTGTTGCCGACAAGTTGACTACAAGTTGCTCAGAAACTTGGTGACAGGTTGCGGCAGTAGATTGTCGCCAAGTTTCTGAGTAACTTGTAGCCAACTTGTAGTCAACAGTTACACAAGCTGAAAATTGTCGACAACTTGTCGTCAAGTTGGTCATAACTCATGTACACTCGTTGTCATTAATGCCTGGCCTCCTGCATGGCTAAGATTCTATAGTCTGGAGGACCAGGCATTAATAACAACGAGTGTACACCAACTTTCTGATCAGAAACTCTGGCTTTCAGGGATTATTCAGTCAAGGCTTGCCAGAAACTTGTCGTTAAGTTACCCGAAAATGTTTCACTGCAGAACTTGCTGAGCAAAGTGTACCCTAATAGCACAGTTTGCTTTAGCAAAAGTCTCCTTCAATTTGTCATTAAATACCCGTCAACTTTGGGTCTTCCGTTTTTGATGATAATTTGTATGCAACTTGCTATTCAATTTGACGTAAATTTACTGCCTGAATTAGAATGCAAATTCATTTCAAAAGTTGACGAAAAAAGTTGTCGTCAATTTTCGATAGCTATCAGGGAAGTTTCGGTTCCAAGACGGTCTTGTTGATGGTCCTAAAACACCCTGTTCGAATGCAAAATGACCGTTATAAAATTTTCGGTCAGAGTACATTATTTCGGACCGTCAAAAATTTTTTCGTTACAAATTTGGTCAGTCATAATTAGTTCATTAAATTTTCGGCCACGAATTAAGGCTCGGCGAAAATGTGCCACGCTTAAAACTACATTTCTCTTAGACAGCCGTGGCACATTTTCGCCGAGCCCGAATTAACGCGTGCTCACGAATTTATCAGTCGAAAATAGGCTAGATGAGATTATAAATATGTGTATTAAACTTGAAATAGTAATTATAAGTGAGGTTAAAATTTTTAATTAATTAATTAAACGTATTTTTGGGTACAATCCATAAAATATAATAAAATATGATAAATTAATTTATAACCCTGTGGAAAAGCTCTCATAAATTCTGATACGATATTGAATATTTTTTATAAGAATGTATGAGCTTCGAAAATATCTATGAGATTTAAAAAAATTCTGATATGAATTCTTATGAGAATCTATGAGTCAAAGCTTTTAATGTTTTCCTATCATGATTTCCGTACTAGATTTTTAAAAGAATGAGTAAGATTTTTCAATTTATGAGATTTTGTGACTCGAATTCCGCCAACGATTATAAGATTGAATAAGTACTTTCACTTCTATAAGATTGTTACAGTTTATTCTAATGTATCTTCAATAAGAATTGATCAGGCGAATTCCGATGTTATAATACTTACAAAATCTCAATAAGATTTTTTTTTTATACGAAATTTTTAGAATTTATAAGTTTTAATAAAAGTTATCCTAGGAGATAATATCTTATTGAATATCATAAAATATTTATCATATTTTATGAGAAAATATTTAACAAGTATTTCTTAGAAATTTTATGAGACTGCAGATTCATGAATCAGGAATCACATGGACAAATGCAGACCTTTTTCTCATAAAAATTTGATGAGAATTAGTAAGAAAATCTATAATCGAATTAACTTGTAAAAACTTAAAAGATTTAATTTTAATTTAAAAGCTATGTGATTTATGAGTTTTTGTAAGTTTTAGTTAGAAGGCTATTACTTATAAAATATTATTCTTGAGTATACATAATAAAAACTTTTTGAATTCATGCTAAAAAATTCAATAATTTAGCATATAAACCTTAATCAATAGTAAAGAAATTGTAACTTAATTAATTTCATAAATTTTTTCGTTACTATATGGAAAAATACTGTACTCACATTGATTAATCAGTATCAAATCTTATATGATTACTTCAGAAATCGTCTCATAGAATCTTATTCATTTCCAAAATCTACGCAATTGTAAACTTTACATTTTTCGAAAACTTATAAATACTTATAATCACAAAATTACAGCTTCTGTTTCTTATAGATTCTGATCATTTAAATGAGAATTTAAAAAAAAAATTTTTTTTGATGCACCATCTATGAGAAAATAATTGTATAAGAATTTTTGAGATTTTTCGCGGACAAATACTGATCGTTTTCTCATAGCCAATTTTTTTTATGAGATTTTATAAGACCTTTTCCACAGGGAAGATTCTAGATAACAAGTATAGATAAATTTATTTTATCTGTACTTAAATTTGAAATCTTTAATTAAATTTACATGCTAATCCCTTGACATGCTGATTGTTGGTGGTTATGATTGTTATAATGTTTTGTTGCCGTCTCAATAATGGCAAAAATTGCGATTTAAATAATTTTGGTGTACAACAGTTATAAACGCGTCTGTATAAGACGTTACTACAATAATGGCGGTTCGTCATTTTATAAATGGTTCGCAGACGGTTGTGACCAAGATATGACGGTTATTAAAACTGTCCTGGCCGGTCACATTTGCATCATTAAATTTGATGGATTAAACAAAGAATTATTTAGCCGGTAATTATTCAGATATAATTTGTAATATTAAAATTCATTTTTTATTAAAAAATCATTGATAAATAAATTCATTAAAATATAGTCGATGTCGATACAACTCTAGTATGACTCATGATTTTATTTTTTCATTCCGAATCAGATAGATTTTTCAAAATTGAAACTCATTGTTTAGAATATATGAAAAAAAAAAAAAAAACATTTTTTATCCACAATTCAGAGTATTCATGTAAAATAGTTGAGTATATGGACAAATCATATATGTAATGAAAATTTAAATCGAGTTGTATATCCTAATAATAGTTATCGCATATTAAATAATACTTTAAAAGTTTTGTTATTTACAACTAAAAATTGTTACTGAAGATCGATAAATTTATTAACGTAAAAAGATATTAATTCAATTATGATAGTTAACTTTTTTATAAGATTACTAATGTTGATCAATAGTAAAATTTGTAAATTTTATTATTGAAAAATATCCGTGTAAAAGCTGATTATGTTCAAACTCCAAAGAGTATATTTTAACTAAAGAAATATGTGAAAAATCTAGTAGACCTAGATTTCTGAAATGTTTTGCACTTCAGCCGAAAATTACAGGCCACCCCAACTACCCCTCAAGCCGGCTTTAGAGTCAAATTGCACAAATTGTTTTCATTTTCGTTGGGTGAAAAACGTTCCGATATTCATCAGGTACATAAAGAAAAAATACATTTTCTTCTTTGTAATTGTTCACTTCTAAAAATATTGCAATTCAAAGTAAAAGAAAATTAAGGCTTTCAATGAGTATTCAGGTAGAAATTGAAGGTATCTAACGAGGGAAGGTAACTATGCTTTATATTCTATTCATTTACGTCTTTAATGTATGGTAATTATAAAGATGTATACGATTCATCACCATTGTCATCTTTATAGCACTAGTTCGTAAATTTAGTAGATTTAAATGTACTTGGGCAAATTTTAAGATCAATTTTATTTCTTTACATATTTAAATAATTAAATTTCCTGCCTAGATTTTAAAATCCAGTGCGATAAATCTTAACTATGACATAGAGATTTGACACTTTACTTCTTAATGATAGTCTTTAGGTCTTGGTTATAAGTAATTTTTGAAATTTTACGCACATTAGTACTAATTATGTTTATTGATAAAATTGCTTTTGTCATTAGCAAAAATAATGAAAATAAAAATAAAACCATTCCATTTCTCAACTCTGACGTCAATGAGTAGCATATTATACATATATTTCTTTCCGTTACGTCTTGTCAAATAAAACCAAAACTTATTACTAAATTTAATAGTTTTATTTTGAAATTTCAAACATAGTCGATTTGAGTTTTAAAATTATTATCTTTGAAAATAAAATAAAATGAAAAATTATTAATTTTCATAAATATTTATTTATTAATTGATTTTAAATTTCGAATCATTCTAATTTTATAGTTTTAATATTTTCATAAGGGTAATTTAAAAAAATTTTTTATTTTTTTTACTCTTACCCTCTGAAACGTTATTGGTTGCCGAGAAAAAGATTTTTTTAAAAGATGGGCTCTCAAGCTCAACTTTAAGAGGTCGCTATTTTAATTTTAATTTCGCATCTAATTAACATTGAAATTTTTTTTTTTCATTAAAAGTTTAATTACTCGTAAGCTACTGAATATTTTTCAAATTTATGCATAGTTCTTTAAAGTTGATTTCTCAAGCGTTTCAAAACTCCATGATGAGTCATAATTATTATCGTAAAAACGCCAATTGAAGCTAATGATAATAATAATGTTTTTTTTTTTAATAAAACAATCGATATTTTTCAGATACCTTCCATTGTCGTTTTTGATTATAAAATAATCATGACTTATCATAGGGTTTTGGAAAACTTGAGGAATTAGCTTTAAAGATCTATCTATGCATAAACTTCAGAAATATTCAGTAGCTTACGAGTATTGAACTTTTAATGACAAAGTAAATTTATAAATATTGATTAGATGGGAAATTAAAATAAAGATAGTAAAGGGAAAATAAAATAAGACCTCTTAGAAATGAGCCCATCTTTTAGAAATATTTTTTTTCGGCAACCACTAATGTTTCAGGGGGTAAGATAGAAAACAAAATATTAGATATTTTTTTTGAACGATCCTAATTTTCATACATTAATAAAATAAATATATTTGGAAGCAGATATAACAATAATACTAAAATAAGTTGACTTTGTTAGAAATACTGTTGACATAAAAAATATTTTCCTTCGAGATTGATTGATTTATATATATATCTTTCGGCAAACGTTTACTTTAAGCAAAGAGCTCATTACAAATTTTTTCAACACATGGACACCACATAAGGGCATAAAGTTCTTTGAAGATCGTGGATGTCAGTTGGTGAGCTTAAACTATAACGACTGCCATCTATTTTACAAAATCGACTTCTATGTACCTAACAGTCGGCATTTTTTGGGCTCTACAGGGGGTAAACTTTGATCAGACCGATGTCAATCTGCTGACGGGATATAGAGCGAAAGTATAAATGTATTTTAGCTTCTGATGATTTTTATACTTTTCAAAAAATCAAATCATGTTGATTTTTCTAATGTCTACTCCTATAGTATATAGAAATCATAAGTTACATATTGATTTACTCATATTAATAGCCCATATCATTTTTATTCTTATTTATGTTCACTTGGAATTATAATGTCAATGAACTTTAGTATGAATGTAATAAATCTTGGTTTCGAACATTTTTTTTCTTTTTTAAAAAATAATAATGTTCATAAACAAATTCAACGATTGAAACTTTGAAATAAATTTAGTCAGGTGAGATTTTTACGAGATTTTCCATGATCTTCATTCGCTATGGGTCATTTACGATGCGGGAGGCCTGCGTTTCTGTCTCAAATGGTTTGATATAAATTTTGAATTAGCCTCAGATAATAAAATTACGAGAGGTTGTGTAGTTTACGGTAAAAAATAAAGAAAAACCTTTGAATTACCGATCGATACATAGAAAACTTTGACATTAATATTATATGTAGTTTTTTTTTTCTTTTTAATTTTTGTTTTATAAATTTAGACATAATTTACATGAGGAAATACTTTTATTATTCCAAGTAAAAATTTTACTATTCACATAAACTATAAGGAAAACTAGGGCAAGGTGGCCTACTTTTTAAACCCCTAAAATTTTTAAAATTTTTTCATTATTTTTGAGTTCATTATTAAAAGCAACTTTTAAAATTTTCGAAATTTTTATATTTCTTGTTTTTTGCTTAACCATGATATAATAAGTAATTATCAGTTTGAAATAATTAGCAGATAATTAATTTGTTATTAAGAGGAAAAATACATATTAATTAAAGAAACAGATTTATTTCTTTAAATTTAATCTTCTATCAATTGATAAAATAATATATTCAAACAATTACATTTAAGATAAGATTTTATTGAGGAAGGGACCGGAGAAAAAGGAAACAAAATAATTCTGCTCTTCATTGAATTGATATATACGCTAATTTAATATCAGCTTACATTGAAAGACTATACGATAAAAAAAATTATATAAATAATTTTGGGAGAATAATTTCTCAGCCTCTGCTTAAATTGAAAATTATTGTAAAAGGAAAAAATTTGAAATCGATGTAATAGTTGACTGAAATTTTACTTTTAAATATGATCTTTTAGATAATATCTGTATTTGCTCATCTTTCCGAAATTTATTAGAAATAACTTAAAATATTTATTTTAAAAGTGAAATTTTGAAAAAAAATAATTTTTAAGATCAATAGCCATAACATTTTCGGTTTTTAGAATTCTCGTTAGCTCGGTCATTTTATCTGCACAGAAAAAAAGTGTTTCTTGGCGCAAGAAAAATTTTGTATTATGAAATGGAAGCATAAATTTTCTTGACACAAGAAATTTATTTCTTGTCCCAAATAAATTTTTCTTGGCCCAATAAAATTTTTTCTCTCCAAGAAAATTTTCGTTTTCAATTCATAATGCGAAAAATTTCTTAAGACCGGTAAAATTTTTCTTGGGGCGAGTAAAAATTTTTTGTGCCAAGAAATCCTTTTTTTCTGTGTGGTCTTTTTAATTTCGAAACTTATCAATTGTAAATGTCAAAAAACTTATTTTTGAAATCAAATGACATGAAAGTTGACAGTTAAGTTTATCTTCTGATTGCCTTGCGTCGGTCATCCTTAAATTTAAACAGTAAAATTTAAATTTATTGAGATTATTTATTTGATGCTCAATTGCACAGACAGTTAGCAAATTAATTGAATTTTATATGAATCTAATGATAATAGAAAACAAAAGTTTAGATGATAGTGTAGTGATGATGATGGTGATGATGATCCAGACACTTGTCCAGTTAAGAAAATTGTATGTCCATTTGACGTAGGATCAACTACGCTGTTGGAGTCAAGATGAATAAACGAGGCCGTTGAAAGATAAAACCACACAATACACCGCAGGTCTCGTAGCTCCCTTGCCTTTCTCAGAAATGTTCAGTTGCGATGTCAAAAAATTTTTACTTGTCAAAAATTTAACTATTGTCATATTGTAATCGTGTATATATTTCCACATACAAGCGGAACGAACAACAATTTTTATTTTTATAACTCGAGAAAAAATACCAACTAAGTATTTTAAAATAAACAAACAACGATAAAGTTTTTTCTTTAATATTTAAAAAAAAAAACTTGTCTCTATATCATTCAAATAACAAAAAATATACATTTGATCAACTATATATTGAAAAAATTAAAAGGTAATTTTAAGTAAAATATATATTATGGGAAGCTACACGTCATCTTTAGCATCGTTATAAGTATTCGAAAAATTGTTCGAAAATTTATTAGAGTTGCCCAAAATTTCTGGTATATCTATATATACATATATATTTTTTAATCGCAATATTTTATCATACGCAAGATGAAATCCGTGACGAGCGTAACAGATTCGTTAGTTTAATATCAAAAGGCTTTACGACCGTACCTGGAACTACTTGGGTCTCTCGCGGTTCGCCAACAAGCAATTATATCCACTTTAATTTTTCCGTCGACTTGACGTGGGACAGAAGAACTGTTTGATCAGTCCGACCTTGCTTGGTCGTTCCTCGAGGTCTTCGATCTTCTTCTATTCTATTTTATTTATATACACATATATATATATATATATATATATATACGAAAGATAAAACTATATGCCAAACCAAAACTGAATAAATGTCGGTCAATTCTCGGAGCTTGATACACAAATCACTATCTTTTCGGCATTCGAGTTTTTGTTTTTGTTTTTTTTTTCATAATATTATTTTCGATGATGTATACACATACAGATATTCTAATCACTTTTTCTTCAGGAGTCCTTTCTCCACTAACTAATCCGTTAGATCACACAAGCGCCACTTTTGTAACAAATTAGCTTAGATCTATCTAATTAAAATAAAAGCCAATAAGATTTCTTGCTTTTTTTTTCTGCAGATTCAAAATTAGATTCTAGAGTTTCAAATTAATTAAAAATATACTTTATATATTCTTGAGAACTTAAGTAATTACAATGAACAAAATTATCAAATTGTTGGAGAGAAAATATTTAGAATTTTTTTTTTTAAGAAAATTAGAAAAAAATATAGATAAGATTAATCTTATTAGATGCGGTATTTTTTAAGCGTTTTGGGTTGCATTTTTTTCCTAGACAAGTATGGATGTGGGATTAAGAAGTCACGGTGTAAGGTATTCTGGGTGAGATGGATTTGCAGTGGTTTTTCCAACTGAATAATTTTTCCTAGCGTGTCTAGTAATCTGTTGGATAGTCAATGTGAGGAGGAATAATAGAACAACCACGTAGAGGGTAGAAGATGGTTCGAAAACTTGACTTCGTAAAGAATACACTTGAAAAACAAGATGCTTTTTATAATATTTCTATAAATTTTGACATAATCCGTAACATTTTTTAAAAATGATCTTTATTAATGATGAGATCTCTTCTTCTTTTTTTTCTCATAACTCAGACTGTCTTTTGTTAGATAAATCTTTTGTAAGAATTGCAAATATTTTTCTAAGAGGAATTGAATAACTATTGAGTTGTCTGTATTCAAAATTCAATAATATGAAGTATTTTTTTTTTTTTTTTCATCACAGGACTTTTTAAAAAGTTTCATTAATATTTTTAAAATGTTTATAACTACACTATAAAAAATTGGGAGTGAATTCGAAATGATAAGGGATTTTATTTAAATCCGAATTCACTCTGTCATTCGGATTTAAAAAAAAATCACTTCGCATACGGAGTAAATCAGGAGTTTGTCTTTTCAGCGGAGTGATTTTGGAGTGGTCTGGATATTATTTAAATTCGGCTTCACTCCAATTCGGAGTTTTCATATTAAAATATATTCCTCTTCGGAGTAAATTTCACTCCGAGGGGATTAAATAAATAAATACTCATCTGCTGCAGATTTAATCAGCGTTCACTTGGCGAATTTTTTCCAGAGTGTATGATAAAAATAATTTAAGTAATTATTTATTTAAAATAATTTTCGATATTCACTTAGAAAGTTGATAGATAATGCTGTGCATGATGTATTTTGAAAATATTTAAGAAACTTAAAAGTAATTTAAAGTTACAATCCTTCTACCTGCGGCAACAATCTCTGAAAACAGAGAGTTAAATCTTGCAAAATATACGCAGTTAAAGAGTTTAAGTCATAAATCCAATAGAAAATATACAGTTTAAAGTTTGAAAGTCAATGGAAAAATATGTACCCAAAGGATTTAAACTGATTGGATTAGGATTCTTTTCATTTAAATTTATGTATGACTATAGGATTAACTTATTTTGAAAGTAGCGACATTTTAAAATTATATCTTATTTAATAAGTACTCAGTACGAAACTTAAAATTTTACGAATGAAAAGAGTTACCAATAATGTCCGGTCTGACTTTCAAAAAATTATTTTAAGTCTGCCATAAATTACCTTCGCTAATCTTACTTTTGTTTGCATTTCATACTAGACGGGAGTACTCCGAGGAAAAAGTATAGGAACGTTTCCTAGTGGTGGTTATAACAAAGATCATTCCATTACTACTATAGGGATGATTACACGAGATTATGGGATATACTCTCATAACGTATGGGTGAAAGTTCTCATTATTATGGGAACAGTTATTCTTAATGCAGTATTGCTATTAAATTATAGAAATATCAACACACACGGAGAAAAAAAATGGTCGTTTTTTTTCATTTTCATACAATTATTTTTCAATGTTGCCATAGAAAGCTCCACGTTAACATAGAAATTATTGTTATGCCTACTTAGTAAAAATACCTACACCAGCATAGGAAAAATTTCTATAAAAAATATCCATAAAATATAGAAATTTTTCCCATCTTTACATATGGAATATTTCATGTTGACATAAGAATTTTTACTATGTCATCCCGAGTCGAAATTTTGGCCCCCATTTCAACCTCAAAAAACCAACTTTGGTGAGGTTGTGCGGGGCCAATTGAGGGTGAAATTACATACAAATTTTGCCTCTCATTTGACGATGTAGTAGTTATCGGACAAAATACCATAGTGAGGACGATATGAGGGCGAAATTTTGAGCCTCATACAACCCTCTTCAGCCTCATACCATATTACTTATTTTTGTCTGTGTGTGTAGTATGTGTGTGTGTAGTGTGTGTGTATGTGTAGTTATGCATTGTTATATATATATATATATGTCGGAGATAAAAGTATAACTGGGGTTTTGCAGAGACTTTGGAAAGTCCCAACTACATTTTAGTTTATATTTTATTTAAGCAACAATATTTAGCAATAATGTTTTACAACTTAATCGGATTGGGAAATTTTTTAAGATTGTTGTAAAATATTTTTATGACGGTAGGCTTAGACTTGGAGTGGCATCTGCTCACCAAACGTATAGCCACGGTCAGAGGATAGTAAAATAGTGCGATATAGAATAATGGAGTTCGCTTTTGGGTCTTTCAGGTAAAGACAGTAGTTTTTGAGAGTAAGAGTTCAGAGTTTAATTAGAGTGACACTTCTGTTTGAGCTTGAGTCGAGAGCACCTCGTATCCTGCTGACCGTGTATTCGTTCTCAAGTCTAATTTTTACTGTCGGGCATATTTTATCTCTATCGAGCATGTTAACTCTACGATTGAGTTGTATATTAAATAAGTGAATACTGTTGTACTACTTGTGTATTATAATCCATATAATTATTTGAGTGTAGTTATTGTAATATTTAGCCTCTAGTGAATATTCAACATTTTGTAACGTTAATCTTAGTTTATAACATATCGTAATACTTGAATTATTTGTAATACTCTAATCATTTGTGAAATCTCCTCGAGAGTAATTTTGTGTGTGACGATAGTTATTTTGTTATTTATCTGACATTTTGTCCTTTAAATAAAAATGTCTACAAATAATGGTAATAATAATGACGGTACTAAGAGTACCGATCCACTACCTGCTGGCCCTCCGACATATATATATATATATATATATATACATATATATATATACATACAAATGTATACATTTCTAGAAATTTCTACAAAATATATCGATTCGTTGTCTTCCTGTTCATTACATTGTTACTCATCGAAATCTAATACAAATATAAAATATTATTACTTTACTCGTTTTAGAAAAAAATAAACTTTGAGTTCGATAGAAAATTATTAATCTTTAAATGTTAATTTTTAGATGACTGTTGTATTTCCACTATTGCTGTTGTAACAGGGTAAATTGAGTTTTATTATCAACCAAAATCGTGATTTTTCACGGTTGGTCAATTACCCTACCTGCAACCCCAAACGAGCATTCAATTAAGTTTTTCGACTTGTCGCCGGGCGCACTAATTGAAAATGCTAATATGCGAGGCCCAATCATAATTAGGTAGAGGAGGAGTTTTCCGATCATTGCCGAAAATAATCGAGTGAAATTAATAAAACTCCAAGACTGCAGCGAAAAAGAACATTGGTGACCGGAACGACCGGACTGAACAGACGTTCAACGGAGTGTCAATGGGACTGGGCGGTCATCGAGACAAGACTTGTGACCGGAACGACCGAACCAGACGGACCTAAAGTGAGAAGCCAACAACATAGACGCCATTATCAGACGCTGTTAATTATATCAGGTAAATTTATTTAATTGTGATTTGGTGAATTATTGTGGAACCAAGCGATAAAAGAAAATCCAAATTGTTACAAGATACCAGGCAGGTAGCCGATACCTTTTATTATCAAGAACTGATTGCGTCTGAATAGCAGGTTGAACGAGAGTATTTTGGCGAAGACGAGAATTTGATCCGAGAGAGTCCACACGATAAGGGAAATTTGAGACGACCCGGTTACCCAGACACACACGGTCCATAATAACTACACGAACAAGAGAGAACCTAATACACGGACTAGAGAGAACAAGACACGGACGAAGACAACTAATACAGAACGAGCGACGGAAAAGAATCAACGTAAATTGTAATAGGTATTCTGTTAAATATTCCAGGCAGAAAGCCGGAATATTTGTTAATTATAATATATAATTTAACGTCGTGTCCGCGAAGTATTGTCGTGTCAATTTAACGTGTAATAAAATAATTGTAAACCCGGACCCAACAAGTATTAGCTTTGATATTTCCAGGCAGGTTGTTTGTCACTCGCCGGAAAATTCTTCTGGAATCTTCCAGGCAGGTCGTGTAAAGCATTGCCGGAAAATCAATTGCGTTCTAGTCAAAGTAATCTAGTCATTAATATTAAGTTAAAATTAATTATAAGTAAATTACATTTATAAATCAAATAAAATCATTTAATAAAATTATAAACGTTAAAAGTTTCGTGAAATGAAACGGGAAAATAAATGGTTGAGTTTTGAGTATTGTGATATCGAAGTCGTGATAAATTGTTAAGCGGTCATATAAAATAAATCCTAAAACCGGCTTAACAAAATTATTGATAAGAAAAGGATAACGTTTATAAGAAATTAGTTATTGGAAAATTTATTAGTGATTTTAAAATGGTAATTAAATAGATGGAAATTAATTTTAAATACAGAAAATAGGTCAATGGAATTTTATATTGGTAAAAGTGAGAGTCAGTGAAAAGCGTAGTTATGGAAATTGTGATAATTAAATAAGTTGTAAATAAGTATTAGTGTTAAAATCACGTAGAGGGTCCAGGGAACCGCGTGAATTAATTGTAAAGTCGCGTAGAGGGTCCAGGGGACCGCGCGAAAGTAAAATTAAGGTTTTAGCCACGTAGAGGGTCGCGTTGACCGCGTGGAGTTCAGGTTAAAATAAGTGTGTGTGTAAAATAGTCCAGGGGACTCAGGGTGAGTGTGTGTGAGATAGCCAAAGGTAGTTGGCTTAGTTTAGGTTTATAAGAGATAAGGTATAGAAGGTCAATAAAGGTTTAAAAGGTATAATAAAGGTTTATAAGGTTTATAAAATAAAAGGTCATAAGGTTATAAGGTTAAAAAGGTTTATTGAATAAATAAAAGTTAAAGTTGTCAAATTAATAATTAAATTATTTATAAATTATCCTTCCTCATCCTTCTCTTACAATTAAATAAATTACAACGACCCTGATGATCTAAGATCCAGCTCTGGGAGGCCGTTATTACTTCCAGTGGCGCCCTTGACAAAAGGACGACCAGAGTAACAGCATAGCCCTGTTATACTGTTAACAGGCCAGCGTTTGAAGACTGAATGATGAAAAGTTTAGAAATATTTGAGCCATGTGCTAAGGATTTTAAACATAAAATTTTATGACCCATTCATGTTGTTTGAAAATTTTTTTTACTTAGCTCGGGTTACACTCAATATCCAGGATAGTATACATAAAAAGGAAAATACATTTCACTATTTACAATATAGCGTTTAAAATTATACAGGGTGGGTTGCTAACAAATTCGTACACATTCCATTTAAAAACATTAGCTATATAAGTTGAACAGTCAAAAACTTAGGTACCATAGAATATTAGTAGACAATGCAATCGGATGTAAATAAGTATTATTTTAACTTAACTTTTATAGATATAGATTTATTAAATTAAAATCCATTTTACATCTTGTGTATTTAACACTACATGTATTTACCATATTTCATACATTTTATGCATATATAATTAGTATTGTTATACTTTATTTTTATCTCAAAAATTAAAATTCTTCAGCAATGTTATAATTTATCATTTTTATGTCATTTTTAGTTTTAAATTTTTCCTTAAGTCCTTTTCGAAACGAGGTTCTTTTATGTATGTATGTATCTATGTAAGTATATTATAAGTGGTAGTCGAAAATGTGAGTTATAACATAAATATAACAGTGATGTGCTTGGGCTCCATGAGTTTCAAATGAGGTTTATGAGTTTGATATGAGGTTCAGTTTAGTCGCATGAAGTTTCTGAGTATGAAATGAGAGTCAGTGTGAGGTTTATGAGTTTGAAATGAGGTTCAGTTTAGTCGGATGAGGTTTCTGAGTATGAAATGAGGGCCAGTAAATTTCATTGAGGGCGAGATGAGATTCACTTTGCTCTTTTGAGGATGAAATGAACGGCAAAACCCAAAAAATAGTGTGAAATGAGGGCTAAAATTTCGACTCGGGATACCATAAGAAGTTCCCTTATGTGAATATGGGAAAAATAGCCATTTTTTTTACTAGATTAGAAACGGTTTCTGCGTACACATAAATATAAAACTTTTATATATTGTGGAAAAATTTTGTTTAATGTATAGGTGAATTTTTTCATAAATATTAAAGAAACTGTTTTTGTAATATTATGACAAGTGTTCCTATAGTATTATATTACAAAAATTATTTTCTTCGAAATTTAGGGGTATACTTTATTTTACTCGACTCCTTTTCTATAAAAATTTATGATCAGATTGCATATGTACAAGCAAGTTTAATTTTGAAAAACATATGATTATATATGCTCCCTATGTGTCTGATATTGTAAGTACAAATAAAAAAATCCATCAACACTAAGGGTATATTATATGTATCAAAGATATACTTTTTTTAAAGATTAAACCACTTCATGTATAGTCGTGCGGTATGACACGGTGTCCTTTTTTTAGAGCGTACGATTACACAAAAGTCAGGTTGCGTAATGGATCTATGTTACAATAAGACGGCATTCTTTGATTTTGAAATTCTCACGGCACCATGAACATACTAGCACCCCCGTTGCCTTTTTATTTCTCCCCAAGACGCAACAGGTCGCACTGTGACGACCAAACCGTCCATTTATTTCATTTCTTTTGAGCTTACAGTGAGTTTCCTAACATCAGAGTCTTTCTTTTGGTTTTTTCGTTGTTGTGTATCGCATTTATCTCGTCTCAAATAATGATTTCTCACTTTTAATATAAAAAATAATAAATTCTAATCCATGTGCATCACGCAAATTTATTACTCTTCGAGTCTTGTGTTGATACTGATCTCAGGTCTCCAGCTCGAAGATTCGATAAAGTTTGTAATAGTACATGAACAATAGGATAATAAAAAAAAACCCAAACATTATACTATTTTTGTACACGAAAATTTATAAATCAATTATTTATATTTTTCAAATTACTTTCCCATTTTTTTAACTTCCCGCGTTAAGAAAATTGGAAATTTTCAAAAACAAGAGGTTTCATGTATTAACTTGCTGCTTTAATTCAAAGTTCACGTAACTCTTTTTTATCTTGATCATTTCTATTAATTTTTGTCCAAAAACTTATTGATAATTTTCAATTTCTCGAACCCTCGGAGATTAATACGAAACGTCACTTTTTTCGAGCTTGAAGGGCTTAAAAATACTAATGTATTTAAAACGGTATTGTCGAGCTCAAATAGCTCGAACATTTATCGACAGTAATCGTCAGGATCAAACGTCTTTCAGATTTTTTTTTTTATATTTATCATTATACATATATTTGCTTAGTTGGTATTTACTTCTATACAGAAATTGAAAACCAATTTTATTGTAAGAAAAAAAGTCGAGACGTAAGATAATTAATAATGATTAATAGATTGATTTATCTAGGCTAAAAACTGACCTAGTGATTGCTCTTAATACACAATTTTTCAGACTATTGTCTACGATTATAACGGTTAATGTTTTCTGTTTCTAAAAAACTATCTATAATTAATGATTTTTTTGGAGAAAAGTTGTACGCGTGCCTCTTGTTATTTATTTATTTATTTTTTTTTTTATAAATAAGTCTAGTTATATAGACTAAAAAAAAGACAATAGGTTTAAATTTCCAGTCGTTTTATTTTTTCAATTTTTTTGCTTGTTTTCTGACCATATAAATTTTTGATTAATGAATTCAAAACTGTAACTATTCGTATGCCGGCACTTGGTTTGTTTAAGAATGGTTCCGGGCTGCCTACATAAATGGTGCGAGGATACCATAATTTTTTTCCTGGTCATCATGATCGATTGCTATTTATAATAGGCTAGTGATCGAAGACTCATCCTGATGTTTTTTCGTTTTTTCTTTCATCTTTCATCTCGATGAATGTAAAAAAATCAGACATCAACATTTCAACACATAATGCTTTTATAACTTATTGTTTACATTAAAGATTTTATCTTAAACCGATTACAAATAATTCTGCAAAAGATTTATTTATTTATATTATGGCTTTAAGAAAATATCAAAATTCATGAAGTATTCTGGTTAGAAAAAACGACTATAAATATCTATTCATCTCAAATCGTCTCAAATTTAATCTCAATTCTCTTAATACATTTAATAATCCTACTCAACTAGGCCATATTCTACCTAATCTTATATTATTATAGACTTTGCCGTGTGAAAACTGCGCAAAGATCTTCGCTCCATTAGCTCTTAAGAAGTGCTCTTATTGTTAAAAACTATTGTCAGGAGATGCGTCGTCGTCTTCGCATCTTTACCTCAGTCTTTTTTATATATTTTTTTTTATATTCTTACCTAGTCATCCTTCTCAGTTATTTGTTGGCGTTCTTGATGATGATCCAAAAGATTTAACTCAAAATGAATCTTGATGCAGAAAAACTAAATATTGCTCTTAGTCATGTATCTTCAGTGACGATATTAAAATTAATTGGTTGAAAAAATTATATTTTTCCAACTACCCACCAACTATTTCATAAAAATATCAAAAATTATTTTCGTTACACGCATGTAATTTTTTGTATTATGAATATAAGTAAATAAATTATAGAAACTCGAGGAGTTCAAAATAGAATCAGAAAAGCATAAAAAATACTAATAACTTTTTATTTATAATTCACATCTGAATTTACATTCAATTTAACAGCCTTAAGTGTATATATAGGTAGCAAATTAAAAAATTATATAGATATTTTATCGAGTTAATATATTTTAAAAATTCGTATAAAAACCTTTAAAAATCAACTTATCCTTTCTCCATTTACTCGGTTGATATATCCAACAGACTATAAAACTTTCTGAGTTATGGCCAACTTGGGTACCGTATGGGTTTTTTTTTTATATTTTTTTGTATAAAGAAAATAGCCACTGGTGGCAGCTTCAGCCGCAATGAATTATATTTATATGCTCGTTCAGTGTTCTTTCAAAGAAAAGCCGAAAAAATATATAAGCTACTAATTCAACACTACATATATATATATATGTATATATGTTCTATATTATTGTATTGAAAAAATTCCAAAACTATTCTCATGTATGTAATTTATAGTAAATCAAACAATAATTTATAAACAAAACGGTAATACAGGAATACTTTTGGATTATAAAATTGGAAAACGATCCATAAAATAATCCTTCTGCAAACATCTTATTTCTTAGAAAATACACAGCACACCTGACAAGTTTTATCTGGAAAACAGGTAATCGATTTTGGGAACAGGTCGATTTAATGTCTCTTCTACACACGTTGTGTCGTAGTAATATTGTTGCATATATAAATATATATATATATATATGTACAGGAGTATAGAAAGAAAAAAAAATGAGAGGACTCCCTGACCTGAGTTGGCCCGCGATTTGCATCGCTCCAGCGCCTCTGAATGTCTTCTGACAATAAGTCTCGTGGCCTCTAGAGAAATATATATCATATACTAGCAGGATACTCCATGCATCAAATTTCTAACAGTTCAGTTTTACTACTACTGTCGTAGTAGAGTAACAGATTTTCGCCATTATAACATTTTTTCTTTGGAACTTCGCACCAATTGGTTACACTCTGCAGGTTGCGTATGGCACACAGTCGTCAAAAACTATTTCATTAGATCATTTGTTTCACCTCTTTGTTATTCTTTCAGCTTCGAAATCACGTACATCTTTTTACATTTCTGAAAAAATCTTTACCTATTTTACCATCTTTCATCACAGAGATTGTCGTTTACGATAAAAATACCGCAGAACAGTTGCCGGTATAGGTTCTTTACAGCAAATCGAACATGTTCTTTTGTACTATGGTCAGATTTTCGGAGATAAGTAATTAGTATCCATTAATTTTCTTTTTTTTTCTGTCTAGATTAAAAGAAAAAAGATATTGTCGTTTATAATTAAAAAAATCTTCAAATTTTCATAAATTTGTTTGTTGTTTTCTTCTTACCCCAATTATGTAACTCAGAAAAATATTGTAAATTCAATAATTTTATTTAAATAATTTTTATGAAACTTACGTCGTTTGTCAAGTATCTAAAATAAATTTTTCTTTTACTTCAAAAGAAATAGTTTTTGTTAAAAAGAAAGTATTTGAAAGATATATCTTCGAAAAAATTTATGAATAGAACTTTTAAAAATTTAACTTATCCTATAAAGTTAAATTTATTATTGTGGTTGAAAATATTTGAAATCAAAAATATATTTGAAAAAATAGTAAATAAATTTCAAAAAAAGTTTATTGAATCATTTTGAGTTTGAAAAGAACAAGATTTTAATGTTTTGTTTTTTTTTTTTTTATTTTTATTTGTGTATGTGTAAATTTATCATGTTTTATTATTAAAAAAGTACTAACATGATTATTGAAAAGAGGATGGGTGTATTATTTACGGGGGTAGCAAATTACCCCTCACCGAGTAGCTAAGCAGCTTATTATCCAACAATACATTTAAAGGACACGGTAGCTGAAAAAGGCAAAAGGATTGGATTGGGCGTGTTTTTCACCCTCAACTGCGGGTAAAAGACAGCAGAGAGTAGTCGGCTCGACACTGTCACAAGATTTACAACACTACTAAACTACTAAACGTGTGTAAACCTAACGGAACGAAACATCTGAGACACATGTATCTCAGCAGCACGTCCAGATCACTAACAGATGCATACTGGGTCCACTAGTTCTTGGGCTATAGCCAGTATTTTTCATATATGTAAGTGTATATGTATGTACACATATTTATACTGAGTTTAGTTTATTTTTCATTCGATTGACCAGCAAACAAGCTAAACTAAAAATAATACATGAGTCCCAAGAGACATAGAACAATCGCTTATGTGGTTTTCAAAACTTTTTTCTCTGCTGTATTATATACAGAGTAGAGAAAAATGATGGATGGAATTTTTGTTTTTTTTCATGGAATCAAGCACGCGATGCCTTTCTCAATATTTTCTTATATATACTATGATATTGTGTCTTTAGAGAATAGTGTAGATAATATTGTTTAAAATGATTATTATACTTCGTTGTATAAAATTTTTTTTGAGTATTTGTGATTTCCGGAAGTTTTAAAAATAACCATTTGTTGGCTGTATATTCTAGATTTTTCTTAGACAAGTATGTGATAATTATAATAGAGCATGTGTGTATGAGTTTACAATCAGTAAAAAAGATAAACATGGACATAATCACACTAAACATTTAAATGTGACAAAGTTCGAACAAGCTGCTGAACAAACAATCTTTCTTTCCGAATCGTATAAAAATACGTAGAATTTAGTTTTTATCTGGAAAAATCATTTATTTTAAAAAGAAAACATTTAAAAGCTTTTGAATGTCCGGTTACGCTCAATAATTTCGGTCATTTATAGCCTCGTAATTCTGAAAATGACACCCGATTGTTACATATGTCCTGAAAAAGCGGAACAGTTTTTTTTTTTACAAATAAAAAGCGTGTGAAAAAAAAAAACGAAAAAGCCAGTAAGCAGTAGCTTGTGATGTGGACTGTTTTTTATTTGCTGGTGGTTCGGCATTTGTAAGAGGAGTCAAAGTAATAATAGTAATAATAGACGCACATTTAACATCGGTAGCAAAAGCGTGTCATCACTTCTGTGTGTACCAATGATCATTTTACAGCCACAGTATAAACGAGTCACTTTGTAAAGTTGCGTCGGTTTTGGTTTGGCTTTAAGATTGCACATCAGGGCCCACTGTTATTGTAATACCACTCTCTCGTCTTTTCGTAGTCAACGGGCCTACTACTGTTCAGTTAATTTATGGCATCTTGGACATTGCTCTCTACACCTACACTATGCTGCTATAACTAGAAACCAAAGGACACTTGTGTCCGGTCTGGTTGAGGACATTGGGCTTTGATTTACAATGCGGACTTCCGAGTTCGGTGTGCTTGATGCTTAGAAAAATAAAACATTTATTTTATTTTATTATTTTTACATTTCTGTATCAGAAGTTTACAACTTTTTTTTTTTTACATTAATTTTTGATGTTTTGTACTTTTCTAGTAAATTTCATAAAAATCTGGATATTGCATTTGTCCACATGGTAAATTTTTCATAGAATTTGCCATCACCTATCATAATTTGGCGTGTAGGTTCGAAACCTAACATTGGTTCAAAAGTTTATACATAAGAAAAAAAAAATTATCGACTGCAAGTAAAAGTTCTTGAGTCAAGAAAATTTTTTTTGAAAACCTCAATTTTCTTGGATAAAGTAGAAATCTTCAGATCAAGACAAATAATCTTGGTTCAAGAAAATTTTGACTTGGTTGTCGAAAACATTTGTCTTCAAAAATATTTTCTTGACTCAAGATAATTTTTTTCTGCATATATATGGGATATAAGGGGCCTTGTGGCGACGATAACGTTTTCAATTCTTAATGGATTTGAATGAAACTTGGAATAACCATTTATTAGTTAAAAATCAAGCTCAAGTTCGAAGATGAGCTCAATCGGTTGATTGGTTTAAAAATAGCGGTTTAAAATTTTTTGAAATCTTCAAAAAAATCATCTCCTGTCTATCTATCTTCAAATAACTTTTGAACAAAAAGTGATAGATCGTTTCCGTCGAATGTATCTTAAAGCTCATGCGATTAACTTCAAATTTCTCTACTTAACTTTCTATTTCGATAATTTTTTCAAATAATTTGATGGATCAGAAAATTTCAAAAAATATCGAAATTAAAGTTTTTCGGGGCTTTTATTTTTAATATGTTTTGAATGCTATGTTAAAACTAAATTTCATTACCACTGTAATCCTTTGTTTATCATTACGATGTAAAAACAATTATATAATTCATAAAGAAAATATTGAGCCCTGTGGCCACGATAGTGCCCACAATTTTGTAGGCATCTAAATAAAACAGCATACAGGTTCTTTGGTTCAATAGCTTGATTAAGTTGAAAAATGATTCAAACCGATCGGTTAGTTTAGAAGTTATAGGCATTTGAGATTTTCCAACTTTACATGCAGGAATTATTCTTGTTTGAAATACTATTCTGTTATATTGAATCCGGACCATGTTGGCAACTTGATGGAAATTGAAAAAAAAATATTGCAAAAATTACTATAGCCATGTATAGTATAATTTACAATGGTTATAGTAATTTGTGATACAATCGTTTTCAACATGTATTTGAGATTTGTCTATCAATTAAGTTTTCTAGTCAAGAAAATATTTTCCAAGAAAAGTAATTATTATTTTCAGTGTTTGAAAAAATTTACATTATGCAGGTCAAAAAAAATTTTAATGTATGGAACGTACTTAAATATTTTTAATGCAATAGAAACATTTTTGATTTAAAAAATTTTGACAGTTCGAAAATTTTATTTTAAATAATAATAATCATTTTAAACAGCTCTCACAATTAGTTTCAAATAATTATACCTTGTTGTGCTTGTAATAGCTCCAAAAAAATCAGTTTTGCGCATTTAGAAGAGGGGGAAAGCATCTAAAGTTTTACAATACGATCTTGTCATAGAATATTATTAGGGGTAGGAAAATAAATTTTTTTATAGCCACATATGTATATATGTATATATATATTCAGCAGATCTCAGAAGAATCCACAATGCCTCGTATTTCCCGCTCCTACACCTTTAGACACTTCCCTTCTATCTCTTTCTGTCATCCTTAAACCCGTAGGACCGGGGTTGATTTATGAGCCAATAGTGGGGAGTACGCATGCGCTCAAGCTCATCCCCTCTGACATAGGATCAACATACAGGCCTACCCCCACCTTAAGTATCTGAAGACTGGTCGTCATAGTTATAGACCTCCCTCTACATTCGTTGTCCACTTAGTTATTAAATCGGACGGAACCCAGTCAACTAGTAATTATCTGCAAGCGCCTGTGGCCGCACCACGCGTCTCGACGACGCGGTGAACTTTTTTTTTTTATTCACATTTTTTCGTTATTATTACTAACAACGAAAAAGAAAGTTTATCGTGCCACGTGTGTTTTCAAAACGTCCTTCGGCTTCCGTTGAAACTTCTTTACATTGAATACTATTGCGGATTTAAATTTCACAAGTGTTTTTGTACATACATTTATTTTTATTTTTATAAGTACATTGTGGGTGTGCAGTTAAACAATTATTTGATTACCAACTTATACGATCAATCATCAAGTAAATAATCAGTCGTCAGGCGTTTTATCGAGCAAAAGAAGGACTATTTACAACAATCAAGAGGAAAAGTGTGAAGTGATGCCACCGAGCATGTATTATCCACAGGTACGATATAATCTTTAGAATACAACAGTATACAATAATTTTACGGCAAATTATCACGGTGCTCGTGTGTGATTATAGTAATTTGACGGCGTAATATTACATTCGAAGCGTGAGGTTCTTGTGATAGTTATATGTAGTTGATAATACTTCAAGTATCTTACTATAATGTGTTATATTTATATATTTTTTTTCCATCGCTTCAATAAACAATTTTTTTCCGATAATTTAAAATTTATTATTAATGTTATTATTTTTTTTCCATTTAATATTGATAATGTTTTTTAATTATTTATATTTATTTAATATAAACATAGTTTTGATGTTAAAAATAGTATTTATCGAAATTATATGATATTTTATCAATTTAGAACATAGTGTCGATAATTTGTCCGTTTAAAAATTTTCATCATTACAATTACATTTGAAATAAAATGAAAAAATTATTTTTTGTTTTGAAAAAATGACATAAAACTAATAATTAATATTTATTTATTTACAGAACATGACGATGATGACACCAATGACAGCAGGAATGGCATCTTCGATGTCAGGTTTCCATTCATATTCCTCAACAAACTACGATCCACATTATTATCAACATCAGCCGATTCAATCAACGTATCAATCGGGTATTTGGAGTTCAGAACCTTACTCGGGTTATAACTCATTTCCCAATCATCCACCGTCGGCATCATACAACATCCCAGCAACTTCTGCAGCTCCAACATCATCAACATTCTGGCCAGCACAGTCAGATTATTCGTCGGTCCATCAGCCACAATTGACACCAATGCAGTCGCACCAACCAATGCCTGTACTCCGACAGTCTCCAAGTTTATCGGATGTGTCACAAAATTCGTACGGGCAATCAAGTCCGCAGTACTGGTCAAGTGAAGATGATTCAAGACGCAAAAAGAAATTGAGTAGATGCCAGTGTCCGAGTTGTAGACCCAACGGCACAGCTAAGCTTGGTAGAGATGGCAAGAAAATACACACTTGTCATTATCCAGGCTGTGATAAGGAATACGGCAAGACATCGCACTTGAAGGCTCACCATCGTTGGCACACCGGCGAGCGACCGTTCAGGTGCGATTGGTACATGTGTGGTAAAAACTTCACCCGAAGTGACGAACTTCAACGGCACATGAGAACGCATACCGGAGAGAAGCGTTTTGTGTGTAATCAATGTGATAAACGATTCATGCGAAGTGATCATTTAAAGAAACACATTAAAACTCATGATAATCAGAAGAAGAAGGCGAAGAAGCAGAACAAGGAAAATAAAACTTCTGCTGATCAGGATGTAAATCAGTCAATTATGAGTGCCGCGATTGTATCAAATACTCCTATTACTCAATATTATTATTGATAAATATTATTTAGTATAGAAAGGTATTGTGCCTCATAATTGACTGAACTGAGGTACTGTAATACGTTGCCTTGAATGTAAATAATTGTGTATTTAAAAACATTTTATATCAATTTTTAATAATTAAAATAATGTATAAAGAAATTGTAAATATAGTATTAAATAATTGATTATTTTTAACAATACCATTTTTAATTGTTAATTGAAGGATATTTTTTTGAGATAAATAAAAATTTAAAAAACAATTTATTTGCGTATTTATAATTTTTTTTTTTACTTTTAAAAGTTTTTTATGTTTAAACTATAGTTTTCATTAAAAGTTTTTTTGGTCTTGCTAAATTGAGTGGAAAATATATCTTTGGGAATTTTTCTTCTCATTCGTAATATAATGAAGCATCCCCTTGTATATATATAATACCTAAGATTCATTTTGAAATATTCCTGTCACCCGATACATCCTCTACATATACTTACTCATACCTCCATATATATATATATATATATATATATATATATATATATATATCCGCAGGGTTACAATAAAATAACTCGAGGGATAGTTCAAAAAGCAGTTCATGGGATACATGGTATTTTTTACCTGCAGGTGCCACGATTCCAACAAATCAGGAACATCATTTTTCTTTCATCTCTCGCTACCGGAGTATATAATAATAGCAATCTTAATCTATTACATCAAAATTTTTAATCATTCTTCTTTAAAAACCTTTCAACAAAAAATATAAAAAATTACCCTGATACTTTTTTTTTTAACTGAAATTTTATTTTCTTTTACTAATTTTTAAACATTTACCTTCTAATAACGAAAAAAAAAGAATTTCACTCCGTCTTTTGTCTCGTGAGGTTGTAAAATTGGTAAAAGTATTTTCTCGCAAACTAAAACGATTTGTCATGGTCTTCAAGTCAAGGATTATAGTAAAAGGTAAAAAAAAAGCCGAACAGAGATTTATCTGATAAATTTTAAGGGTTCCTGAGTAAAATCTGTACGATCCTGGATCAAGTGTATAAAGTAGTGGACAAGTAATTCAACAGATGGCACCAGGGTGAATGGAAAAAGCCATGAGGGTGCTATTAAATGGGCGTTGCGCGTGGCCGAAGCTCCGGCAAAGATTCATGGCTGGCGCGTTTGTAAAGTAGAGAGACCAGGCAACAGAGTGGGTACACTGTAAAAATGAATAAAATAAAGCAAAAAAGCATCAGACCGCGGAGTAAATTATAAAGAAAAATCCGGTAGACGAGGAGGCAAGTGGGAGTTGGATTAAGAGAGATAGAGTAAACGCTACTTGTATTACTGTATGTGCAAATGAATAAAGAAGAATATATATATATATATATATATATATATATATATATATATATATATGTATACAGTGGTAGGTATGTATCGTATGTAAAGAGCTGCGAAGAGAGTATCTAATGTAAGACAAAGAAAACAGCATGCAGAGTCACGACAGAGTTTGTCCGCAGAAAGAGGGGCAAACTACGAGGAGGACGTACACACGGGTAAGGACGAGGCAAAAGAGGTGAATCCCAAGTAAGAGGAAGAGGAGGAGGTGGCGCCACAGCAATTCCAGAGTCGCGTTCAACCAAGTGCGCGGAACCCGCGGATCGCAAAGTTAGTGTGCAAGAGATTCAAAGAGAGCGCTGGCCACTCGGTTACTCCCAGCGTGAGTTTACGAACCCATGCGTAAGATCGCCGTGATATGCGCGAATTTAAAATTTCAAAAAGTCGAATTTTTGTTGAGTAAATAACATCTTCCCTTGGAGATAAATCACCCAATCTGTAAATAATTTACCGACTATTTTTCAAATTGAATCGCGGTTCGAGTTCGTGGATAGCTTAGGTATTAACTGGTAATCCGTCATCGAGCTTAAAGAAAATCGAATAGCACCTGCTTCGGTCACGGGTAAATACCGGGCACGTTTTTCTCTTACCACTGTTAGTTGTGGCGCGCGATAGATTGCAATGTGCAATAAAAAAGTATAAAAAGGAAGGAGAAAATAATCGGCGATTGCTCGTGTGCAATGTGGTTGAGAGAGGAACAGCTGGAGGTACTTTAAAGACTGTTTGCACATAAGAGTGGGAGAGAGGAAGACCGTCCTCTCTCCTGGGCGCTCTCATCGCGCTCGTTGTCGATAAGTCTCTCTTTATATGTAGAGTTCCACGTGCTCGTTGTCGGCTATCAGTGTTTTATACTTGTTTATTTATATTTATTCACTTATTACACTTAGTTGCTTATATAATAAATATTATTATTTTTTTTTATTATTATTACATATTCAGTAACATTGTATTACTCCATTATTTAACGATTCATTTATGTGTCGATTTTATTTATAACTATTTATAAAGTATGTTTTACAATAAGTGTGATAACAAGTCAATCAGTTAGAATTTATTAGTGGATATAAACAGTAATAAAAACAAGTATATGTTTTTTTAATATGATATTTTATTATCGATTTGTGAAAATTGATTGTCATTTCAATAGAGTTTCTTGTTGTTAATTTTATCAATTGAATTTTGTTAACGTTATTTAGATTACTGTGTTAAATATATATTAAATTAATATAATAAGTTAATTTATAAAAAATAAAAACGTATCCCGTCAAACTGGAGGCGGAAATTGGGGGCGGCGGTGGCCGCAGGGGTGTCAGCCCACCCTTAATCAGCATAAACGTGAGTTAACATAAATGTCAATTGATCAAATACATAATCATATATTTATTTTTAATTTCATAAAATATATTTATTTATTTATTTATGTATGTGTTGAATATATACATAACATCATATACATTGTAAGTTAATAATCGTAAATAACAACAATAATAATTTTAACAGTCGATAATAATTCATAGTCTGTTTATTAGAAAACGTATATAACACTACGGAGAATGATTCCTTCGTTTCTCTTAACAATCTTCGCCGACGAGAGCCGACGTGATCGTAAATTTACGCGGTTCCTCAGTGGATAACTTCTTAGAGCTCTTGTATATATATGTATCGAATCAGTTGAAGTGTAGAGTCGTCGGTTTAGAGAAACAGAAGAGGTAAAAGGTGATACACACCTCAAGCTCCTCGGTTGTAGGGAATATTCTTATGAGTAGAGCGACCTATTGCGGTGTTTTAACCCTTCTGAACTGTTTATTCCTGAGTATCTGAGTTTAGTTTGAATTTTAGCTCTGAGTGGTCGTGGCTCTTGTGAACATATATATTTATATGTATGGGTGAGATTTAAAAAGTTTGTTCAGAGGTTGAAAGTCGTATATATGTAGCGCCTCTGCTAAAAGTCACACGCCGCCAATATAATAAACGTTACTATGTTACAACGGCTGTCTACGCCCCCTATACATCAAACATCCTTCACGGATTTACCTGGCTCGCGTACAGCGCCCCTTTCGCGTACTCTTATTTGCCTCTTGGAATTGATCTTAAATTGCAGATCAAACTATAAAACCACGTGTATTTTTGAGCTCTTATACGCGGCTCATTTGTCGTGTGTGACAAATTGGTCTATTCAGTACAAATAAAACAGCAAAATTGTTTATAAATTACCAATTTGTTTAACTGTTTTAAATGCCTAGTGATGGGTCTCTAGAGGCGTTGATTAATTTATAAGCTTATACTTTTGGATATGTGAGTATATTGGCGAAGATTGAGAGCATAGTTTCGCTCGTCGGGTTCAGTTAGTGAGTAGGGATTTAAAAAAAGAATAAATAAAACAACAAAATAATATATATTTTAAAAGAAAGATGCGAATGTATTAGAAAGAACAACCGGCACGAGGTTTTGGCTTGACACACCCCCACACAAATCTAATTAATTTATATCTAAAGTGAGGCGCCACGAGAGACTAAAGTTCAAAGTTTAAAAATAAAAAACAATATAGTTGATTGGCTTTTTAGACCTACATTTTAATACTTTTTTATTTTCTTTTAATGCCTCATTTCTCTTGTTTTCATCTATTTTTATTGCGTGTTATATAATTTACTTTGTATTGTTATTTATTTTATTCGAGTGTAAAAATTTTTATGGTATTATTTTCAATAAAAAATGAAAGTTTCGATTTTTGCCGTCGGATCACCGTCATATTTTTAAAGTTTTTATAAAGATTTGTCAAACTTAACAATTGAAAAAATTTTATAATAAATATAAAAGAAATGTAATATTAAAAATGATATCAAAGAAATTTGACACAATTACCCCATCCTTCTAGATCTGAGCATCAAAAGCGTAGAATTACAAGAACAGGTTTTTTTACGGTTTCAATAGAGAAAGAAGACATCTCTGAATTAAAAAAAATGATAAAATAAAATAAAAAATTTTGTATCTTCAATCAGATCTCAAATTTTTTTATTGAGTTTCTTTATTATTTGAAACATTCAATTGATATATTTTTTAATTCATTTCAAAATTCAATATCAGTACAAATTTATGTTATGTCTTTTATGTGAATAGAAAATTGAAAATTCAAACAAAGATAAGTAGTACACCTGCATATCACATCCTTGTGTCATAATTTTTTGTATATATTATCCTATACACAACGACAACGATAACGTCGAAGACGTCAACCCCCTAAGGCTGAAACTGCCGGTGAAGGAATCAGGGCACGCACCAGATGGAACCAATTCGCCGGTCAAGTCCACCAATAGGCCGAAGGGACGTTCCAGCTGTTGCAGAATTATGCAACGCCGCTGGAATTGAGACATCATATTCTGGCTATACATACACATTTATATTTATATATTATACCAACTCAATAGCCAAAGATTCATCAAACATCATCAATAGTCTACTTGATTTCGCCCGTAACCTGTTACATTGAGTCATTATTTATTTATATATATATATATATATACTCAAATTACAATTCAAATTTGAAATTGAATAACATAAAAAACCCAAGTAAATAAATATTTGCCAATCAAAAAATTAATCGAGCCTACATAAACATTAATTTTGTTTAACAAATAGTTTACACCAATTATTGGCTATTTAAATTTCAATATTAAAGTCCACAATTAGCTAACACTATGGAATGCAGTATAATATATTAAAATTTTCTGCCTCATTATGTTAATTGTCAGTGTGATAAAGTGGAATCATTATCAGCAACACGATGGTGTGCTGTTGGTGTGTGTATTTAAGAGTTTTAGCTGTCTTGCTCGTCCTGAGATGCGTCTGCGTGACCAATATCTCATTACAAGTAAATATGTTCAGTGCATATAAAACAAGAATCAGCCTACAAACTTATATTCAACGTTTATCCACTTTCCGGTGTGGTATATACAGAAAAACACACACTTATACACACACACACACCCACACACACACACACACACACACACACACACACACACACACACACACACACATATATATATATATTTTCACTGCAACAGAGTAGTAAGTACACTAACTTTTTACGGCCTCTTGAAAACAGATTCGTGCAAGTGGCAACAATGTAATGCAGGTGCAAACCCATCATATTCGTGTTGAGACATAAAGACCCTTTAGCTAAATATTTGCGAGACTAATAGCTGCATCACCCATTCTGAAAAATATTATTTACATGATAAACTGGTTCGATAAATATACACTCACATATTTTTTTATGTTACCAAGTTTCTTTAAATGTGCTTTTTTTAAATTTCAAGAAATCGTTACTTTGTTGCCAAACCAATAATTTATTATTTTTACAAAAACTCATGTATATTTAAAATTGTATACAAAGTGTGTTTATGATTCGTGTTAAAAGGCCACGAATGATGGGATTTTTTTTTAATGTGTCACTATGCGGATGTACAAAATGAAAAAATATTTGAAAATTAAGCCTTTGGACAGTTTGATTGCTAACTCGTTAGATGAACCAATATGATAGAGTCACAAAAAATAACGATATATGTATATGTAAGAGTATATATATATGAGATTATAAGAAGAGAAAAATAATAAAAAAAAGAATTAAAAGAAGCAGAGAACCTTAGGAGTTGTTGATGCCTTAGGCGAAGACTGGAAGCCGTTTCGTAATGAAACCCGACGATCATTTTCTGCACGACTGCTTGGGAAATTAGATCACCCATCTCTCATCCCAGTAGCATTCAACTTTAAGAACTAACATGAATGTACATATATACACACATGTATGTATAGACGTGTTGCAGATGATACATAGACGTCCGCTCGGATCTCATGCAGGATGTTTGTAATTTTTTTATTGTACTTCTTCGCTATTTTTATCCATAGTGTGTATAAAATAAATCTTTTTTTAGTTTGTCGTTTCAGTGCCGATAATTTAGTAATTAGTGTCAATTGTATACGTGGAAGAGTGAGAATATGTTGAAAAACCCGATGATAAACTTTTAGATCAAGGATGTTTATGTCTTCTTCTTTTTTATATACGTCGATCTAGTTTTAACCGTTAACATATTTTCTGCTCTTTTCTTTTCCGTTATCATGAAAAGATGACTTTTTTCCTTTATTATTAATACAACTTTTTTCTTGAAGAAAGTTATCTGTTCTTGTACACTTAGTTAATGAAGCGACAAATTGACTTTGTGGCAATAATAATTTATTGCATGCAATTATGTTTTTGTTTTATCATTTTTTTATTATCTCCTTTTAAATTATTTACATTTTTTTTTACTTTGAACGCAATTTTTTTTTATAAATTTAAATATCTGGTTCGTAATTCTAATGTATCCAAATAATACACAGTAAAAAATTTTTTGGACCCGTTGTAGTGTAAATGTCTTGGTGTAAAAATTTTGATGTGAAAATTACACCAAATTCGGCGTTAAATTTAAGCGGTGTGAATTAAAAATTTTTACGCCACCAAACGTGTAAATGTATAATTCATAATAATTTTGCGTTAAGAAAATTAATCATAAGAATATTGAAATTTTCAAAATTCTATTTAATATCTTAATAAAATCGTCTGTTGCTCATTAATCAAAATTACGAGTAACACGGAATGGTGTAAGAAAAGTAGATTACATTGCGTTAAAATTACACGGATAGAAAATTTACACCGAGAGAATTTCACACCGTTAATTCACACTACACGGCCGTGTAAAAATCTCCGGGTCCATTTTTACACCGAAATATTTTACAGTGTATAGGATCCTTATGTGACTTTAGTCATAAAATGTCATACTATATCACCATTTTTTAGTCTATAATTGAAACCTTATATTTGACTACCAAAATGTGGTATTCAATTTTGTATACAAAATTTTAGAAATATTTCAATGACATATTCAATTTATTAAGTAATGTATTGTAGTATTATTAGAAAAAATCGTAAATTTACGATCCTTAAAAGTTTATGACTTAAACTAGTCCTTTAAAGATTCTAAATACTAACAATTATGATAAACTATAGTACTTATAATTTACTGAAAATTTAAATTTTTCTGGATCTTTAAATAAAGGGATAATTTGTTATCTTAAAAAGAATCAGTGGCATACTTATGAGACTATTTCTCAGTGAATATTCACTGGTTGATTTTAAGAGAGTGGATCGATTTTTCATCCAAGATCCCGGTACTTAAAGTTTACGATGCATGACACTAAGAAAATAGTTACACACAGAGGTTATGTTAGCTCGTACCCTAGTGTTGATCATGCGCTAACTCCGAAAGCTCCTGAGCACAAAAAGTCAGAGATCACTGAGAATTATTGAGAAATCATGACCGATTACTATAGTTATTTTTTATTCAGAAGACAGCATATATATAGTGTAATATCTTGCAAGAATTAACCCCATTGACCTTTAACAGCCTCCCCCCATAATTGACTTTCGAGTCTTTAAACGTAGACAAGCGTTGATTGAGTAATCCGAAGAGCTTGTTGTGAATACATTGTGATTGTTTATTGTACGTCACCTCCTGCTCATGAGTTAACCAACACAGCCATTTATAAACACATATATAAAGTATATAAATATACATATTTTCATCATATACAGTCGAATAAAAAATAAGGGTATGGGTCACCAACGAAAAAACCTGAATAAAAAAATATTATCCAATTTCGGTGGATTCGGTGGGAACCGAGGATTTCGTCCATTAGCCCGTGTAACCTCATAGACCAAAGGAGCGACTTTAAAATTTTTTTGTCGACGTTTCTTTACTCGCATCTTCTCCCTATCCCTATCCTGTAAACTTAAAATGCTGTCTTTTTTCAACATACATATTCTGGGCACAGTATATGTATAAAAGTCTTTTAGTGTGTGTGTGTGTGTGTGTGTGTGTGTGATGGTCCTGGATGGTTCATATCGTCCAGGCTTAGCTTTTGGCTTTTGCTTGGGCCGGGTGTAATCGGTTCCCCGAAGCCAAGGCTCATTATCGACCCGTCGGCCTAGCAATTACCTGCGAAGCCTCTACTCTTCGACTCTGTGTATGCCAGCCAACACAGTTTCTGACTTTACTCGAGGTATATACAATATTCATATATATATACATATACATGGACAACTACAAGGATTCTCTCTGAATAAGTCGGCACTCTATACACAATATACTAGTAAGCATCATCAGAGAGTCCAGAACATGATGCGGACTAAAACCAAAAACTAAAAGACGCTTTCTATTGTGATGCTGATACACTATTTATTTACTTTTTATTTTTATTCCAAGTATTTGGTAGAAAAGTAAAATTGTCGATTAAATAAAAGATAAGAAAAGCCGTCAGACATGTTAGCTGTACCAACGTCAGAATGTTGGATACTGCAGTGAGTTTAGTTATTCTTTGATTATTTTTAGTATGGTCATCAAGAAGGGCACGATTAAAAGAAACGACATGGACGAATGAACGTACGAGTAAACGGAGTAATGATAATTACTGGACGTGCCGCAAGTATGCAATAATTACTAGTCTCGTGCCAGTTCACGCCAAGTAAGCAGAAAGAATACACGGGCGTGTTTGCTGCCTGAGAGATATCTGTACAAATCCCGTGCATGGCTTCTTTTTCCGGCGGCAATTTGTATACCAATAATAATTATACTGGAGGATAAAAAAAATTTGAATTTTGTTCTACTGATGATACAATGTAATTTAGACACAATGTATATAATGGATCTAAAAGTGTACATTATGTAGAGTAATTAGTAGTTAATCTACTATATAGTTATAAGTTATAATTAATATCTAATTTGAAGACTATAAAATTAAACGTTTTAAATATTATATTATTAATGCAAATATTGTTATTATCCGAGAAAAAATTTTTTTTGTTAGGTAATTGCTTTTATTTGCATGTCACTTCCTCCTGATGGATATTATAAGTATATATATTTTTATAAAGAAATGTTATGGAATATTTATATATTCTTATTAGGTAATATTTTACGGACAAAAAAACAAGGACTTAATGAGTTGTCGTGGAATGAAAATGACATTTTAATAATTATGAATGACACATGAGGTTATTATCAATTATTTCATTTTTTAAATTATTATTTAAAATTATGAGATTATTTTTTTGTTATTAAAAATTATTGTTTTATGATAAAATATGCGTGGAAAGAAATTAAAATGATAATTTTTTAAAACAGTTAATGATGATGGATTTTATCGACTGATCATTCACGTTAAAGTGATTTTTGTTATTTATTTATTTATTTATTTATTCATACACACAAACACACTTACACATATATACACAAATGTATATATCTACATATATATATATATATATATATATATATATATATATATATATATTTTGTATTTTGTTTTTAATGCGTGGCGTATGACTATTAAGCTTATCGTTGGTTGATATTGCGAGTAGCAAAAAGAGAAATAATCACGAGGTAATTACAACGACAGATAACGATTTGAATGAGACACGAAGGGTCATGAACGAGACAGGCCAACGGGGTCTCTTTCTTTCTCTCTCTCGCTCTTTCTGCTGAATAAGTTGAACTACGGTGCATTACTTTATTCCACGCGATCGAATATAGTCACCAGATTTTTTCTTAGCTTTTATAATAATATGTATATATTATATACTTATTTATGTCAACTATAGTTATTATCTTTTGTCAAGATATTTATATTTCATTATTTATTTTTTTTCTTATAATTCTGTCCGTACAAAAAAATATATAATTATACAATGTTTTCGATACTATAATTTTTTACTTAAAAAATGAGTCTTCAAAACTATTTTCTGTGTAATAATAATTTATTAACAAAAAATTTGAATTACAATCAATTTAAAATGTCCCAGAAATAAATTTTGAATAAGAAATATTTAATTAATTTATTGCATTGCAAATATTGTGAAATAATAAATTTTAATTATAGATTTAAATGCCATAAATTATAATACATCTGATAAAACAAACAAACTAGCAATTAAAAAAAATATTATCACTTAATATTTCATCTTCATTCAGTGTTATCAGGTTATCACACACATTAACCTAATAATAAATTCTCTTTCTGACGCCAGTAAACAACAAAGCACAAGTTTACTTTTGAAAAATAAACTCGAGCGTGTTTAATATCTTAACTTTTGATTTAAATACAACTTGTATTTATTTTATTGTAAATTACAATATTGAACATAATAAACAATCTCCACATATATATTACAATAATATGTATACTTATCGCGTGTAAATAGTAAGTTTAACAATTTTTTTTTAGACCAAAGATTTAACAGAAATGAAATAATTATTATTATTGTTGGTAATTCGACAAATTTATGTGGTTTCAAAACTAATATTAGATTGCATGATTTAGAAAATAATATAGTGGGATGATAATAATAATAATAATAATAATAATAATAATAATAATAATAATACACTGTAAAAAACAAAAACGGGGTAAGTCCAGGCAGTAAAGTTTTCGGTGTTAAATTTTAACACCGAAAGCGGTGTTAAAATAACACTGCCGCCGTTGTAAGTTGTAAATATTCTTTAGCGGTGTTGAAAAGATTTTACGACGTTGAAAAGATTTACTTTGTGAATATTTTTATTTAGTCGATCACTATAGTGATAAAAAAAAAGTTGACTTAATTCAAGAGCGAAAATTTTGAACCAAGAATTCCATTTTGAAGAAAATGATTTTCTTGAGTCAAGAGAAAAAATTCTTGAACCAAGAGAAATTTACTTGACCCAAGAATAATTTCTTGGCTCAAGAATTTTTTCTCTTGACTCAAGAAAACCATTTTCTTCAAAATGGAATTCTTGATTCAAGATTTTTTCTCTTGAATCGAGTCAACTTTTTTATCAGTGTACAGTTTAAACAGTGTGTTTTATTAATTAATTAAATTATTGTTGATTGAAATAGTGGGCGTAAAATTGTGTAATTTTTAAATAAATTACGTATAACATAAATAATTATTTAAATAAGTACATAGCAAAATTGAAATTTCCTTCAGATAATATTCATTAAATTTTTATATTTTTTTTATAAGTAAATTTTCTTTTTCTAATTTCTGTACGTGGAATTTTTTTTTACACAGATTTAACACCACTTAATTACACCGCCTACACCGCTGTTATTTCATTTTAACACCGCGTGGTGTTACATTGAGTTCATTTTTAGCACCGCTCTTTTTACAGTGTAATAAAAATAATAAAAATAATAATGATGATGAATAAGAAAAAAAGGGTATAAAAAATGAAAGCAAATAAAAAATAAAGCATCTTTTCAGATCTGTATATGAATAAAGGAAGAGTGACAGGTCGAGTGAGATCGTTTTGTTTGGACGTTGTAGATCGCGCTTCGAGGAATTCCCGAGTTTGCTTGAAAATTACGTCCGCCACGCGAGGCTTCGATCGTGAGAGCTGCTAACTTATTCGTCCATTTTAGCATTCTATTGTTTACAAAGAAAAAAAAATTATTCAGAATGCAATAAACATAACATAAATTATCATAAAAATAACAACTTGATATTTAATATTTAAACTTTTATTTTATTTATATAAAAAGAATAATTCAATTATAAACGCACAGTAGTCCGGACGTATGTTTGTACAAATTAAGTGCGCGTTACAGCATATCGAGGGTAGTGTTTCTCTGTGCACAACGCTGGAAAGCAATTAGATGTCATTAAAACAAATGGCGACGAATGTGCATTAAAAATTATTGTCTTGGTAAAAATTTTGTTTGAAGTTATTATTATTTTTATTGTTCTTTCCGGTTGGCTTCTCAGAAATCTCAGAAAAATGCCAACTAAACTAATCTATTAACGCACGAGATCTTAATTCGTATTTATTAGCTACTGGCAGATCACTTTTTTCTCCCCTTTCAATATAACTTGTCGTGTTTTATTAAATCTCTTCTTTATTTTCTTGTGTCAACCTATTTTTTAATTTTTTTATTCTCAATAGCTCCAGTTATTCAGAATTTCTGATGTTGCTTCCGTTTTACTTAGATAGAAAAGACCTGACTTGGAATTCTATCACGCTACTTGTTTTTTTCTTCTAAATTCATCTATCAAGTTTTTAATTGTAATTTATTAAATTAATTTTATAAATATTTATTTCGTTACTTCAGTTCTAAATGATTATAATCCAGAAATTTTCCACATTTTTTTGTTTAAATTTATATTTGGATACTTAAATTTTGTATCTTCCATAAAAATTATCTTCAATAAAAGTATACTTCGAACATATTTAAAAAATTAATTATGTCATTGTGTAGTTTACAAATTATTTTGTTTAAAATTTCAAAGTGACCAAAATTGTACACAAAGTAGCCAAAAACGGTTCTTCTCTACCCTATTGGAGTATAAGCACACTAACAATAGTTTTTAATGTCTTTTAAATATATAAGGACAATAAAGGTCTCGGATCAAAAAAATAACTTAATTTTGGCGTAATTTAAAAAATTAAAAATAAAGCAAGACATAAGCAAGTCAAGTTTAAGTTCTTTTTTCAATAAATGAAAAATATAAAAACACATTTGGTTTTGACTTGCTTTTGATTAAGTTGTTTTACTTAGTACCGATTTACCCCAACTAAGTCAAATTAAAGTTACGTTGTCTTGGATTTGACTTAAATTTTTAAGTTAAAAAAGTCATATTGAAGTTAAAAAAAGTAAGTGTAGCCAAAATCAAGTTAACTAAGTCAAATACAAGTCAAAAAATTACAGTAATCAAAATTAAGTTAATTAAGTCAAACGCAAGTCCAATAAGTCAAAATCAAGTTAGTTTTTAGACCGGGTTGCTTGATTTTTTCAAAAACCTAGACCAAAATTGCTTATCACTTTAACCATTTTATTTAAAATTGATCACTATTCAAAACAGCTTTAATAGAAATAAGAGAACTTATTAGAAAATTACTAAAGATAAGAGAATGCGATGAGAAAGGAAGCCGACTAAGTTAAAATTATTAAAGTTAATTTTATATTTTGCCCTTAGGTATAAATCGAACGGTATACAATAACTATTAGCTGACAGATGGCTGAATAACGGTTTTTTTCAAAGATGTTCTTGTCGAATTATGTGTATATACACCTCAACTCCTGCTGCTCAATAAGTCGTGTCTTTTCATTAAAATTTTGAAATTTCTTTAACTCGTTTCCTAAAATTCAACAGATGAATATACCTTCGACTCTTTTAATTTATTATTTTTATGTAAAATATACAGTTATAAATATAATACTTTTCTTTGTTTCAAAAACATATGAAAAGTATAACATAAAGGATAACCAAAATATATACTTTTAGTGCCATATGTTGTCTGTTGCGCACATTTGCTGATATAAAACAATTGACATTTATTGTTATTCGAATACTATATAGTCAGTTAATTTGCATAAAAGTCATTAAATTGAAATTTTAATTTAATATAAATTGGTTTTGAATAATTTGAATAATATATATTACATGTATGCACATTATATATATTAAATCGTTCAATGTAGATTAGAGAAAATTGTTCTCGGAGGAAATAAGAAATATTATTATAAATAAAAGATTTAATAATTGATACTTGGTTACTAAATAATATTTTTCAAGACACCATATCGAGGTACTGAGAAAGTTTTTCAGCACGTGGGTGTAGCGAAATAAGGCGCCAAGAAGTGGGGCCTTATATGCAGCAGGAGTATGAGTATCAGCAGCAGCCCAGCTGGTTTTGTTTTGTGGTTCCTATATGGGCCCCGTCGATCCTGCGCGATACCGGTATCTCCTCATTCCTGAGTAATCGACGGGCCTCTAGGCGTACCAGCCACCACCCGCCATTTTCTAAATAACCTGGTCGACCCGTTTTGATATGACGAAACGAGACGTGTTGCTTTTAAGACAAGTGCATAAACTGCATATACTCTACTCCACTATATTACTTATGCATTTTACAGACCGACGGTTTTGTAAGAAAATAAATTCTATATTTTTACCATTTTTAATTATTATTATTAAAAAAATTACTTCATGTATTAGAATTTTTTTTTTTTATTTTGGTGACTTTAAATTTTTAATTTTTTACTCATGAGTTATTACTCAGTCTTAATGTCATTGAATGGTTAAAAAGTTGCAGTAATTGAGACATAATTTACTTAAAGTTCATACGGTGAAATGAAAATCTTATTGATGGTTTCTTTTTTATTTTTTTTTTTTATTAATAGTAGACTCAAGTTGTAATGTCTAGTCATGAATCAATTAATATGTTATAACATTTTACCTTAAACTCGTTGACTTCATAAGAACTAGTTTAAATTATTTTTAGTTGATTAAAAAAAAAAATTCTTATTAGATTAATTACTTTTTTAATGAGTGTATATAATTTTGTTCTGTGTACTCCAGAAATATTTTTGTTCATGCTCATAATTTTATTTAAATTTTTACACGAAAGTAAATTTTATTATTATTAATAAAATGTTATTTTTCGGTTTAATTTGAAAAGTTTATAAACTTAATCACAATCAGTTTTTGAGAAAACAAAAAAATTTTTTTTTCAATTGGTTGAAAATTTGAAATATTTAAAGAGAAATACAAAGTCTCATTAAATAACAAAAATAATTGTTACATTGTAGCCCAAAATTTTTAAAAACAAATTTACTTAAGAGGGGTTAGGTCTACACTTTTTTCTCTATTACACTCAAGTCCATAAACAGGACTATATTTGTTGCACTTGCACAGTAAATGGAAACTTTGGCCGAATTTTTCTCTTAAACAAACAAATATTATGAAACAATCAAAGTATAGTCTGTGTTTTGTATTTAGAGATTTTGTTTCCGAAAAAAAAATTCAGTCGAACGTATTTGATAACCCCTGTTAATAAAATCTTCTTGGTTAGGTACGATATAGATGAATAAATTGATAAGAATAATATATATTTTTAGAAAGTTTAATAAATTTTAAATATTTGTTGTTTTATAATAAATGCTTATAAAATCTAATAAAAAATTTAAAAACGAACTCATAAAATACTTGGAAGTAAACCATCATGTTTATAATATAAATATAAATGGATCGATACATTAATCCTGATTAATATAGCTGTTAAAACTCACGCTTTAGACACATAAAAAAGTGCATATATAAAAATATATATGTGAAAGATATGACAAACACGACATTAGTCACAGAAATAAATGCATTAGTAATAGCTAGAGAATTTTTTATTGTTCAAAGCACCTTCATACTGACAGTGTGTCACCTATCCTTGGCTTATCACCACATATATCACGAAAGTGTTTTCACATAAATATAAAACGTAACGATGACAAGTGTATATGTGTGACGCATGTGCATCAGATGATAAATTTTAATTACCTCTATGGATCTGAGATAACACTGACTACATTTTAATTGCTCGTTTGCTAAAAACATTACTGACTACCATCAAGATCTCAGTTGACGTATCATCATTATTTTCAAGCTCCCATAAATTATAAAATAACTCAAAAATATTTTTTTTTTATAATTTATATTAACTTTAATAATTAAACTTTTTTTTCATACCTCTTTTTCTCTCAACTTCTTTTTTTTTTTTATAATTTATAGCTTTTAATATACATATTTTATAATATAATGGAAAAATAAAATTTATTCCTGATACATGTTTAAGCAGTAGATATCTTCCGTGCTTACACTCATCGTCAGAGTTGATCTTGCGGCCGCTTAATCTCGCTGTTAATCTCGCGGTTGATGTAAACGACCATCGTTCGCGTGTGGTCGCAGTAATAGCACGATAATCGCCCTCGAACATCATTTCTGTGAAGCTGTGCTTGATGGGGCCGGTTCTTTTTCTTGCTCATATTCTGTCCAATAATGCGCCATCATCAGCTAAACCCAATGTGCTTTATTAAATAGTGCGTGGATAATTTTATATCAATAAGATACTCTTTCAAATTTATATATAGATTAATTAAATATAAATAAACTAAAAAAATGTTACACTGTAAAAAGAGCGATGTTAAAAATGGACTCAATTTAACTAAGCAGTGTTAAATGGAAATAACACCGGTGAAGGTGGTGTAACTTGGCGGTGTTAAATCGGTGTAAAAAAAAATTCCACGTATAGAAATTAGAAAAAAAAAAATTAAATGTATTATATATAAAAAAATATAAAAATTTAATGAATATTATCTGAAGGAAATTTCAATTTTGCTATGTACTAATTTGAATAATTATTTATGTTATAGGTAATTTATTTAAAAATTACATATTTTTACGCCCATCATTTCAATCACCAATAATTTTATTAATTAATTATTGAGTAATTAAAAATATTCACAAAGTAAAATATTTTAACAATATTTACACTGGCGGTGGTGTTACTTTAACACCGCTTTCAGTGTTACACCGAAAATTTTAACACCTACACCACTTGAACTTGCTCCGGGTTTTTTTTAATGTATTATCATTATCATTATTATCGTAAGTTGCCTTAATTCAGCTAATATAAATTATACTAATTGATTCGCCATTTCATCAGGTATTTTTTGAACAAAAAAGATAATATTATCATGAAATGTATTCGTTTATTGCAACCCATTTAATATACATCATCATCATCATCATCATCATCATCATAATCATGAGACTTGTTTTTCACCAACTCACTATCTCATCGCGTGCATCCTAAATGACCTTGGAACCATTAAAAAATCCAAGGGAACAAGAAACTGAATTCATTTTATTTTATTTTTTAAAATTTTTTCATTATATTCTCAACTCATGGTCTGGTCTGGACTACTCGAATACTCTTCTACGAAGGGACTAGTCGACCGGAAAAAGTGGACATTAAATCAGGAAGGGTGCCCTCAGGACTTAATATACTAGGTCGTTGATTGCGCGAGCTCGAAAATTTGTGTCAAGTGTTTGCAATAATATTTAATTTATTAATAATAATAACAACTATAACAAAAACAATAAATAATTATTATTTACAAAATATATAATGAAAAAATAGATAAAGCGTATTTTAAAATCTTGCGTGTGGCACTGTCATACTTTATTTTTAATTACATACTGTGACAATCTTTGTACACATCATAAACAACACCATGTGTGTATTTAAATCTACTGGTTTAATATGTGTTCAAGGAAAAAGTACTTGTGATAATTTAAAAATAAATATTGATTTACAAGTACTGGTATATAATGGTAATTATTATTATCATTCTTATTTAAGTTACTACTTTTGTTAAGTTAGTAATTAGTTAAGTGATTTTGAATACTATGCTCTGTGTTGTGAACCTGTTATGCTTGTTAGGGAAGTATACACTCTTATACGCCGGGTCAACGGTAGTTAACTTTCAACAAAATTGCCTTAGAGAACGTTGTCATTACATATACACACTGCACGAAAGTACTTGTTTTTAAATTATGATTATTGTTATTAATTTTATCATTTAACTCTATACGTTTATTTATGCGTTTTTTTGAATAATAATATATTTTTAATATTTATTACCGTCGCTTTAATTATTTATTATGGATTTAAACTTAACGTCTGTTAATTATCTAAAATAATACTTATATGCAAACTGTAATTACAACGCCGATTAAGGTATACCTGGAGTTTATTTGAGTATGTATTTTTTAACGATTATGAAAAGGAGAAAGGACATGGAGACTGATGATGATGACGAAACATCGCGTGAAATTTGACATCCCAAGACGATGTTCAGTTTAAACTTACTTAGTTTTTGTATACATAATATGTATAGATACAGATACCTGTATCACTTCCGCGTAACAGGGTTACCGGTCAGTACCAGTCAAGAGAGTCGACATGATCGTGACTCTTTGCGAAAAAGCCGACAGAAAATATCGTCATTATTATACTCACAGCTTATTTCAACGAGCGAAAACTTACAACGGCACGCGATCTTACAAGTAGTAGAGAGAAGAGTTTGTTGTATTTTATATATATATATATTACTGAATGTCGACCTTGCTTACGGCATTACGACTTGAGTTCTCGCCGTCCGGACATGATTAACCGCGGGAATTTTTTGTACTTTTTTTTTTTTGACTAAACATCTTTAAACTATTTTACGAGACTTACTGGAAACTATTATTTATTATTTGCTTACTTGCTCACTTACTTACGCTTACTTTAGTACACTTACAGATAGCGAAAGTATAATTTTCATTTTTAAAAAATATTTTGCAAGAGAAAAGATAATCAAGTTCTAGAAATTTATTAGCCTTTTTTTTTTCGTGGTTTGCAGATTTATATATAGTAGAATTAAATTAGAAAACAGGTGTGCTGTGTTTTTTTTTAAGCACAACAATTTCTAAAAAAATTATAATCCTTTACTTGAAGACTAAAATTTTAATTCTTACTGAAAATAATACTGTTAAAAACGTTTTTATTTTCAAATGAATTATTTTTCTGTATAATAATATATTCACAGTATTAAAAAAATTTTTAATAATTATTTTGGTTGAAAATAATTTCTTTAAAAAGTATTTTTTTCTGTGGATATATTATGCAAAAATTTATATGATACATGCGTTTTTAAAAATATTCGAGAGAAATTTAAGAATTTTTGAGTGACAGACACGCAACATCATAAATGTACCGATTGGAAAAAACAAACAGAAAATTGCCCATGTTTTACATCATCGGGGCATTGAGTGCGATATTTGAAAAATTTTTATTATCGGTTATAAATAAAAGTATAAAATATTGTGAAAATATGGAAATCGTTACAGATACTTGGCTATCAGGCAGTACAAAGATATTCATGAGGGGCTATTGTAAGGGAAAAAAAGCAAATAATCAGACATCTCTCGAAAACTCAAGTGGACTTTTTCATATCCACTGAGTATTTTTTTCTCTCTTTACTCTTCCATTCTGTATTCGCGACGAATGTCCACTTCCCCTCTGCGGTAGGTCCATCCATCCATGGCTAAAGGAGGAACCTTTATGGCGCTGTTTGTCCTCTTCAATCGAGTGGGTCTCGTTTTCACGCTCTTTTTTTATTTATTTACTTTTTTTATTTCCTGTCTCTGTGTCCCAGGATTCGCGCTTTATCGACAAATCGCACCCTTCGACCTTTACGTCCGTTTATCCCTTCATTATTATTCATAATAATAATAATATACTTATTCACAGTTTATCTATTTTTCAATGTTTAAATAATTTACCCAAGTTGATATCTTCTTTTTCTTTCCATCTTAATTTAAATCTGATTTTCACATTTGAATTGATTATAAATCAATATACACATAAAAAAAGGATTACTTGAAGTAAGAAATATTTTGCTTTATTAATTGAAAACAAAAATTTTCTTAGGACTAAAAAAATTTCTTGAGTCAAAAAATTTTTTTCTCGCTCCAAAAGATTTTTGTTTTCAATTCATAATACAAAAAATTTATTGGGACAAGTAAAAATTTTCTTGAAGCGAGTAAAAATGTTTTGCACCAAGAAATTTTTTTTTCTCTGTAAAAAAATGCAATATTGATTCTATAAAAAATATTTAAAAAGTCTACGTACAGTTTAATGTCGCATAAAATGAGGTTTTAAAAAAAACACCCGAGTCAGCAGAGTCACGCATGGGTCCGTTGAGCACTGGATGATGCCAAACCCATCGATTCTCTTCGCGGTCACGTCGCTTATAAGAACCAAACCCTTTCTTCGCCTCAACTATTCCTCGGCACAACCTCTCTTTATTCCTTATCGCGTCAGCTCGAATCACAGCAATCCCATCATCAAGTACCACTAAAAATGACTTTAAAGTCAGCATTTTTGCCAACTTTTATGTCAAAGATTCTCACAAAATTCCGTTCCATAAAAACCTTAAGAAATAATTATGTTTTTACGATTTTATATATTAATATAATAATTTTTTTTTATTTTAAAATATTAATAAAAAAAAAACCTCATTACTAAAATTATAGTAATCAATTTTTAAAGTTATTAGAAATTATCAAGGCTGCTCTGCTTCATATCTTTTTATCCAATAATTTTTTTCTATTGAAAAAAAAAATGATTTAATCCAAAACTATTTATGATAAATAAAATATTTTGAATAATAGAGACGCGGAAGTTAATAAAATTATAAACAGTATGAAACAAATAACAAGTATCAGAGTCTCTTAGAGTTGATCATGCTTGTACACGCTCCTGTGTACAAACTACAAACTTGTACACATATATCTATAGACATCTACAGCAATGCACGCTACATCCAATTAATCCAGCAATCATGGGTGCACTCTCACGATGTTCAAGAGTACGATCTGCTTGGTTTATTTGCGATTAAGACAACCCCGTCCATGCATCAGTTTGTAGATGTAGATATATATATCTATACATATTTTCTTAGCGCATCTACCATCGCTATTACCGAACACGTATATTATCCCGTAGTTCCTTCCAAAGTAGACGTTATGTATATATATACATATATATACTTCCATATGTGTACACCATCTGAAGACAGTGAGCTGATTGAGTGTGGGCGAAAAACAAATCTAATATACAAGACTAAACTCGTATTTAGTCTGGTAAAGCAGGATTTGCTCCATTTTATACAATCTCAGTTTCATTGCGTGCCACATCTTATTTACGTTGTTAATGATACTGAACACACATAAAATTTTTGCCACACACATGGATGCACACCTCCGCCCTCTGGATCTCATACTTGAGATATCAAGCATAAATAAGAGGCTCAGGACGACATGAAGACTAAAAGTCATAGCATATACACGTATGATTGGCCTTCTCATCAACTTCTAACTTGTTCTGCTTACCAACTCGCTCATATCACATGTCTTGGTTACATTATGAGACTTAAGGCTTGAGAAATCTCTATCTCTCTCATCTCAGTACATATCCACAAGCACATCTTACTCTAATGTACCTATATAGAGTTCTCCATCGTCGTCCATATCTCTTTTTCTCCATGCTTGCATCTCCATACTTGTATCCGCCTGTTTTATTTCGCAATCTTCGCCACTTTGGTGGTCGATCCGATTGCCCACTCTCAAGAATAAGAGATGACCCGCTCTCTAGATGCTCCCTCTGACTGAAAGAGATATTGCAGGTACACATGTAACACAACTTACGCACGTACTGAATGTACTTTCAATCATCCATATACATATTTATATATATATATATATATATATATATATATATCTTTATATGTATATGTATTACGACCATTGAATTTTATTTATTTTTGAGTACTGCTAATATACCGTTCATTTCGAGACTTTAATTCCACCTCCATTCCAAAGAGGAGGGTTTTATTTATTTATTATCATTTTTTGTTATGTTATTTTTGTGATTCACGAGCGTGGATGTAGGATGTAGGATGTAGGATACCTGAAGGGGATATATGAGAAGTTTGTGTGGATGTACACGCGGTGATCAGAACCGGAATAAAAATAAATGATGATGCGAAGGTCAGCAGTCAGGAGAGTAGTATTCTGCTGATTGATATCGACAGAAAACTAATTTTCTGGAGGCGCCACTGATTTCAAATGAATCTTTTACATTGTCTGATGGCTTTTGTCCCGTAATTTTTAACCCTTTAACCTTTTTATAATTACTTTAATCTAAATTAATTTGTTTTTTATTAGTTATTATTTTTTATTACTTTAATTGTATAATTAAACTTTTTTAATACTTTATTTTGTGTCGAGGTATACTACTGAGAAGTTGACTAGATTGAAAAAAAATCTTTTACAGCGAGGGATGTTAGTAGTTAAGACTGAGTAAATAATACCTTGAGAGTGAAAATTTCTCGTTGTTCGTTATAAAGTTTGTATTACCGTAAAACGTGTTACGAAGGAAAGCATCATCCTCGTAACTGCTTTATCGTAGTAAATTTCGTTCTTGTAAGGAAGTTACGTTCACGTTACGACTATCGTGAAAAGCAGACGACTCAAAACTCCTCCCCTTCTTGATTTCGTGATACAAACACGTGATTTTAACTGATTATTATTTTTTTCAATTTTCTTATATACTTTTTATGCAGCTTACATTTTATTGACGTCGAAATTAAGTTTTATTTCTTTTTCAGTGTGAAACCACGCATTTTATTATTATTCATTTTTTTTATTATATGTAATCAAAATATTTTTTAGTAATTTATATCTTTTTCTAAATCAAGTTAAATTCATACAAATATCAATATATTTTTAATTTTTAATTTTGGGTATTCTATTTTTTTAATACAAATATTTTCATCGTGACAAAATTAATTTTAAAAAATCCTAGACTATTTATGAATAGAAAAGAAAAAAATTTATTAAAATATTGCAATAAATATTTTCGTTAAATTAAAACAAACACTATAACTTAACTAATCACTAGGATCAGGATTTTTTTTTTATTTAAAAATAACAATTAATAAATAATGGTGTCAAATTTTTGATATTACGGTGAAAATATTGTTAGCATAAAAAAATTTTTCAAATAAAAGTTGTTCAAAATTTAATTTTATAAAAAACATGTCTCTTATAAGTTTTTCATATGTTTAATAAGACAGCCGTAATTTTAGAATTAAGATTTACATAATTATCAAAAATTTGAATCATTCATTATAAATCTTAATTTTGAAATTACGGTAAAATATTATTGGTATAAAAAAATTTTCAAACAAAAGTTGTTCAAAATTTAATTTTATAAAAAACATGTCTCTTATAATTTTTTCATATGTTTAATAAGACAGCCGTAATTTTAGAATTAAGATTTACATAATTATCAAAAATTTGAATCATTCATTATAAATCTTAATTTTGAAATTACGGTAAAATATTATTGGTATAAAATATTTTCAAACAAAAGTTGTTCAAAATTTAATTTTATAAAAAACATGTCTCTTATAAGTTTTTCATATGTTTAATAAGACAGCCGTAATTTTAGAATTAAGATTTACATAATTATCAAAAATTTGAATCATTCATTATAAATCTTAATTTTGAAATTACGGTAAAATATTATTGGTATAAAAAAATTTTCAAACAAAAGTTGTTCAAAATTTAATTTTATAAAAAACATGTCTCTTATAAGTTTTTCATATGTTTAATAAGACAGCCGTAATTTCAAAACTAAGATTTTCATAATATAACAAAAATTTGAATCATTCATTATGAATCTTAATTTTGGAATTACACTGAAAGTATTGGTCGTATAAAAAAACTATAAGAGATATTATTTTTAGAAAATTAAATTTCCTACAACTTTTGTTTAAAAACTTTTTTTATAAGACCAATATTTTCGCCGTAATATCAAACATTTGAACCATTCATTTCAAAATTAAGGCAAAAATCTTGTCCCTACTAATCACTAAGTGACATTAAAAAAAGCACCAACATGTTATAATTATATAATTTAAATTAAATATATTTCCTCGAATCAATTAATTTCAAAGCATCATAAATCTCACTTTCTCATTCCTACAAGGTTTCATCTAAATCTATATATACCCCACCAACTATTTAAAAGTATAAACTCCGTCACTAAATTTTGATTCTATAAAAGTGCTTTTGCCCATCGTAGTGTAGCTCAGGGACGCGTGCTGATCGTGGTCCCTTCATGCAATATTGATGACTCGCCACGGATCAAATGTGCGCTACCCCCCTATTCCTATGATAGCCTTCTCTTCTATCATCCACCTCAACCCACAATTCTCTACACTCAGCTCTCAACTCTCATCCCTTATATACACACAGCACAGCCAGTGTGTCCCCCTCGTCCTCCTTTTCAAGCTCAAGTCCTGATTGCGAAGCCGCTCGAAGCCACTGATTTTCAATGGATGGGACCCGAATTTAAACTATGATTACCCCACCGTCTGTACGCTAAGTATGGGTCTCTACTCTCTGGCTTCACGTAATGAAGCTTTGACAAATTAGAGCCTCGGAAATTACGTGTACTTTACCTCATCTGCTCTCCTACCACATCCAACACTACTACTCGCTATCTACTCAACTGATCATGATGTACATAATAATACTCGTTGTCGTTGTCATCGACGATGGTGGCTGACAACATCACTCATTAATTGATAATCGATTTATTATTTCTACATCACTAACTTCCCAATTGTCGATCGTCCTATGCCAACTATGCTAATAGACTATTTACTAATTATTGATTTAATTAATATAAGCGTTTCAATAATTACTGATACATTTTAATTTATTTCTACTAATCGTTTACGCGAAATAGCAAATAGCAAATTAAAAAAAAAAAACGAATCATTCATTTACTTGATTTTATTTAATTAAAATCCGATCGTGGAATAATTACTGACAATTATTTAAATTTATCTTCGAAACTCGAAAAAAATATATTTTTTGTAATGCCCCATTTTGGATCATTATTCTTTGTTATAGCGTAAAATAAAAAAATGCAATAATTTTTTTGGGTCTCGCTGACGAACTTGAGCTGACAGAATTTGAAACCTGAGATAGTGAAGGATGACCCGTCTCGGAGCGTACAAGGGAGTATTAAGAGAAAGTAAAGCAAAAGGGATCGTTTTAGTTAGTATTCTTGGTTTGGGTATACATAATAGTTTATACTAACACTGGCGTGGGTGTTTGGCGGCAAGACAAAGGATCTTTACTCTGTGGCGCCATCAACACTCTGCTCCAAACCCTTAAAAATTTTTCACTGTTTATTTTTACATATATTAGGTATATTATTTTTATAAGTATAATACGTCAGTGTCATTGAAACCCAATGTTATATGAAAAAAATTTCATTATACTGTCTTCGATACTAAATTTTTAATTTCAACTATTTGAGATTGTACACGCAGAGAATTTTATAGTATTTTTTACATAAAAAATTGAGAGAAAAATTACTATGTCATAGTAACATGAGGACACTATGGAATTTATTGAACAAATTACCGATAACGAAGAAATTTTTAAAATACATCGAACAGAATTTACAAGGTGCATTATAATTTTGACAAAGCCACAGATTAAATTTTATCCAAGAAATTTAAATTTCTTAATCTGTTGCTTTGTCAAAATTACAATGCACCTGGTAAATTCTGTTCTATGTATTTTAAAAATTTATACGTTATCGGTAATTTGTTCCATAATTCCATACTGTCCTCATGTTACTATGACATAGTAATTTTTCTATAAATTTTTGATGTAAAAAATACCGTAAAATTCTCTGCGTGTAGGAAAATTTTTCAGTGGAAAAATAATTAGTTTTACCATTGAGAATGATACACGGAAAAAAATGAACTATATAAATTGAGAACGACAAGTAACATAATGACAAAGTGATCAATAAATACTATCATTCTAAATAGTAATTTTTTCGTTTATGATTAAAACGTGAATAATTACAGGATAAGTATGAAAATTTATTGTCTATCCAAGAAAAATTACTATTTAAACTTTAAAAATCGTAAGTGATACTTAGAAAATTGACGACACGTAATTATAAAATTTATTATTTGGAATGTTAAAATTCCTCATATTGACACCCGGGTTCCGGGTTATAATTTCAAACACTAATTTTTAAAGTTTATTTTTTTCCGAGGAACAGTAATAATTAATGTTGATGACGATTACTATCGAAGATGGTAACACTGTTACCATTCAAGGTTGCAAAAATTCTGATACAAAAAACAGGATAAATTTAAATCCTTTATTTACATCCATATTTTAGCTGTACATTTTGTCCTTTAAATAATTAAAATAAGTAATAAAATACAATCGTTTGAGTCCGAATATAATAAAAATTTCCAAATATTGGAGCTGTTATTGATAACTTTAAATGATTGAGTATGATCATCAAAATAGCAACTATTCAAGTATTGAGTGATAAGGAAAACTTTATCATCATCAATAATCAGTATTTTTTTACAACATAAAATAATGGAGCATCATTTGATCTGTAACGCCGATATTTAAATTCTTTATTAGTTTAGATAGTAATTATTATTTGGGCTGATGGTATCTATTACCATCAAGTTATTAAGAATTACGATGTTGATAATAGTTATAATTAGTTAAGATAACAAAAGTTATAATTTCTAATTATTATCAGTAATTGTAGATTTTACCATATAGTTGACAGATACTACAATTCAGATTGTTAATTTAATAATTTAAATGATCTTGACTACTACCAAATTCAGTTTAAAAATTTTACTATAACTAGATGATAACTTTTACCATTTTCTCTTTTTATCAATAAAATAGATTGAACTAAAAAATTTATTAATACTTTTTATTGATGAATTTTTGATGTGTATGGGAATAGATATTTATTTGAGAATAACATTTGGTGATAGACAATGAATAAAAGTAACAATCACACGTGACTAGATGTGGTTGTTCTCACCGCAATATCAACAGCGTCATTGCCAGTTGCTGTCCTTTAATAATTTATTAGCGAAATCCCGGATGGGGAGAAGAACGTATGGACGTGAGTTGTGTGTGGGCTCCCCTGACTGCTCTCTCGCTGGATCATCATCATGTGTTGTGTTGTGTGTCCTGGCCATAAGTGTTCGTGTATATATATATACATGTATGTATTATGTATTTTATAAGAGAGACTGAGTAAGAGAATGAGTAGTGTATTATGGTGAACACTCGCTGCGGGTGGTCCTTGACACGATATCCTGGCTAATACAATCCTCGCCTGAAATTAATATACCAGCAATCAATTATTCACAATGATCCCATAAAAATTTGCTTTGTATATACCCGTAAATATACACTATAGTCTTATCGGTATTGAATTATTATAAATTTATAATCAATTTTTTAAACAAAAGCACCTGGACTCTTTAGTTTCCATAACTGAAAAAAAAAAAAAAAAATTGTTGTCTATATTAATTGTTAGACTAGAAATAATTATTGAATTAAAACCAAATGTTTCCATTATCAATGTTTCGGATTAAAATTTTTTTTATTAAAAAATTTTTATTTTATCGTAAAAAGTATAAAAACGTTTTATCACTATAAAAAATAAAATTTAATTCACTTTTTAACAAGTTTATTTTTTTTTATCGTGACTTGCAATGTCGCAGTATAAAATAACGTTGTCAATTTTCCTGGGCAGCAATCGGGCGCAAACCAAGCATTAACATTGGTCTCAATCCCGAGTTTAATCAAACGCTAACCGGCGGAGATTTAATCTGCCGCGGAGTCGGCACCCCCAGAGGGGTCCTACTGTTTTATCCCGGAATTTCACCCTCAGTATTACACTATAAATACATACATCCCACTGTACTTTATATCTATGTAGAGCGTTGACTTGCTTCATTGCTCTCATGCATCCGAATTACACTTCCATCTCTCTCGTGGTCTCTAGGAAGTAATATAATCACAACACCGAGGGTGGTTAGAGTTATTTATAGCCATTTGGTGTCATAGTATCCCTGATCTCCTCTGAAGATGACACTGACAATAGCAAAATACATAAAAAAAGGCCAGCAGAAAACAAAATTACGTACATACCCTTCATTATCTACAATAAATCAACCATAAATAACACACTGTTAAATTTATTATCAATTATCTATATCCTCAACTACACACTTACTGATATTTTATTGCTTTTTATGCTATTGCATTCCACGAATTCTAACTGTATGACGAGTGTTTAAATAATTCTATACTATTCCTATTGTCTATGTCACAGTAACCAGTCTTTTATTATATATTTGTCGACTATATATATATGATTTTACTCGTTATCAGACAGAGTACATATATATGTTATTTGTCTAGTATATTTTACATTTTTTATTTCATTGCGCTGATGGATATTACGTACGTGGGTGACCTACACGCCCATGCGAATAGTCCGCTATATATTATATACTAGAATTTCCTTACGCGGTTGCAGAAAAAGAATTCACCCTATGATTTTCGTAGCCATCAAGAGACATATGCGGTAGTAGCTAAAGCAGCACAACTCCACCCATCAGTCCACTTTGCACGATGATGACACGTTTTCATTTTTTATGTTGTCATTTTTTATTGCGATATAATTTTTTTTTTTCCGGTCGTACAAACTTTAATTTTTGTATGCATGTATACATAGGATACACATACATATATTTATAGGTATAGAAAAATATGTAGAATATTAAAATAAGTCCACTTGTGATCAATGAAAATGGGCGTGGAAAAATAGTTTGGACAGAAAATTTATTCTAATAAAATATTCTGATTTATGTTCGAAATTAAAGACTGATTGAAAAATTTTTATTATAATTTATGACAAAAGAAAGACTTTATAAATTGGTATGAAAAATAAGTTACTTTTAGTTGGAGGCTATTTATATATTTAATCAATATAGCGATCTTGACAAGTTGGAGATGAAAAAAAATCGTTTTTTGGACCGATTGCAGGTGCGCTGAGTTTAAACTTTAAAGTTGTGACACTTGGTCGTTAAATCTTTTGTTCTTAATCTCTTTTAGTAAATCCAACTCTTGGGAAATTTTTCGTCTATTCAGTTAAGTCTATAACGTCAATTTGTGTCTTGGGTTTTAAAGTTATTCGCTCTGGTTGATGAGGAAGATATTCAATAGATCTAAACTTGTTGGTGCTAGATCTTATAATCCTGGGAAAATAGGTGGCGAAAGATAAAATTTTTTTTTTTTAAGCATTTTTAAAAAGTTAAAAGAGCAAGTGCGTGGGAACTGATTACTATCTTGAGGTTACATATATTTAGCAGAATATGATTAAATTTTTTTTTTTATATTCTAGATAATTTTCTTCAAAATCAAAAAATGTAAGCGAATTAAAAATAATTATTTTTAATTTGTAATAATAGAAACTCTTTTATAGTGAAAAATATTGACAAATCCATACATTTTATATAATTTGCACGATAAATTTTTTCTACGTCTGAGTGTTCTCGCTCCAAAATATGGTTACTTGTCTTAAGAAATTTTTTGGATTATGAATTGAAAAGGGGAAAATTTTCTTAGGGTGCGAAAAAATTTTCTTGAGCCGAAAAAAAATTTTTTGCGCCAAGAAATTTTTCTAGTGTATAGAAAATTTTTGTATCCATTTCGTAATAAAAAACTTTTTTTGCGCCAAGAAATCCTTTTTTTCTGTGCAGTCGTAAAGAAGCTTAGTTCAAAAAAAAATTAAATTACATATAGGGGAAAGGGGGGGGGGCAAAAGGGGGTAGGGTAGGCAAAACGGGGTATCCCCAAAATTTGGTGAAAAAAAAATTTTTTTTTTTTCGTCTAATTACTGTATATCCGATATTTTTTAGCATATTCAGCTCTACGCATGACATCTGGGGCAAAATGGACCAGCCCAAAAATCGAAAAAATGATTCTATCAAATTTTTATCGTGAAATTAAAAAAAATTTAATATATTTCCTCATTTTTAGATCTACCCATAACACCTGGGGCAAAATGGACCAGCCGAAAGTTTTGAAAAATGATTCTCTCATATTTTTATCGTCAAATTAAAAAAAAATGAAAATGTTAATTCATTTTTCGGCTAATTTTCTGTAGTTGGGGCAAATTTGGCCACTAAAAATATTCGAAAATAATATTTTATTTTTTAATTGATAAGAATTCAATTGAAAAAAAAAAAAAAAAAATTATCATTTTTTGGAGGGGGGCTTCTCTGCCCCACAAAAAAATTTTTTTTTCCCTTCGTATCCACCAATGATGTGAAATGTAATTTTCCTGTATGTTTTTTACATAAAAAAAAATTTAATTTAATGAAATTTGATCAACTTTCAGAAATTTTTTTTTTTCAACTTTTTTAAAGGGTACCCCATTTTGCCCGCCAAAAGTAGAAATTTTATTTCTTAACGGCAGCTAAAAATTTTGTCTATTTATCTTGGATATCATTAAAAACAAAAAGATTTGGCGTATTTTAGTCATCGAAAATTTAGTATTTCCATAGGTACCCCCTTTTGTCCCTCCCTTCCCTATATAAATGAAATATATAATAAATAAAGGCAAGTTTAACTAGCCTATGGCTAAATCTTGTTGAAAATATTACTCGCATTCATAACATATATCTGAAGATACATTCATACATATATATTCCGCCCTCGAGTTGCCATCTCGAAGATAAAACCGATAATCATTTCATTCACATGATCTTACTCTCAAGATCAAGAAGTTCATTGCAGTGACTTGGGGCCATGCTTTTCGTCATTCATACATATATAATCGTAACGCAAGCCTACTTATTAAACAATTAAAATGTCCTGCATATTCTTTTTCACCTTCACATGTAAGCTGTTGTAGTGTCCAGTTAATTTTACTCTCTCTGCAATTCCAAATGTTGATACTCTCTATGATTTATTATAACTTTAACCAAAAATTATTTTAAAAATCATCATCATTCATTTTATCTTCAGAGTCAGCGTTTAAAAAATTCTTGAAATATTAAAAATAAACAGAGTTTTAACGGTTGAACGGTTTAAGTACCGACGAATATCTTAAAAAAAAAACCGTAAAAGATTATAAGATTGATAACGAAGAATAACAAAACCCGAAAATTTAAAAGTGGTAGTAAATAACAATTCTGAACATTCATCATGATCTTTTAGCATTTGAAACTGTCAAAAAAAGGTGACAGAGTGGCTAGTAGTAACGGTAATAGAGCATAAAATCCTCCTACCTGATGATGCGAAAAGCATCCATCTATATTTATCTGACTTTGGCTTAAACTCGTAATACAGCACTCTTACTTACAATTAGACTTCCGAGATTCAAGGCTTATTACACAAGCGTGGATCATGGGTGTAAGGGTTGGTTAATTCCAGTAATCTTCGCGTCAGTGCTTCCGACGAGAGTCTGGGATGGCTGTACGGGAGAGTCTGCAACAGTAAAAATAACACGATCGTACAAGAGAAAAAAAGTTGAGACAGATAAAAAAATTTAAAAACATGTTAAAAATAATAACTACTTGTTATTTTTCATTGAATGACGATTTTCGTCGGTGGAATAAAAGATTAAAGATGCTTTGAGATTGGGGATACTTGTGTAGGGATGAATAGAAGGAGTTGCAGAAGAGGATTCGATAATTACAACCGGGAGTCATGGGAGGCGTCTCTCCCAAGTTTCATCCACCTCTCGGAACAAGCGCGAACGCGCAATTATATTTCTTATACTCTGTACTGTATCTTCAAGTAATCTCAGATATTCTTCCATCCCGCTTCCTGATATGATGCTCAACAATAATCAAATGTAATCTTTTACTTATGATATGTACCTGCTGCAACTTCCAACTGGGATGCTGATTCTGATTCTGATGTTACAATAAGTATTGATTATTTTGTAATGTAGCAATTTATTATATTCGTATATTGATGTGTTGTATCAACCGAACTGTCGTACATATACACGGAGAGAAATGTCAAGTAAATATGCCTATGCAGCACAGTAATAATGACATTACTCTATAGTTTGTGTATAAGAGCGGCAGGACACAAATTATAGAGTAATGTAAATATTACTGTGCTGCATAGGCATATTCACTTGACATTTTTCTCCGTGTACATATGAGCATTCATTTTTTTATTGTCTGCTATCCGAGTATGGAATGATCTGCCATCATCTATTGTGTCAATAGCAAATTATAAAGAATTTAGATCAGAGTGTTATAATTATTTTCTGCAGAAAGACATCATTTAGGTGCACTTTTGCGATTATGTACACTGAAAAAAAAAAATTTGTTATCTTAACAAAAGTCAAGATTACTCAGTTATTTGTTAAGATAACAAATTCATCTTGGTTAACACAACGAAGTAACATTTGTTATGGTAAGTAAAGTGAAGTTACCGTTATAACAAATGACATGCGTTGAGCTAAATATTAAATTAGGTTTTATAGAGATTTCTTGACTCGAGAAAATCTTACTTCACCTAAGATATTATCGCATCACGATATATTGAGTCAAGAAAATCACTTCTTCAAGGCGCCTGCTTTTAACTATACTTAGACATATTGTTATACTTTTCAAAATAAATAGCGTTTAATATTTTAGCCATAATTTACAAACACAATTTATGTCCAAAATCCAAAACTCGTGATGAATTCTTAATGATATTGTTCACCTAATTAAAGCACAAAATTCTATGCGTATTCAAAACATTTTTCCTCAACACATATCATTTGTTACAACAGCAACTTCACTTTACTTACCACAACAAATGTCACTTCGTTGCATTAACCAAGATAGTTTTGCTATCATAACAAATATCTGCGTAATCTTGATTTTTGTTATTATAGCAATTTTTTTTCTCAGTGTATGATTATTGATTACTATTGTATTATTAATTTAATATGTTTGATTATTAGTGTATAATTTTTAATGCTTTGGTATTGGAGTCTACCTACTTAATTTACTTATTGTATGTTTATATTTAAATATTATTATTATACTATACATTGTAAAACTTTTGTAAATTGCGGCCTTTAGGGAATCTCGATTCCAGGGTCGAAAAATTATTAATAAATAAAATAAAAAATATATATGTCGTGGTATAATTTTTTTTATCGATTGGGATATTTAATACCACAGCTGCACGTGCGGGAATGAACTGACACCTGCATTTAAAAATCACGATTATTACAATAATTATAAAATCATATATTTTTTACAATCATATTATTTATTTATTTTTTATAGAGTGTTGGTATATATTGTTTAATTGTTTAATATAATCAAGTTATTTGGGACAAAGATAAATGGGGATAAAAACAGAGACGATAAAGAAAAAAAAATGTAAGCTACAATGTATGTAAGAAAGGAAGATATGATGTACAATTGTAATAACTTAGTGAATCCGTGCATAAAGATTCTTGCTGGCATATCCGGTTTCTGTTTCTGAATTTCCTGCCAGGTGTATGAATAGTATGTGTGTTGTCTGTTGCAGTAATACTCGTTTGTTTGAATACACATATATATGTTCCGTGGGTATTTATTTTCGTGTGGGCATGTGTATATATTTGTTTCGTGTCTTATTGCGAGGGCATTATTGCATTGTGGCTTTTCGGTCACTTGGCAGCTAATTTTGTTTTCTACAAATCTTGATCTCTCTCGCGGCGAAAAAGAATATAAGTTCCTGCTTATAATTAGCTGTTCAGTGACACGAAGAGGACCATTGTGAATAAGTGTACGATAAAAAAATATTAACAAGATACCAAGCAAGTTTTAAATACAAACCAAATAATAACAATTGTTATTACATACACAAATATGAAATTTTGAAATTACTCATGATTTTAATCTTATTAATTCTTCGTATATTTTTGTCATTGTTTTTCAAAAACAATTATTTTAATTATTTATAAATAAACAGAAAAAAAAAATTTTTAATAAAAATATTTGCTTTTGATCCTCACGTGTCTCGTCTGGGGTTTAAAAAATTTTATAAATTTATTTTCTTTTCTGTCGACACTTACAGAATTTAGGAATACGGGTAAACCGGCTAAAATAACATTGAACGTCTCTTGTGATCTTGAAAGATAAATTAACTTTATTTTATCTCGATATTTTTGGCTGACCCTTGAGTACCATCGGCAACTTAATTCTCCGTTCCACAAGACATCATGTACGTTATCTTGTCCTCGAGCAATGTCTTTGCTCTCGTCGCGGATGAACGAGCACGGTCGCGATGGGCGTGGCGCATAAAGTCAGAGAGCCGTGACGTACACGCATTGCACACTCATACATAAATCTATACCTGCACCACACACACATATATGCACACATGAATACATTAACATATATATGTATATATATAAACTATTTATTCCAAGACCTAGTGTGTCTCTCTTTACTTAGGATGTTAACGTTAAAAGTATCATCAAGAGAGACGATGAGATAGAAGCGCGTGCGTGTACACACAGGCACGCGTGGGGGCCACATAAGCGTGACACAGGGCACACGCGTTATATTGGGCGCGCGTGCGCCTTGAGGCGCTTTCTCTATATAATATTATACATACTTTCATTCCTCTCGTACGTCGAACATAAAGACTTAAAGCCTTTACTTCAGGAATACCGTAGCTGTCGTTGACGTCGACGTAGTTATCGAGGTTGTCGTCGCCTCTGCTCCATCGTCGACACTACTGGTTCGTGTCGCGCCCCGCGACCGCCGGATGCTGGGGCGGCGACGCGTGACGAGATTAATAATTCGAGCACGTCGTAGGAAACGCGAGCATCCACCTCGCTGTTCTCTTTTTCCTATCTTTTATCTCTTTCACTATTTCTTCCTCTTCCTTCCTCTCTTTCACTTCATGGTCTTGTTATTCCTCTGGCTTTCTATTCTCCTTCGTCGTTCTCTTCGTCTGTCTACATGGATAGAGGAAAAACCGTAGATAGGGGCAAAGGACACGAGAATACGCCGGGGAAAATGTAATTTTTAATGTCCCTTTTTTTCTCGACATGTAAAGTCACTGCACGAATGATAATTGTCTTGGAAGAAAAGGAAGTTATTATTTTTTCTCCGTCCTCTGTACTCGCTGTTGGGATTTTATAAAATGACAATATTCAAATATGGGAATTTTTTCTTAATTATTATTATTATTACTATTATTATTTTTATAAATTTCTCTGATAAAATATAATTTCAATTGATGAGTGTGAATGAGCAGACATCGGACAAATTTTAAATTATTAATAAATAGACTAACTAATTAATAAAATAAAATTTTTAAAAAATGGGCTTTTAAAAAATTTTTAAATTAATAAGTGCATTTTTTATAAATATTATTTTTTAAATTATTTAGTCTATTTATTTATAATTTTAAATTTGTCTGATGTCCGCTATATTCACACTCGTTTTCAAATGTCTGATTGATAATAATTTTTTTCAATTTTTAAATATTATTAAAAAATGAAAATTTTTTTCATAGCTTGCACACGCAGATAATTTTTGAGTAAAAATTACCCATAAAGTTTGGTTCTGTAAATACCTCTAGCCAGTAACTAAATTTTTACTATGTTTTTAGTAGAAATTGCACTTCATTTACATGCTAATATCCAGTAGTATATTTTACAATGCGCATGGGAAAAATTTCGATATTTTCCACATGTCCTCACAGTATCATATTTTTTCGGTAATTTTTACTAAAAATTTCCGTGGGTGCAGTCAATAAAAAAATTTATTAGAAATTATTTTAAATAATAAAATATTAACTACTAAGTCATGATATTAAATTATAAGTGCTCTGAAAGGTTTACGAAGCCATCAGATACTTGTCTGATATTTTAAAATATATGCAGGTATAATAAATATACATACATATATACATATTTCGTCCACCCACTCACGGGGCGGCCGTTGAAGAAATATTGAATTGAATGGACATCGCGCGCGGATGCCGTTGGTTTGCCGCGCTGAGTAGAAAGACCACGGAGAAATAATATAACCCACGCGAGAGAGTATCGAGAATCGAGATCGTTATCGAAGGCGAGTCTCCCTCGCATTGTATACGGTTAAGAAGTGCATCATTGGACGTTAGTACACATATATAGTATATATATGCGTGTGTTATATGTACCTGCAAACTCGTCGTGGGCGCGTCTTTTATCGAGATGGACGCACTGTCAATTTTTTTTTCTTACACTTACGACGCTTGAAGCGATTTACGTTTCAGTTTGTCTCTATGCTACAATATAATACACCGGGTTGATTTTTAAACTCCTTTTTCTTATTATTAACGTGGGCGCGATTATCGAGAGACGAACAATTTCACGCGGGTTCAATGGGTCTCAATAGATACTATTATCCTGTCAAGACTTCTCGTTATATACTTCTTACTCGCCTTACTTCCTTCGTAGTTCTTTCAGCCTTTAATATTTATTGGCCATTAATTTATCTCAAACATTTATATTTTTTTATTAAGTTCCTTTCTTATTGCCATTATATTTTTTTCTTGTGCAACAAAATGTCACAACTATCAGATCAATTTAAGTATGTTCTTTTTTAATATTATAACATTAAACTTTTTCGTTTAAAAAAAAATTTAATTGCTGTAAAATTTAATTATAGGGTAGAGGCACCATTATTGGCCACTTTACGGCCAGTTTTAGACATTTGAAAAATTTTAATAAAATAATTTGTAAAAGACGCAATCACAAAATTAGATTTTAAAATGTGTTCAAAGATACCTTTAACCCGCTTTTAAACTGGTAATTTTAATTTATACTTTTTCATTATAATTAAAATAAAGTATCAAATGTCCGAAAATGGAGCAGTGGCCACAAATAAGCCCGAGTCGAAAAACCAATTCGGATTTAAGTCATAAAGTTCTCAATGAGGTTTTTTAAGATCAACTTAGAATTTTAAGATTGGCAACAATATAGAAAATTATTCTAGTTTAGTCCTCAAAGTAGTAGTTAAGACCAATTTTACCATTTTGAGGACTAAATTGGAATAACATAATCTGGATTAGAGCCTCAAAATACTCAAAACATACAGGAATAATTTTATCCACATTTGAACCTCAAAAGTCTCATTCGACGTATTCTCCCCCTCCCTTTTCTATCTAAAATTTTTCAAAGTCCGAAATATAACTTTTCATTCGTTGAGGATTTTGAGGTCTTAGTTATAATTTAAAATCGATAAATTATTTGCATTTAGACCTCATAGTTCTCATTGAGGATTTTGAGTACTAAAGTAGAGTTACCCAGAGAGGAAAGTACGACGGGCCCAGGCTTGGCCCAAGTATGCAGAATCTTGGCCCAAGCTTGTAAGCCAGCCTTGGCAGGACACTGGAATGATAACACGGGGCCCGACTTGGTTGCTAGACTTGGCACATGCTTGATTGCCAGACCTGGCCCATGCTTCGTTGCCAGGCCTGGCTCAGACTTTGTTGCCAGACCTTGCCCATGCATCGAGGAAACGGATAAATTAAATTACAAAAAAATTTTATTATTATTAACCTCGTAGAATTTATGATCATTATCGTTGAAACTATCTAAAGAAGGTAAATGATGTGAAATAAACTCGGTAAAAATTCTGCTGGGCTCCGGGCGCGAACTGCCGTCCTTCTGATTGCTGGGTCCGAACGATAGCTACTGGACGAACCTACTAATGTTGAACTGATACATTAATATGATCTACTTATTAAACCATAAGTATAGCCAAACTTGGGTAATCCTACCTTGGCCCAAGTCTGGGTTGCCATTGGACGGCCAAGGCTTGGTTACCCAGTCTTGGCCTAAGCCTGGGTTGTCATTGAATGGCCAAGGCTAGGTTACCTAGTCTTGGCCCAAGCCTGGGTAATCATTGTAACGGCCAGGACTGAGTACCTAATCTTGAGCCAAGAATGGGCCAATATAGGTGTGCCAAAACTAGGTTCCCCAGTGCTGGGCCAAGTAGGGCCCCGTCGTTCAACTCTGGCAGCTCTTGCATGGGTTACTTTCTGGGCTGCAAATAAAACATCAAAGGAATTGAGGCTTTTGAGGACTAAACTAGAATTTGTTTTTTGACTCAGGAGTACCTCTACCCTATATAATACTTAAGCAAGGAATTCGTTTTTTAGAATTTTAATTACGGTATACAATTTCACTTTAATTAATTTTAAGCAAATGGTTAATTATTTTTTAATAATTTTTACATCGATTAACCCACTTTTTCTTACATTGTTTTATTGACTGTTATAATAGTAATTATTATTAATTGTTAAAATAGAAAAAGACTAATTTTGAAAAAAAATTTCCAACAAATTAAAAAGAAAAATTTTGTAAACTCATTTTTAATCGGCATTTAATTTTGACTAATAGAAAAAAAATCATCGGTATTTTGATTGTATTTGAAAAATACTTATAATTAATGATAAAAGAGATAAAATAATTATAATTATAATATTGTGTGTTATTATGGACTTGAAGTATAAATATTTTGATGGTTATCCATTGAATGAAAAGCGTGTCTTCTACTTAATCTTAACCCCCTGTCGAGATAGACAGGGACGTTCATCCCACCTCATATTCATTGCGCACAACACGGGTATATATCTCATGTGTCCACGTTAAGTAATGACAATGCGATGACTGGCGGACACTAAACACCTGCATTTGCCGCGTTATCTCGGTGCTGAGAATCCCGCTGTTCTGACACAAGTTTTGCGCCATAGTTATACTTGCATACACTCATATATATATACATATACTTATACTTATACTTATATCCAACACTTGAGCTTGATGGTACGTCAACATTGTGTACAGCTATACACTTTGGGTGGTCTCACAATGGGACGTCGTGTATCCATGACGCGATCCAGCGTTCCATTGTTAACAAATCCGTTAGTGATTCTTGTAATATACCGGCCATCAAGATCTTACGCCAGATATCACACCAATCACCTTCGATAATACTCTCGTGTAACGATTCAACCATATATATTTATATATATTCATTCAATAATATTTGACCAAACCTACATTTGAATTTAAATACCAACAAAAAATCAATTAATAAAAACTTTCTTTTTCCCCAATAAAATCCATTACTCATACTTTTTTTTTATCAAAATCACACAGAAAAAAAAGTTCTCGGCTTAAAGTAAATATTTTTGATTCAAGATAACTTTTTTGAAAACCTCAATTTTCTCGGATAAAGTAGAAATCTCCTCTGACCAGAAAAATTCTCTTGACTCAAGAAAATCTTGACCTAGTTCCCGAAAACGTTTTTCTTCCAAAATATTTTCTTGACTCGAGGTAACTTTTTTAGTCAAGTATTTATTTCTTTGACGTTCTCGTAATCTTAAATTTTTTGTTTGTACTTAAGTTGTTCCCACGATTCTTGGATTCGCTTTGGTACAATTATAGTTAGTGAATATTGGCAAATACATGGATATAGTATTACATAAATCTATGAGTATTCAGCATTCACGTACACACACATATATGTACTATAAAATCCTCTTGTACTTAGCCATTCTTCTGTCTCTGCATAGTTCCTTTTACTCTCGTTTGTCTTGTTTCTTTTCTGGTGGAGAGTAGTAAAGCTCTTCACCCGCTCGAGGGCGTGGTCGAGAGACGCGCGACGTCCATTTGTCTCGAGCGCCTCCCGCACCAGTAACGCCCTCGCATCCCACAAGCATCGATCACGTCTTTCTGTCTCACCAAAACTTGCACCGTCAAGGCGGTGTACCATATAACCCGGGACTACAGCATATCAACCCTCCTATTTCAACCAAGTACCACTATTTCCGTAATTCGTACATACTTCAACTTAGCTTACTTATACTACACTAATATATATATGTATGTATCCCAGATATCTCAATTTCATAAAAATATCTTCACTACTGTAAATAAATTTGCGGAGTGAACGCGAATTAAATCCGGAGTGAATCCGGAGTGGATGACTGTGTTTTTATTTTATCCCTTTAGAGTGAAATTCACTCCGAATTGGAGTTTATTTTCATATCGAAACTCCGAATCGGAGTGAATGATGATTTAAATAAAATCCAGTTCACTCCAAAATCACTCCGCTGGAAAAACAAACTCCTCCTTTACTCCGTATGCGGAGTGATTTTTTCTCAAACTCCGGAACTTCGAGTGATGGAGTGAATTTGGATGTAAATAAAATTCGTAATTACTCCGAATTCACTCCCGATTTTTTACAGAGTATGAAATAATTGTTGAATTAATTACATTTTAATGCATTAGATAACATAATTATGATAACACGCATTAAAAAACTTTAATTGTAATTAAAAAAATAACTACATACAGAATAAAATTTAATTTTTCTGTTACAGCCGGTAAGTAAACAAGCAGTCAGCTCTGAATAATTAAAATTCCTCTCCAAATGTGAGTAAAAAAAAAAAGTATATTAAAATTAATTTTTTATCTTGAGTAAATAATAATGAAAGTTTTTGAAATTGTTTAAATTTATTACATCAGGTGTGTGATGAAAAATAATTAGTTAATTCTTAATTACACTTGTTTCCTGTTAATGATAAAAAAATATAACTGATTAGCGATGTAGATTTGATTTGTAGGATAAATTGGAGTTAACAAATTAGGTTAAGAAAGTTAGCACGCGATGTCAGTAGAAATAAACTTGTCTGGTCGGGCTGTAGTAGATACTGGACAGCTGTGCCAGCCACACTACAATTTTTAATGTACTTTTTTTAACTTTTAACCATTTATTTACAAATCTGAGCATGTAGAATGTCTAAACAATTTCAATTTTCAATTACAAAATGAATTAAAATCTATGAATAATTAATTAAAAACATAAATTCACTCTATAGCTATAATTATCTATAATATTAATAATATAAATCATTAATTTTTTTTCAATTACTTACACTTTCAAATGTTCTTACTGACACGTCATTTAGTGTCATAACAAACAATTAGCTTGAAATTTTTAAAATTGTTCAACGATTATCAACTCAAAGGCACTTCTATACTCTTCTATAAATATATATGTATTCATATAGATACACATATATGTAAACATTATCTTTGTACAAGATCAATGAATAGAGGACATAAAATATAAATTTATATACATATATGTATACATAAGTAATATTACATTGACTATTTAATATTACATACATACACATATATGTCATATATGTAATGTAACATATGAAGTGATTGTATCTATAAGTCTCTGCAACACAATTCGATTTGATCTAACGTTTTTGCGCCAAAGGCAGCAATTAATGATTGCACGGTAACGCATGCCCACACATTTAAATTTATGCGACAGCGTCCAGAGCATTCTAGTATTTCTATAGGCTTATCTTAAAACCGAACACACCATTTATCAAATATGTATTAGAGTTTTTGATATCATCGTATACATATGTATGCATGTACGCATGAAAGTAATGATGAATATTCATGAGTGAATTGGTATGAATGCATTGGTGCATGTCAAATGAGCTAGGTGCCATCATCTTAAACACTTATTACCCATTAATCATTTATTAAATCTTAAATCAGATCCCGGCTCTGTATTTTTCACTCAGTACTTGGATAGATATTAACTCTTATGAAAAAATATCCCCACGGGTTCTATATGCGGAAACGACGTGCGAAATATCTAATTATCTAGCCCTGGCTCATTAACGTCCGTTAACCCGGCAAGGATTCTTCACGCCTACGGCGATGGTCTCGATTAACGTCACTGAGACGGCGACGGTCTTACAATATTTTTAGATATCTTTAGTTTATAGTCTAAGTGGAAAGGGAAGAGAGTCTGTAGTCTATACTAATGATGATATAATGAGATTAAAATTCCTGAAAACGAGATACATGAGAATTCGGTGTTTTTTTTTTGGTTTTGTATTAGAGAAGATTTTACTTGGCCCTTTATTTTGCCATAAAGATGATAGTGAATATATTTTATAAATAATGATGAGATGAGGCTAATTTTAAATGTATTAGTCTAGAGGCTCACAAAAAAATTAAGAAGGTTGATGATTTTTATCTGCGGAATTTTTTTACCCTGCACGCGCGTGGGAGAATATAATATACATTATTCGTTATTTTATTATTTTTTTCTCCTTTAATAATTTATTATATCTAAGATAAATATATTTAATGTTTTTTTAAGTATTTTGTCTTGATATAAAAATTATTTTTTATCTTAATCAGTGAATATTTATAAATTATTTATTTTCATCTGAAATTTTAATTTAAAAAATTTTCGGAATGAATTTATTTAATAAACATTTTTATCAATAATTTTGATAAATTTTTTTTTAATTAAATTGTGATAAGAAAAAAATAATAAATTTTCTTAAACAAAAAGCTTTCTGATAAGCTTGATAAATATATCATGAACATGAAAAATCGATAGTACATACAATCGAAAGATAATACGCTACTATTTCGAGATATGAAGTTCAGTCAGCAGCAGCTGAACGATAAGATCTTTCTTAAGGTATATTATATACTTATAAAAGTTTATACACCGACTATGGCTGCAACCTTCACAATAAATATATATAAATATATATTTATATCTCTTTATATATATACAGCGATCAATAGAAACTTTAAGAGAGCAGCTGCCTCCCACCATTCGACTGAAAATTTATCAGGCAACGAAATCACTGTTTAGAACTCTTACACCTTTTTCTTTAACTTCTTTCATCAGCCCTGTTTCTAATATAAATCTAAAGTATACGGATTTTTTTTTTTTTTTTTATGAAACTCATCGGGCGTCAATAAAAAAAGTCCAAGACTCGAGACTCTCGATAGACTTGGAGCCTTGATGTATCATATCGTATCACGAGCGCGTGTGTTTACTACATTCTTTGTGAAGAGTGTGGATAAGATATCCAATTATCGAGAAAATTGTTCGATACCATTGGCGATAAAACTCGCAAGATTAAGCCAACCTTACACGCGTCCACGTCTTGAGATCTTGAGTGACTCGATTTTATGTACAACTTTATAACTTTATTCAACCCCCACTCTGAAAATATTTATAGACATATATATATAAATAATAAAAAGATTTAAAAGAGACACAAAATAAAATATTTAAAAAAACTATTAAATGATTAATATCCCAGCGATTATCGACACTCAACGTCAGTTATTTATTATGAGCCCGCGCTTAGATCACGATTCAACTGAAGATCTGCGCAAGATAAATAATAAAATATTTTTTATTTTTAAAATTAAAAAAAAAGAATAACATTATTCTCACGTTTTGTATTTTGCCGGAGGTAAAACTGGCATATATATATATATATCTATAAGAAGGTCTGCAGGAACGTCAGAATATTTTTTATACTTTTATTCTGCATGGACATATATATGTATATAATTTTGTGGTCTGTCGGAACGTCAAAATGTACATTTGGGGTTAGTGGGGTAAAAGAAATATTGTATACAGATACAGCAAATGCACCCTCGTCATTCGGAGTGTAAAGGAAGAGTAAAAGATTTCTTCGGGTCACGAAGTTTTATTTTTTTAGCGCTTTAGCCTTCGGGGCTCATCTATGGTAAAAGCTACGTCAGTAATAGCTTTATGTCCAGGGCTATTATTAAAGGGTTTTTTATTTTATCTTCCGCAATAATTTCTTGTACGTCTGCAGTTGTTGTGATAGGACTCTTTGTTAATCTGGTGGCATAATCTCATACTTTTTATGTCGACATAAATAAATTTTATTAAAAACAAAAAAATTTACTCCTACTGATAATTAAATCAGCCAAAAACCGGATTTCATCCGTAAAAAAGTGCGCCAAGTATGCATCTATCGCAGTAAAAATTATTGAAATCAAAATTATCACCAAGTACCTAAGCGGCACTTAATAATAAAAAGTTAAATTTTTTTTTCCGTCGATTAGGTATAATTTTTATATAATATAAAAGGCCGCTTAGGTACTTGGTGATTATTTTGATTTCAATAATTTTCACTGCGATAGATGCATACTTGGCGCACTTTTTTTACAGATGAAATCTATTTTTTGGCTGATTTCACTTGTTTTTGTTAAAAAAAAGTCAAAGATAAATAAAATCTCCAAGTATAAAAACTTCGTAAAAATATTATGATATTCGATGCCCATATATTGAGATAAATCTCTGGTAACCCTATTGAGAATTTTTAATCTAAATTCATGAATGCACTCACTAAAAGTTGCGATTTTGAGAAAAATTACTCTATCGACGGGATGAATATAGAGTGTTTCAGAGCGAATTTTTCAGTATATATCAAATTAAAAATGAATTCTTAACAGTTTTGTAAAGAATTATAAAATAAGCATAAATAAGATCTAGGCTATTAAAATTACTACAGAATCTACTTTAAATGAAATATATTAGCATAAAAATTATTTTCGTAGACTAAAATTTGTTAAGCCAGTGAACAAAATGGTTTAGATCTACGTAAATATAAGAAGTAGATTTTCAGTAGATCAAAGATCTTCAAATATAATACGATAACTTAAGCTCAAATAAATCTCTTTTTTAATGTATGAATTTGTTCGAATGCGATTCCCAGAAAATTTTTTAGTTAAACTTAAAAATAGATGCTGACTTCTAATTCGACTTTTGATTGCGATTAACGCAGGGTTAAGCAGCAATAGACTTTTTTTATTTGTTAAAAGTCCGAGGTTGAAGAAAATTAAAGGCAAAGATGAGAAATTAGATGATGATGATGATGATAATAATAATGTTGTTGATGATAATGATGATGAAGATGATGATGAAGAAACAGTCGCGGAAAAAAGAAACCTAGTATGCAGTGTCGTGAACGAAGAGAAGTGTACCGAGAATGAATGCAAGTGGTAACGTTATACCTAGCCCGGTAATTATGACTCCTCTAATCACCGACAATTACTGCAGTTACCGGCTTCGTGGCGTTATGTCGAACGGTCCATCTCCGGCTCGGCATCTCTCGTTACGATAGGTGACATCTCCAGTTAGAAAACCTAAAAAATATATATGAATGTATATAATAATTTAAGGTAATTAATTTTATTCTTGACTTAACGTTTAATTTATTAAACATTTTGGTTCAAGAAATGTTAATTGTTATTTAATTAGAGGGTAATTGAGATTTAAATGGTTAATAGAGTGTTATAAAGAAATTAATCACTGGTGCACAAAATATAAATTAATGAGAAATACTCAAAAGGGGGTGGATATATGCTGGGAATACTGTGAAGATGAATAAGACTAAGAAAAAGAGATATGGGCGGTATACAGAAATACAAAAATGTTTTTCTCTCTATATCTCTTAAAGCCATTTCTGATGATGATCCTCGCACATCGTAGTCTCTATCTGAGAGTTTTGTGCAAGAGCCTACACACTCGTCTACTCTATTTTGTTTTCTTATTCTCTACTTTATACGATACTCTATACTCTGTTCTATATCTACTACTAACGTCCGACGCATATCGTACACTTCTCATGACGGCTGGCACAGCCCAACAATTAAATCTCTCCCGAACAGACGCGGTCTGCTATTATTATTGCTGAGTTATAGTTTCTCAACGATGGAATATTATTCATTCACAAAAATAAAAAGTCTTCAGACAAAAAAAAAATTTATTCTAAATCAAAGATTTATTTATCTTGTGAACAATAGCATTTGTGTCATGCTACATATTGATTTGTTTAATAGAAACAACCCCCTGATTTGATTTAAATTAAATCTAATTGTTATCAGGGTATAGTTCGCTAATGAATTAATCGATTTCAAAATTTAATTTCAATAAATTACTTTTAATAAAAAAAATAATTTTGTGGATGACAACAGAAATTTGTTTTTTTTTTTCATAGTTTTTAGCAAAAACTATTAACGTATTAAGTACACGGAAAAAATTATCTCATAAATTTTACTAGTTAATTGTGAGTAAAACTGGGCCTGGATGAATAATTACTCTTCCGTTTCCAGATAGTATTCAATTATCGGGTAGAAAAACCCAATTTCGAGTAGCTTTTCGTCATGGCCTTCGAAAGGCTAAAAAATAAAACAAAAAGAATCAGTTTTTCTTCTTTCCGTATTTATTTTGCTTTTGGCCCAGGTTTATACTCTAGGGTAAATTTTATCAAAAACTTCTTTCCATGTAGAGTAAAAAGTATGTTTTGTAATATAATTTGAGTTCACAAGAACTGAAAAAAAATAATTTCTAAAGTAAGATTCGGGAAATTTTTCCGTGTCTGCTTTGCTCAGTTCTTCCCGAATTGACTGAGAGAAAAAAAAATAAATAATTTGATTTTTTTCTAAATTTTGTTCAATTTTCGAACACTATTTCTTAATAAATTTTACAATTTCAATAAATTATTAAAAATATTTTTTAATAGATTAAAAAAAAAGTTGACATAATAAATTGATTGATCGTAAAAAAGAAAATATTTCTCGTTATATAAGAAAATTTAACGAACTATGTACGCGTATTATATACAATAGTGCATGATCGTGTGTCAATAGTAAAAGAAAAATTAATTCGTATCTTCCAGTAGATTGTAAACCATTAGCAGCTGTGCGATGGACGAGCATAGGGCGTGTGACCATAATACATTCGTCGTATCTCAACTGATGTGGAATAAAATAAGTTTGATGGGTTCAATTGACATGAGACATCATACATATATAGTGTAGAGTGTAATATAATGAATAATGATGCTAGTGGAAATAATGCAATTGCATTAATCTGAATTGGCTGGTGACTTACAATCAGTTGTGGCCTCAGGGCAAACTCTAATTAACCACGCATTCGTCAGTAATATTTTATTGTTGTCTGTGAGAAAATTTTTTTGCATTTCTGCTTTTTGCCTTGAGCTTTTTTCCATGTGCGATACTTAGTTTTATTTATGAAAAATTTGATATTGTTAACAAATGAGTGTTGTTGACCTGCTGCATAGGACGTTTTTAAAGGTCAACAACTTTTCATCCGGTATTTTTTTTTCTGTTCCGAAACGAAAGTCATAACACTCATAACATATTCAAGCGCCACATTCTCTTATATGTAAATGCTGTGAGTCGTAAGAAGGACGTGAATGTAAGAGATACGCGTTACATTATGAGGATATTACCAGCTGCTAACGCGCCAGCTAAATCGCTATTTAATAGCGCTGGAAAACCGCACACACCACTCGCGGAGGTCTACGACATTGCGTTGGTAATCAGTCTCTGTGTATATTCTGTACTCTATAGTGTATAGAGTAATAGTATAATACACGTCAGTGCTAGTAATTTTCTTAGTATACGTCTTACATAGCCATCCACGTGGAACTGCTATTTAATCTAAACTTAATATCTAAATTCCACTATATTAATTCTTACTTTACATTTATTATATCTTTAACTTCATTTATAATCGCAATCTTTCAGTACAATTACTTTTTTTTACATTCATTTATAACCGATAAAAAATAATTATTGCAATTTTACATTTTTATAAATACTATAATTTAGCCAACAAATTCCATTTCATTAGTCAATTTGTATCAAACTTTTCTATTATGAAATTTAAATTAAAATCTACATTTTTAACCCTGATATCCGTTTATTTGCTTACATTAATTAATTAAGTATACCCGTGAAAAATGAAACATATATGGCCATGCATGTCCGTATATAGTTCATATATGGAGCATATATGGCTATACATAATTATGTATGACTATATATGATCATGAATGCCCATATAATTAATAAATTATATACAGTTACATATGGTCGTATATAGTTCATACATGGGCATGTATGAACTATATACAAAAATTTTGTTTAAATTTGTTGCGTAAAACTAATGAATCCTGAATTTTATGCCAATTATAATTAAGACCAACCTTTCAAGCTCTGTCACTCAAGTATTATTGATCGTACACTTGGCTCTCATATACTTTTTTGTAGCAAATTTTATGCCCTACAAAAATTTTATACTGCTTCTTTTCAAAAAAAATTTTTCAACACCAAAAAATCAAGTTGAAACCGGTAAAAAAAATTTGTCTATCGGTTGGCCCTACGGCCTAGCCCCAAAACTTCCCGCTGTTTTCGAGCTCTTCGAGCTATAGCTAAAATTTTTTTCCATATTTTAGCAATTTTTAGTTTTTGTTGAAAAAATTTCTACTTTATCAATTGTTGAATTGCAATTATTAACTACTTTAAATAATGAAGGACCGATATGTAGCGCTGCTTGTATGTGCTCAGCGAAAAACCAAAAATTTGCGTATAACTTTACAACCATCAAACCTACTTTTAATTTATTGCACACCATATTACTTAATACATTGATTTGAATTATTTGTGTTCGAGATCAACTGTAGGTTCTTGAATTCACGAAAAAAAAATTATATCATTTCCATGTGTACTTCAGATTTTATTTTGTTAGCGTACTTACAATAATGCACGCACACCTGTTAATACTTGGTTTAAGAATTTATTTGAATGTTTTTGATCAAAACAAAATAAACTTAAGCTCTAGAGATAGCTATCAGTTACTTAGAATATTATAATCTCAAAAGAGACTTTTATTGTTTACTAATTCGTAATATTAAAATTATAGCTACAAAGTGAGTGTAAAATGCACACCCTTATATCGCTTTGCGTTCGAGGTGTGTATATGTGTTTTAAATAAAATTCATTTTAGAAATTACTTTAATTTTGAACTTTCCAGTTGGAAAATTGAAAATTTAAAAAAAAAGGGAAGTTATTGTTTTCACTCCGATTTTCGAAAATCGAGTTTTCATCAGATCTCGACATTTTGAGGTCCTGGAAAGCTATTCTGGCTAATTTGAGATGGATTTACACGCGCGTATGTGTGTGTCTGTAAACTTTTTTCGTCCGACGACATCTTTGGAACGAATCAACCGATTTGAAGTTCTTGGTGGCAATTAAGAGGACTCATTAAGACTTATAGAACTGATTTGATTTTGGCGTCGATCGGTCGAGTAGTTTACGAATTATACGAAAAATATAAATTTTTTTTTGAGGATTTTTTCGTACAACTCATAATGTATTTTTGCTCGATTTGCCTCAAAATTTTATGCTGTAAGTCTTAATAGGCACCTTTGATTGTCGTCAAGTACCTTCAAATCGGTTGATTCGTTCCAAAGAAATCGTCGAACAAAAATACAGTTTTTTGAGCTCGAAATGCTCCAAAATTTTCTAGTAATAACGTACTACCGGAGTTTTGGGAATGGCCCGCAGGGTTATCCGATTTTCAGATTTTTTTATTAAATTTAGTGTCTTTCGAACGTTTAATATGTAGATTTGTTTATTATTAAAAATTCCTTCTTAAGATTATAATAAATAAATTCATAATAACATTTAATGAATAAAAGCATAACGTAGATAGTTTGATTATACATAAAATCCTTGGATATATATACTGCTACAATGCAGTCTGACGAGGGTACTTTTCAAATACATTTATCTGGTTGTATATCTATGAGTAAAAGATATATAGGTGCCCGGCATATATATGAGTTCACCCCCAACGATTCAGTTGTGGTAGTACCAGAGTACGCAATACAGTGGTGGTAGCTGAGCACATCGATGTCCTCGTTGATGACAGGCCAAAGGTACTAATTATTACTGCGCGATTTACGATTACAGAGCAACAGTCGTACTACTGTACTCTACATTGGTGACAGTATATAACTGTGTAAAGGGATAGATACCTGCGTCACTCACCTATACCTTCATTTTCCCTCAATATCCAAACGTTCAAGTCTTTTGAATTTTTTTTTTCTTTTTTAATGAGGAAAGTGGGGAATTAAGGATTCATAAAATTATAATTTTGAGAGCTTTTTCGCGCTTAATGGGTGCATAATGTTACTTAAGATATTCTCTAGTTAACCAGTCAGACATTTCTGTGTACTAATTGTATGAATTATTTATAGGATGCCTTTTTGCTTGCACGTGTCGACATCCAGTGTATTCTACTCTTATACACACTAACAATATTTTTTTTTTTTACATAAATTTAATGTGCATAAGAGCTGAAAAAATATTATTTTAACATGCACAGAATTTTGAATTTTTTTAGTATTTATATAAAATAATTTTTTTGTTTATAAATTTTAATAAATTTATTATATAATAATAAATATAGAGGTTTTTATAATAAGTAAAAAATAAATTACAGGGTCTGATTTCTTTGTAATGATGAAAGACAAAAAAAAATTTGGATTTGTTGAACAAAAGCTAAAACAAAAAAGCTTGAGAAAAAAATAAAATAAAAAAATCCGTATAAAAGTAGTAGAGTGAAAGTAAAGAAAGAAATGGGAAAAAGGGTGAGTTAGGAGAACGCGTTGTCGTGTAACCCCAGAGAAATAGGAAGAAAAGGAAATTTCAGGCATGTCGATTTACGACTTGGATTTCCGCTTTTCGCGAACATTATTGAGATTAACTTCTGGGTTCTTGACTACTACTACTCGAATGCTTTTGAATTGAATGGTTTTTCGATCGGATCCCGAGTAATGTTGAAAGACAAATGGTTTTGCTGTAAAAAATAAAGTAAAATAAAATAAAAAATAAATAAACAAAAATACTTGTACAGAATTATCTTGGGAAGGTTGTTTGTAGAAGAAAAGCCATTTTATTCTACACAATGCATAATTTAGCGGCTATTCTTTCCCCACATACTCACTCACACACACAACCCGGCCATTATTTTCTAATTATCAACCCGTTAAAACGAACGTCTTTGAATGACAATAATTCAACGGTCGTTGAAAGCCACTCTGTTGTTGTCGTTGCCTTTATCTTGGTTGTTATTGTTGTGTTATGTTTTATTAAATGACTTAAGTAGTACATATATACCAAGTAGAGGCAAATGGCAAGAGGTAAAGACACGAATGAATGCAGTAGCGAGTTAAATTTGTTCTTGAAAGTACAACCAGTTTCTCCTCTTCTTTCCTCAACTATAATTGACACACTCGTATAAGTACCGGGTTATTATTTTGTTATTGTATATAATTCCAAATAGAATCCTTACACGTGAGGCACAAGTCTGGTTAAACTTTTATGACTACGTCTTAAATATTTACCATGCAGATCGAGAGAGTAAAGAAGTCAGAGACACGTAATATTGTAATAAGCCTCACTTAGTTATTCAAAAAACTTTTTAATTTATTCCAGTCATTTTTTTTTGTTTTCTATTTTTTTATATTGCAATACATTTTAAACAATTTTCTTCTCAGTACATCATTGTTAAATTGCTAACAGTCATTATATCCATTAATATTTTACTGAAAAAAATATTTAGAAATTTATTTTTATCACAACATCTATAATAAAAATAATAACATAATTGATTTGAATCATATGTTGATAAAAAAATAAATATAAAATATTCGTAGATTATTGCAGGTGTGCATTGAGATCAAATCGTGAACGTGACACGAACATCAAATACACAATATATAAATTTTACATTTACTTATATACATGTAGGTAATAGGTATATATATATACATATACATATATAGCACTTGCATTAGAGATATTTGTGCATACTGTCGATACACAGCCAGCATGGTGTGCAATACAATTGCACAGCATATCTAGCAATCCAACTCAGCTAAAATTTACGCACGGTGCGAAATAATAACGCGTCGGCGGTCTCGAACGAGGGAATAGAAATTTATACTAAAATTACTCTGATGCAAAGGTATTGGTATACACTACACAACATTCTGAACCACACCACGTATATATATATATGTACATGTACATGTGCATGTACATTTAAACAGAGATGAAAATAGTACACGAGCATGTATGTCGGACTGTACTGGTAAATACGGACAATTCGTATACACTACAGTGGTCACATCCGAGTGGATGATTTATCAGCTAGCCGCGTGTGCCGATAAAATGATACAAAATGATGCAGACAATAACTCCCCATTATATCGTCTACTACCACCATCACCACCCTTCGAACTCCGTTATTCAAACTCCTATCGGCGAGTTTATACCAAAAATCAGAGTACATATTATATAGTTTTCACTATATATATTTCATTCAATAAATGACAAATATAAATATATATCTGTTGACATATATTGCCTAATATGTCAAATAAATAAAAAAATCCTTTTGTGAATTTTTATTTTATTATTGCATCCTCTATAAATTATCACTAATAAATTTCACTAAAAACAATTTAAAAATTTCTGAATCCCATGAATAAATAATTAAATTCCTATTTTTTATTTTATTTTATAAAATAACATGTGCAAAGTATTTGTAAAGCGTTTAGTGCATGGTATCAAAGCTCACTGATTGGAGGAGAATTTCACCCTTAAGGTTAGCTCAGCTCGCCCAATGATTCACCCGAGTAATGGAGACGAATGCGGTCATAATTCTCAACAGTCAAGGCAACATATGTATATAAATTTAAAGATATTTATATGCGCGTTATTTCCAACTATAGATACAGGTATATACCCTCGCAATGTTTTTCCTCTCACTTTTCATTTAATTTTTATCCGTCGTCAAACATTATTAACCAGTCGCACACATTTCATCCTCCCTTTAATTACCATTTTGCATTTACAATTCTACTTAATACTTTCATATGTACATATAATAATAAATATATGTTTTTTTTTATTCATTAATTTAACTTTTGAACATCATAATTATTATCTGATACATTTGATACACGCCTTCAAATTTAATCGAGGTCAAAAAACCCATCGACAGTTAGTGCAAATTCTCATCCAACATCGATTTTTTATTTTTTTATATACCTTTATATATACATATATACATATATATAATGGCAACTAGTACACGGTTATTTGAAAATAAAGAAGTCATACACGATGATGAACTTTCTTCGAATGGTTATCGACAGGCTGTGTATCACATACCAGAGAGTGAGTACAAGTGGTCAAGTGAGAATGTGTGAGAGAGAAAGAGTAAAAAAGAGTAAATCTCTGACTATATATCGCGAGTATAAAGTTAAGTTAGTGTGCATGTGCATCATCAAGTGGTGTAAATCTTGGGCAGAGCGGGCAGGGGGTTCAGTGAAGTAAAGAGGATGATGAGCCAGTACCAGTAGAGAGTGTAGAGTGTAGAATGTAGAGGAAGAGGATGAGAGAGTGTAGAAGCGATTGCACGCCGAGGCATTACCGGATAATGGGACGCAATTTCTGGGCTCTTTGCTTTCGAGTGGTTTCACACCTTACGGCTGGATGGCTCCGCTGACTTGGTCAGCAGTGTAGCCACAGACTTCTTGCTCGCGGGATATCCAACAACCAAAGGGTTAACTTGATAACCACGTGGTAACCGCGAGTGTAGACTCTAACTGCCTGTACCACACTCTTTGGTCCGCGCTCGCGCAACATGTATGGCTTATGATCCCACTAGATGGACAAGGAGAGAAGTCCCTGGATATATTTTAAGACGATGATGCACGTTCTGGGAATGAGGAATAAAGATTACTTGTGTGTGGATTATAAGTACCACATCGTTAACACCCTGATACTTGAGTTGCTTATCGTAATCATTATCTTCATTTTCTCTCTCTCCAAGGACCATATTCAACTTCATTCGTCGTCATTACACAACATTAAACTGTTTTTTTTTTCATATGGAATCATTTTTTTAATACTCAGGACCGCAAATAGTTTAAAATATTTTTATTTTAGACTTAAGTCTCGAAATATATTTTTTTTACTTATTTTATTAAACGACGCGGGGTTTAAATATTTGTAACAAATGTCTGAAAATTTTCTCCGAACGGTGTCGGGTAGAAAATTTTTTTTCACACTTGTTTAAGTACGCACGCCATCGGCATTAACACACGTGGAATAGATTATTAGTTAGCCTATTTGTAAAGTCGTTAACACCCGGAGCTCAATAATATGTCACGGAGGTGTGTGGCGAAGGTTATCTCCCAGCGTGCGATCGCAGCAGGCAACTCTCCACACGGGACTTTTTATTTTCCTTACCCTCCTCATCTCTCGCTCTATACTACAGCGACCCCGTGGCGCGTTCAAGACTCGTGACGTCGAGATCCCGAGACCAAGACGACGGATAAAAGCACAACGTACACAAAAAATCCACTCGAGTGGATCCTTAACCCCCCGCATAAAAAAATCCCGCTGTTTCACCCCAGGGTATATTATCCACAGACGTACACATTTGTATGTATATAGACTAACTAAAAAAGACACTCGCAAACTTCAAACAATTTGCCTCAGTACCATCATAATAAAGCTTTATAAAACTTAAGTACACAAATAGAAATATGATACTTAGCTACATGACTTTATTAACATTATTAATTAAAATAAAAATTGTGTATTTAATTTAACATTTTTTAATCACAAACACAGCCATAATAAAAGTATTTAATTTAAAATAAAGGGTTTTATCGCAGCACGAGAGTTGCTTGGTTGTATTATATATAGAGAGGAAGCATGTTAAAACTTTTTGCAATTAACTTTGTAATTAACGTAGTTTATAACCGTCGAGTAAACGTGATAGGAAGCGATAATGCTTGATTATATATATATATATATATATTTAATCATTGAGTGGATTAAAGTAGTAGCATCCAAGCTAGCTCTGCTTATAACCGCGAGGCAAACGCGATAGGTTATCTTTTTAAATGTGAATTATTTCTGTGATATCATACCTTTATAAAAGTATAAGTATGAAGTATAGTATAGAAATATATATAAATTTGATGTGATGTGAATTTTATATATATATAGAGACCTTTATAACTTACGTCATAAAAGTTCCAACACTTTATTCTGTAAATGGTTTTCAGTCTGTAGGTTATAAGGATGATGTTAAACCCTCGGCATGCCTCCCTTGATTTCTCTTGGCTTTTTAAATTACATGCAGACATCTTACACGCTGCTGCACGCATTATTGCCCCGACGTATAAGAGAGAATCAATTAATTTTCTGTACTACAGCATACGCGATAAAGAGAGAGTAAGATGGCTCTTGCATCATGTCCACATACGCGTTCTCTTTTAACCCTACGGAATTTTTATTTATTTTTTTATTGATTGGGAGTATGGTAGATTGTCTTTAAAGGTTGAGTATAACTCTAGTGTAGTGTGGATCGTAAAATATGAAAAATTGCAGATTAGTTTAGATCGAAGCTGCCGCGAGCGAGATCCATTAGTGTTTATGTGAATATCATGATATGCCGGTGTAAGAGTAGGTTACAGCATACATATATTAGAGTTAGAGATGTTACTTTTAAATAATTGGTTATTGAAGACACGTTACGTTAATTATAAAATTAAATTGTTTGCCTCTAATCATCTCTTTCAATATTTATTGCGAATAGTGTAAAATAAAAAATTTTTATGTAATTTATAAGTAGCTATTAGTTATTTAATTTTAAATTATACATATTTTATATTTTAAATATTACCTGTAATTATCAGTTGCAAGAAGGTTAATACTTTTTTTTTTCAATTGCAGAATTTTTTTAAATGTTTAAAAAAATAAAAGTAAATTCACAGATGAAAAGATTTATGTTTTTTAAATACTTTATGTTTTTTTTGTAATTAAAATTTATGTCTTTATTATTGATATCTATTTAATTATATATGTTTATCGGAAGCATTTTACCATTAATCACATTATGCAAATTATTACGGTTAATCCTTAAAAAAAAAAAAAAAAAAAAAAAAAAAACGTTATTGCGCGAAATCAACGTTATTTATGAATATTTATCTATTTAAATATATCATTGTGGGCCTTGAAAATAAGTTTGCATTTGTAGTAAATGACAGACGGTATTATATGCAGTAACAAATTCATTTGTATAATATAGCAAGAAATAAATCTACTATTTAGTTAACATAATTTAAAACTACCCTATTAAAAAAATCCATGTGAGATTGCATGAGAACCCATAGGAATCCATATAGAAAAGTATGGATTTATGTAAGAATCCATTAATTCATATAGATGGATTTATATAAGAATCTATGTAGGCAACCATGGGTATCTTTCCCATATGGGAAATCCACATAAGAAATTGTGGGTTCCTGGATTAGCATATAGGAACTTGATACTTTTTATGGTATTTGTATCAATACTGACGCTTATTGTTAATTTTTCTAATTCCTAGTCCGTACAAAATTCCTATATGGACTTTTACATGGTGCAGATTCCCATGGAAAGTCGAGGGAAAAATCTTCATGAGAATTCATACTAGATTCCCATATGGATTTGACATGGTGTGTACATCCATAGGAACTCATGTGAGAATCTATATCGGGATCTATGTTGGATTCCTATAGGAACCAAATGGGAATCTATCCAAAAACGCCATGTGGGAACCCACATAGGAATCTAGGCTACACGGAAAAAAATTTACTGTTGCTGCAACAGGAGGCAGCCATGTGGATTTTTTTGATAGAGTAGCCTTTAAATCGTCATCGATTTTTGAAATTATGATGATTACTTACTTTCACGATCATCTGCACGGGGAGAAGAAACAGCATAACCATTGGTGCGTGTAACAGTAATCCAGTCAATGAGCGGGTTTGGGTGAACAATTAAGTATAGTAAAAACATATTTTACTATGCACATATTTATTACATTGACTGGATTACTTGAAATTTACTCCGAAGGGTAGTTTATTTTAACATTGAATTACGATTCGGAATGAATGCGGATTGAAATAAAATCCAGACTACTCCGAAATGACTGCTGAAAAGACAAAAACTTCCTATTTACTCCGTAAGCGGAATGATTTTTTTTAAACTCCGGAACTCAGAGTGATGAAGTAAATTCGGATTAAATTAAAATCCGTAATCACTTCGAATTCACTCCTAATTTTTTACAGTGTGAGGATGAAAATTATCGAATATTAACATTGTTTTCTTTTTTTTTTTTTTTCATTGGTTCTTTTTGTCTGCGGATTTCACTTAAATATTTAGAACTTTAAAATTAAATAACAAAAAATTGATTCTATTTAAAATGATTTTGTTACGATTAGAAAACGTGACTTTAAAAAAAATTATTCTTCAACTCTAAAAGAAAATTAATGCACGAAAAATAAATTTACTGTAAAGAAAAAAAAAAACGTTTATAAGGAATTTGGTAAAAAATTGGATCTGGTTGTTAATATCTTTCGTACATTGAAGAGCCTAAAAAATACCCGCAAGAGTAGGTGGGTGGGTGATTTAGTGCAAAAGCGGAATAAAGGCAAAGAGAGTGTGGAGAGCAAGGGGCTGATATTTTAATACGCCAAGGAGCGTGATGCTCGGCCATCCATCTCGCTCCCTTGGCTTGTCCCTTTTTTTCCCTCTGCCGCCTCATATACAGCGAAACCTCCTAAAACCCTCTTATTTCATTGCCTCGTTCTACCTACCGCCACCCTCACCTTCACCCTCATCCTCGTTCTCGTCTTGCTATCTCTCGATGCGTGCGCACGTTCAATTTTGCATACGGAAATCACGATGCATCGCGACCGAGTAAGCCTCCCTTCCGCGTACAAGAAATCAACGTAACAGGCCCCTCTGCTCAGACGTTCTGTTCAGGAAGGAAGACGGTTTGTTACCATTATCTTCAATCGTGTCCGCCGCTACATGCATATACCTTTAACCATTTGACCATAAGACTGCTTGCTCGAGTAAGCTAAATCCACAGTTGTTTCTTCCTTACATGCATTTGTGTTGTACACGAAAACACCGGCCATTCAACTCTTTAAACCTCCTTTTGACTTTTAACTCTCACTATATCCAATATTTTTTAATTCTCACATTGTAAGTTATCCATTAATATTTTAAGTTTGATTTATTTAAAAATATATATATACATATATGTATAAATAATTGCGAGAGAGTAAAAATAATAAAAAAAATACTTTCGGCAGATGAAATCAAAAAATAAAAAGGATCAATCGTTTCAGATTCGAGATGGATTAAAAGAGATTAAAAATACAAAAAAAAATATATATATATCTCGCGGGGGTGGCTTAGTTACATGTGGGAACCTGATCGAAATGCATTAGACGTTCTCGTCATTAACCAAAAAAAAAAAAAAAAAATATATATATATATATGAGTAAACTCTAAGACCTACTCAGTTCTTATAGCAGTGAGTAAAACTGTGAGTTGGGGGATATAAGCAGCGTTCGGACGTTGTTTTTTGTGTCTGGCGGGCCCTTCTCTGGGTCCAGGGCCCGCCACGATTTAGTGGCCCTAATTGCAGGGTTGAGCTATTTAATTACCGGGTTTGAGAGCCCTCTCTACGTCCTCGCAGTTCTTCTTTTCTCTCTTCTCTTCGCCAGAGACTCTTTACCCGCTCCTCTCTCTACACATATTTTATACATTCATATATACATACATACATACATACATACATACATACATACATACATACATATACACACAAAAATCAAATGCAAGTACATAATATACATAACGCAGCGACGTTCATACACTTTTATAACGCAATATTTCTTCTTTCATCTCGTTGTCACTTTGCCAATTTTATTTTACATACATTTTTTATATTTTAATGCATTAATTAAATTTAATTTATTATTTTTCATAAAAATAGTTTTCTCAAAAATAAAAAAATAAAATACAACTGGTCAATCAAACTCATAAAAATTGTTTAAAACAAATCTTTTTTATTACATCGGTTGTACCTTTATCATTTTAATTAAAGCATATTAACTTTTATTTCTATCACAGTGCACACAAGAATATATTTTATACTTTTACAACATAGATGTCGCGAATACCCACCATTTTATTTCTCACCCACGCAATATTTTACGTGTTTCTCCCACTCAACTTCTTCGCGGCTAACACACATATGCTCGAAGTATGCAGTATATAAAGGTACAAACGAAGCATATATCACCTTGGTAGGCTGCAGCCCACCTCCGATCTCCAGCGACTGCAGTCCGCCATGTTGGTACCTCGATAATCTTATCTTAAAAATCAAAATGCATCTTCCGTACACGCACGCACACACACACATACATAATTATTTATACATACGCACATTAATAACAATTATAAAATAAAAAACAATCATTTAAAAACATACATATCAATACAAAATGAATTAATAAATCATTTTCATCAATGTTTACGTTCGATAAATTCACTAAGTCAAAGGTGACTTGTAAATAAACTCAATAAAACTTATTACTTTTATTACTATTTCCATCATATAACCAGGATGCATATATAATATAATGTAATCTTACCAGTGTGTTCATTATCACTATTTATTACTGGATATGCGCATCTCAACGCAAGGTCCGCGATAATAATCTCGCATCGCGAATCTCCTCGAGCCCACCCCTCTCCCCTTCCACCCTCGATCTTCTCCTCGCTTATCCATACCACACGGCTTACTTCCAGTGATCGTAAATCTTGTCAACGAAACGAATCAAGGAAACTTGATTCCTTGCTTACATGGAGATTTATTTATTTTTTAAAATCCTCGCACACAAATACATTCAGTCTGTTCTGATGTACACACAAATATAAATAGTGTCTCTGGTTCTGTCTTTCTCTTATATATTTCTGTATTATGTATGCATATATATATATATATATATATATATATATATATATATATATATATATATGAAGAAACTCACAAGCTCAGCCTCCCCCTCAAGCAGTAAAGCTCATTCCTAGCCCCTCTTAGAGAGTATTCTTGCCCACTACAGTCCTCTCACGTCTCTCGGAATCTTTTAATCGTCGCTAATAACAGGCTGCATCGGTAAGAACGTACCACGGTCTCAAAAGCGGCTACCAAATGATTGATAAGTCCATAAACCATTCGTTCCTTTTTTGGCGGGCATCCGCATCATCGACTCTTTTACACTGTCGGTATATATATGTATATGTATATGTATATGTATATATATATATATATATATATATATATAAACAATATGAGAGACAAAGATACCCATGAAAAATAGTTTCAACGTCAAGTCCTCAAGTCAAATGTTTATTTGACTTTTTGTTAATTTACTTATTTTTTTTACTTGTTTTCATACACATTTGTAATGTTTTGACTTTGAATTATATGTATGTATTTATAAGTTTAAATGTATATATTTATGGTTGTGTATGACAGGGTCAGGGTGTAATCCCATGGTCCGTACGCCTTTAGCCTTAGGTGACGTACTGACGAGATGATGACCCATCTGAAGAGTTTGAATCATCGTGATTACCCCGCCTGCGTAACCCGTAATGCCAGTTCAGCCACTGCCACCGTTGGCATCGCACCCTCATCTTATTCTGCCCTTATATATTTATACATATACTATACATTGTACATACACATTACTAATAGTGTGTTGTTAAAACCTACAATTTTTATATCAGATGAAAACATTTATGCAATCCCCGTTTAATTAATAGTTTCCTCATGATAATTCCCGTGTAACATTGTGACACGTTTATTTTTTTTTTATCTTTATTAATCACATCTCAGCATTCCTTCAGTTAAATGACTGTTATTTTTTTTTTTAACTTTATAATTATTTTAAAAATTTGTGATTGAAAATTTTAAAATCAAATTTTATTAACACATATACTGAAAAAAAATTTATCTTGAGTCAAGAAAATATTTTTGAAGACGAACGTTTTTGAGAACCAAGTCAAGATTTTCTTGAGCCAAGAGGATTGGTCTTAGTCAGAGGAGATTTATACTTAATCTGAGAAAATTGAGGTTTTCAAAAAAAATTTTTTGAATCAAGAATATTTACTTTCAGTCGAAAATTTTTTTTTTCTGTGCAAAAAAAAGGATTTTTTGGCGCAAGAAATATTTTGCATTATGAGTTGAAAATACAAATTTTCTTACACTCAGACAATTAAATAATAGAAGTTACTTACTAGTTATGGTAAAAATTTCTACCATCAATCAGATAGTAGTAAATATTATCTAGATGATTGTATAAATCATCTAGATTGTAATATTCGCCATATTTATGATAATTGCTACAATCTTGTATGTTAAGTAGAGTTTATTATTATGATTATTCTAAATAGTTATATTTATAATCCAGATGGTTACAGTTACCATCAGAAATTATAATTGTTACCATTCTGATAGTAACTGTTTCGAAATTTGTTGCAGAAGTAAATATATTATCATCCTGATAGTAACTGTTATCATCCTGATAGTAAATAGTACCATCCTGATAGTAACTGTTACGAAATTTATATCAGAAGTTATCATCCAATAATTATTAATCCTAATAAAAAAAATTATAACACTAACTATTTTTGCATTGAAAAACGTTCTAATCATTCTAGATGATTGGAATTAAAAATTTAGCATAATAAACACAATTACTTAATTTTCTGAGTGTAGGACGAAAAAATTTCTTGGCGCAAAAAATTTTTTTTTGCCCCAAAAAAATTTTTGGTTTCAACTCATAATACAACAAATTTCTTGGGACAAGTAAAAATTTTCTTAAAGCGAGTAAAAATTATTCGCACCGAGAAATCTTTTTTTTCTGTGAATAAATAAAATTTAATTATAAATAATGAAAGTCAATTATTTATTTGAGAGTGTGATGCAATAAGCAATAAAGACCCCACATGAAAAAATCGCTCAAAGCTTGAAGTTAAAAAACCCAACGGAATAATTTTAAATGAAGATGAAAAGTAATAAATAAAAACAGCTTAAATATATGATAAAACATCGTTTATCGAGCATTACGTCCGCACATTGTGCTTTGCAGCTTACCCTTTTCGTATACAATCGCCCGGTCACAAATTTTTTCTTGTATACATTTCCGCAAAATATATAAAAAAAAAACATTTCCTTGTCCGGCCGGAAAAGGGACTATTTTGTGAAGCAATTGTACAAAAAGTAGTAAAAAAAAAAAAAAGTAGAGCGAGAAAATAAAAAAAACGAAGGGAAACAATCTGCTCGAGATGTTGGATCCTGGGGGCACTTAAACACTCTCGCTTATTCTCTCAAGTCTCGGCGAAGATTATCGGCACGTGCCGAAGTGAAGGCGCGAATGAAGAACTCTCTCAAGTATTATTATATATACAGGAAGAGTATAAAGAGTGCTGGTAAGAATTTGCAGAGCAACTGAATTTATGACACTTTGTTCTATAGTTTTTATTTTATTTTAAAGACCACCATTTTCTCAACAGCTTTTTCACTTGCTTTTATAGCAACTTCTTCTTCTTCATCACCATTTTCTCGTGCTCTTAGCAAAAGTATCTCTAGACCTTCAGCATCTTATCTCTTTTTCTTTATTATATATTTTTCTCGCGAGTTAAATCGATTAGACAGAATACACTCAAGTGAAACAAAACGGCGAATAGCACGGCTTCCTTTGGGCACTTCTTCTTTGGCTCTTGAGCAAAACCCCGACATAACATGATGGCGGCGTACTCATCGAGAGAACCCCATGCCATCAGAAAGAGTATAGAACTTTAAAGTTTTAATTGCAGGCTGCGTAGGGGGAGGCTATTATTCTTTCTCTTCTCTCGCGCGGTATAACGCGTAACGGCTGGACCTCTCTCCAACTATCTTACGTTTAATTCTTATACACAACATATCTATATACATATATACATAGATATATAAGATGTTGTGTATTACCAACTTCCAACTTCTTTCGACGTGAAATAACACAAGTAAGAGAGAAGGAATATGAGAAAGATGTATGTATAATAACAGAGCGCGTTCGTCTGCGAGCTCAAAGAAAACGGCCGTTCTTCTTCTTCTTTTAGTTCTGTTCTTAACATTTCTGATGCCGCTGACCATCTCATTCGCAGCCGTCGTCCATTATTTTTTTGAGCGCCAGAGTTCTGAAGTTCTCACATTTACAAAACACGAGCCACACTACAAATTTATTTGTCTTATTACCCATACTTTTTTTTTCTTTCTATTCGTTTCACTTATTATAAGAAATTATCCGCCTCCTCATCATGATTTTTAATCGCGCCTAGTTGCAGTTCTTGTCTGTGTATATATAACCCACAGCTTTGGCTAACAATTAGACTCCGAGTCATTTATCTTCACGTTAACCAGTCACGTGCGCTATATCCACCCATTTTTCCTAAAAATTTTCCTTTAAAGAAAAAAAAAGCGTCTTTTCATCTGCACCTGGCTTCTTAGTGGAGTAAGGTGTTTATCAGCAGATTGATCTCATCATCGGTCATCGGGCCGGCACAATACGAACACCAAGTCCAGTTCTATGTGCTAAATATATACGTATATATATAACAACTGCTCTGGCTGGCACCGACTGGCGATGAGATCTAATGAGAATGCAATTAACGATGCAGAGTCTGAAAAAAAATTATTTTTTAGTTGGACGTGCATTAGTATTACTGAAATTATGATAATTTTAGGGCGTAAATTCAAAAGTCCTTTCTTTGAGGATGGAAATTAATTTAAAATAAATTTTAATGAGTTTATTTTAGTTTGACGGCAAGAAATTTTTCTTGTCGTTTTACTTTTTCGTTCCGTGTCGTTAAATAAATTGAATAATTATTTTTTTTTTAAATTCATCCATCATTAACAAACATTCCACTTTTTTTTTAACGTGCATTCTAAATATTTGAGTAAAAAAAATGTAACTTTTTTGTTTCAACTATGAAAATATTTATTCTTATAATTGCCTAATGATTGATATTAAATTTAAAGGTAACCGACAAAAAAATAAAAGAATTTAAAATCATTTCCTGTAGAAATAAATGAAGAAAAAAAACAATGATTAATAATCTCGAAAATATATTAAACCTCATACACAACAAATTAAAATAGATGAATGAGAATGGGTTGCGTAGGTTCCCAGTGCATCGAGTTTCAGTCTATTTGAAGAAAGCTTAACTATTATACGTTCGTTTCTAATAACAATTCACATCCCATTCATTCGTTTACCCGTTCACTCTCTACTAAAACTAAATTCTTAAACCCACATTCATACAGACACACACACAAGGAATAAGATCACGTAGAGACGTCTAGTTTGTTCTTAAACTCGTGCGTTCATTCATCGCCTCGCTGACGAATCATAAAAGACGAATTGTTTTCTATGAACCATCACCATCATCATCAAACATGGAGCTCTCTAGAGCACCGTAATCGTGGGCGTTACCACTTGCGACATTGGAACATTTAAAATTAGATTTTAATCACTATTTAATTTATTAAGAAATAATAAAGAGAGTGGATTATAAAAACCACATTATTCTTTTTTTTTTCATTTTTTTATATATATAACAATAAAAAATAATACAATCACTTTACATCCATTGATTTTTTTCTTTGATAACTAATTAAAATGAAAATTTCAATTTTTATGGCGGGAAGTTAGAAAAATAAATTATTCAAGCGAGTATGAATAAATAAATACGAAAATAGTTAAACAATACGTGATTTGAGGTAATATAGTTAATAACTTAATTATGCGTCCTTGCGCGTAACAGGCACGCGTATATCGTGTACTTAAGGTCGTTAGATTTTCCACGTCGGTACCTGAGAATACTCTACACTTATTTACTCATACGTGTACTTATATATTCTATTGTATGTACGTATGTATAATACTCATGTCACACCGGACAACTCCAATCAGATAATAAACTCATATAATGGCTGCTCATTTTCACGGTGAACTAATTAAATAGCTTCCATCAGGCAAGCATCATCATCTTCGTCCTCATCATAATTATCTTGCTGTTATTTTAACTAACTAATTATTATAAGAATATATAAATATAAACATTAAATGATAATACACGCTGAAAAAAAATTGGTAATACTTGCCATCTTAACGAAGTAACTATTCCCATCCTTACATTTTAATGATTCTCATTCTTTTATGTTAACTTTTCCTATCGGAGATGGTAAGCATTCGTATTTAGATAGTAACCATTCTCATCTGTGATGATAATCATTACTATCTTAGAAGGCAAAATTAAAAATTTTTCAGACATAAGAAATATTACAATCTAGATGATAACTATTACCATCGGCAATAGTAATTATTGCTATAAAAGAAACGAGTAGTTAACATAAACGCATGATAATGATTATCACATACGGATGGTAATCATTCCCTATCGCAAGATGGTAATAGTTAGCATTTTTTTTTAGCGTGTACGTATAACGCTATGTATGAATTATGAGTACTCCTACACATTGTAGTCATATGTAAATTTAACAATCTTTTATTATGTATTAACTTGACAAGTAATATAAGTATCATATGATAGATGTGCTATTTATCATCTATGCAGACTGTTATATATGTTACTTTTGTAACAACCCGAGTTGAAATCTAAGTCATACTTTGAACCTAAATAAATATTGAAAACCTACTTAGGCTTACACAGACTTGAATTGAACCTACTTAGAGACTTATGATGGCATGAATTAGACCTACATATAAATCGTAAAACGAACGTAACTAGACTTAACAGCAGAAAAGACTTGCAAGGAATACTACAAAAAGGTAAAATTGTGAGACTGGCGGACTACTAGAGAATTGATGCAAGTGATCCCGTCATCTCTCCAGTGGGCTAATGACACCCAATGCACGGAAAGAAATATATTGCGCTTATCACCATACTCATATATACTATTGCATTAAGTACCATAAGCATGGCGTGTAGCACCATAGTTATGGCGTTATGTACCATACAGTTCGGTAGAAAACGCCACAAGTATGGTGCGATACGCCATACTTTATGGTACTCAATGCGCTAGTGTATATGAGTATGGTGATAAGCGCAATACATTTCTTTCCGTGTGGTAGATTGGGTCCCACAGGCAGCCCAGAACTAACAGTGGGTCGATTTAAAAAAATTCTAAGGCTACACGGAAAAAAATAGGTGCTGCAACAGGACACAGTCCTGTAGGAGCAACAGGATTTTCATGTTACAGCAACAGGACAAACCCTGTGGGAGCAACAGGATTTTCATGTGGAATTAATAGGATAAGGAACAAGTTTCATGTAATAATTTTTTATCCATATAGTGAAATTTCAAAATTTGAAAAAAAATTCAGTTTGGAAAAAAATTAAAATTTTTTTTCGAAGTTAATTTTTTTTTTTCAAAATTGGAATTTTTGTTCAAAATTGGAATCTTTTTTTCAAATTTTGAAATTTTATTATACTGACAACAAAAATTGATGCATGAAACTTGTTCCTTATCCTATTGATTCCACAGGAAAAATCCTGTTGCTGTAACATAAAAATCCTGTCGCTGCAACAGGATTTTGTCTTGTTGCAGCACCTATTTTTTTTTCCGTGTAGTAAGAAATTGCTGCAAGTGATCGAGTAATTTTATCAGTAGATTAATGACACCTAGAAGTGGAGTAGAGCCTAGAAGCAGCCTGGGACCAACAGAGTCGATTTAAAAAATTCTGAGTTCGTTCGTTTCACGACATATGTCTTTTTAGTTCTAATGCATGCCTCATTAAGTCTAAGTTGGTTCATTTCAAGCTTTTACAATGATTATGTCATAAAAAGTCTAATGTAGGTTTTCAATGCTCATTTAGATTCAAAGTATGCTTTAGATTTCGACTCAGGAAGAGATCAAGTTCTGGCAATAAAGTCTGCTATTGGTGAGTTTATAACATTACTATCCACAATAATGTTTTACATTTTTACGTAAAACCTTTTAAACTTGAGTTTACTTATTTATTTTCATGTCAATAAATTATGTATAGGATACACCTTTATTTGAAATGTCTCGACTAATCATGCGTGTCATTTTATACTAGTACCTGACATTTAAGGCCTGATTAAATAAATTATGAAATATCACATGTTTTTAATAATAATAACAGTATATATAATATGTCTTTGATGTATGAACGAGATGTAGTTTGTCCGTTTGAGAATTTAATATACAGCGTAACAAATATAATACAATTTATCTTTGATAAATCAATTTCTCTATGATTTGAATCTATAGCTGTACAAATAGCTGTACATTAAATTTTTTTGTCTATCAAATGTCAAAGTTAATTTTTATAAAATATAAAATTAAAATTTGAAAGTTCTAAAAACTTCTAATAAACGCATTATAAATGAATACTTGATCCAAAATAAAAAAATCCAGTAGAAAAAAAAAAAAAAAAAGTAAACGTCCCACGTGATTTACAGAGATTTTTAATTGGTGGAGATCAGACTCACGGTTGAGATAGTTGGAGGTAAAAGGGGGATTGAGGAGATGAAAGGGGTTTAAAAAGGGAAGACGAAGACGGGTTAGAGGGCGGTCTGAGACCCCACCAGAATACAACAGCAACACCTTCCCCATGCATAAATGTTCATATGTATAATCCTCATTCCTTAAACATATATATATGTATTTACATATGTAGACATTTAAATCTTAGCAAGTATTAGTGCACATCAACCAGTCGCACCGGGCCCACGCATCACATCGCGGATGAATACACGCGCTGAGGAATCGGCAAGTGTCCCGCGCACACGCAACCGCGAATGAGAAATACTGATAGAGTGAAAGAGAAAAAGAGTTTAGTAAGAGAGAGTTAAATCGCTGAGTAGTGAACTACACACGCGAGTCGCGGGAATGATCCGCCTCCGCGCGAGCGAACGAGCGCTCAGCTCTCTGGTCTCTCTCTCTCTCTCTTTCTCTACTCAACTCTGTAGCCCCCGACACCCGGCGCCGTTCGAAAAACCTCAGTTATAATTGTTCCCTGATGAGTGCCGCATCGATATCTCTACTTGCTCTCTCGTAATATTATAATATCATAACCCATTACTTCTATAATCACGATTATTAAATCCACGTATCATTAAACTCTTTCATACACTTTATTATGTTTAACACACGTGCTACGGTCAAGTCAATTTTTGTTTAAACTAAATTTACATTTAAATATAAAGAGTGATTTTCATATTATTATTTAATATTACTCATTTTATCATGTAATATTTAAAAAAAAAAAAAAAAAATTCATTAATTATTCAAGTGTTTGTGAGTTAAATTTAAAAAGTGAACTGAAATAATAATTTATTTATTTATTTATAAATAATGACTAATGATAATATAGAAAAATAAAAAAATTAAATTAAATAGTTAAAAAAAAAAAAAAAAATCACAAATAAAATTTTTTGACTGAAAAAAATAGTGAATAAAAAATTTTGAAAATGAATTGTGCATATCAATATCCACAACAAGCTCATCCCCAGAGTGTAGTAATGACACAAATGTCACAATCAAGTCATCTCTCATCAACAGATACGGAATATCTTGAGGTAAATTAGTTTAATATTTAAAAAAAAAAATTAATAATCAAATGTAATTTTTTGATAAGTAATAACCTTAAATGTTTACAGTAAAAAAAAGTCTGAAACAAATTATATGCCAGTTAAAAATCTTGAAAAAATAATTTAGCTCAAGAGTTTCGCAATGAAACCGTCAAGATTTACTTAAGACCCGGTGTTATCAGAGAAGTGAGAGTGGCCCAAGTATATTTAAATTCTCGCATGCTGTAAAACATTTTTCACTGCACCCGGTAATTAGTGGCACGATGAGCTGTACAAGCCATGCAAATGATTTTATCACGCGTTATAAAGTCTCTACAGGCCGCGTATATACATAACAGAACACACATTCAATGCCGTATATCGTATATAGGGCATAGGACGTGCGGTCAATGAGTATAGTCAAGAAAGAGGTTTTCAAGAAAATTCAACTTCAAAAGTTGATTATGATCCAATTTTCCACTCGACTAAATTGCTGTTAACACTACCGCACTTACTCCAGTTTTTATTTTTTATGTTTAAATATTTTTTTTTTCCTCAACATCATGACGCAAATTCTCCTGACATTGTTGTTTATAGAAAATTTACGAGCATTGCGTGTGACTTTAATCACATACGACTCTTTTACAAAATACCATAGTCATCTTGAGTAAGATATAATGCACACAATGCATATACTATTATTATATTAGACGAATGACACAAATCCTTGAAATAAAAACAAAAATAGCATAAAATAATTTACATGTCAAAGTCTACCAACATCAAAATATTCCGAAGAGTTTTACTCTCCGTTTTAGAGATAAACTCTGATACTATATATATATATATATATATATATATATATATATATATATATATATATATATATATATATATATATATACTCTCCTACGCACACCAATTTGAGTGAGTTTTGGGGATGGTGTCGATAGACGCCTTCCGCAATTTAAAGTTGTAAAGCGTGATTCCCTAACGATATTTGACAAGATCAACCGATGATCGACTGAATAAGTCCTGCGTCGACGGCGTCCTGGGCGTTACAGTGCCACCCCTTCATTAATTGTTCATCTCCCAGCATCCATAACGGCCAATACGACATTCATAACTATATCATCTAATTCTCCTACTCTTTTCGTCATCTTTGTCGTCGTCGTATATAGCAGACTATAGTCTGCTTGTTGTGATCGTAAATTTGCCCTGAAGGTCGTATCGAACTAGCTGTAGCCATCGTTTTATTTAAACTACGCATTCTGCCAATTTTCCAATGGAAATTCAATTTATCGGGCAATTTTGCAGCTCTGTACTCATCGCTGCCTTGCTCTCTCACACCACCACTGAAACACGCAATAGCTTATATTTCTAACTGCCGGAAACTTCTACAACTGTGCTTTTATATGCCCTTTACACTGGTATTCAATCAATTGATTCAGTTACTTTTTTTTTTAACCTAAAAATTGCTTAAAAAAATTTTTTAACTTGATTTCCCGGGTCAAAAATCGATTTTTTGAGACTAATTGGACTTGCTTTTGACTTCATTAACTTGATTTTTACTGCTATAATTTTTTTGACTTGCATTTGACTTATTAGTTAACTAAATTTTGGCTACACTTACTTTTTTTAACTTCAATATGACTCTTTAACTTAAAAATTTAAGTCAACTAGAGTATAGAGGGACCGTTTTTGGCCACTTTAGGGTATAAATAAGACATTCGGATGTTGGTCCTAGGAAACATAGAAAATTTGTGTTATTTTTCCTACACGGAGAGAAAATTATGGGGATGGTTCCCATAATTTTGTGAAATTCTTTCCTATACCAGTATAGGAATTACGACCATAAATTATGGGAGCAGTTCCTATAATTATAGGAATGTTTCCCATAATTCTACACGGAGAAAAATATCAAGTGAATATGCCTATGCAGCACAGTAATATTTACATTACTCTATAGTTTGTGTCCTGCCGCTCTTATACACAAACTATAGAGTAATGTAAATATTACTATGCTGCATAGGCATATTCACTTAACATTTCTCTCCGTGTAGGAACTGCCCCCATAATTATGGGAATGCTGCCCATACCATTATAGGAATGGTCCCTATAATTATAGAAATGGTTCCTATAATTTATAGGAAGACTTCCTATAATATTATGGGAATCATTTCTATAATATATAGGAACTATTCCTATAAATTATAGGATCCATTTCCATAAATTATAGGAACCATTCCTATAACATTACAGGAATGGTTCCCATAATAGTATGGGAACGATTCCTATAATATTATAGGAATGGTTCCCATAATGCAATTGGAATAGTTCCTATATTATTATGGAAATCATTCCCATAATATTATGGGAATAGTTCATATACCATTATGGGAATCATTCCTATATTATTATGGGAATGGTTCCCATACTATCATGAAAATATTAATTTTATAAAAAGTGTGGAAATCACTTCTACAATACACAGAAATATTATTGAACATAAAAACAAAAATTCAAACATTGAAAAAAAATTCATATTTGGCAAAAAACATCAAAATTTTTAACAGAAATTTTTTGTCAACGTAGAACATTCAAGAAAATTCAAATTTTGAAAATAAAAATTTAAATTTTGATAAAATCTCAAATTTTGAAAAAATTTCTACACTATTTTACAAAAAAAAAAATTTATGATATTATAGGGATGGTTCCCATAACATTATGGGAAAAGTTCTCATAATATTATAGGAATAGTTCCTATACCAATATGGGAACCATTCCCAAAATATTATGGAAATGGTTCCCATATTGGTATAGGAACTATTCCCATAATGCATAGGAACACTTCCCATAATTTTCTCTCCGTGATACCTTAAAAAAGACATTACAATTAAAAAATGGTTTAGATGAATTTTTTGACCATTATTTGTAACTTACTTTTTGTCGTCCCTTCGATGACATTAATTTCTAATTATTTTTCAACATTTTGGTGCCTTATCGATATGTCAAAAAACAGACTAAAAACTCATATCTTATAGATGTCATAAAGTCAAGTGTGCTACTTAGCAAGTAAAAACCAAATGTGTTTTCATATTTTAAAATATGTTTTTCATTTATTAAAAAAAGAACTTGAACTTGACTTGCTTTTGTCAAGTTCAATTTTTAAAATTACGCCAAAATCAAGTTATTTTTTTGACCCGGGTTTAAAAAAAATTATATTATGAATCCTGTAAGAAAAAATTCATCTAATGGCTGTAGGTCATTGGCCAAACTTTTTAGTGTTAAAAAGTAAATTTTTCAATGATATCCACTTAAGTTTTATATTTTCCTGAAGATATTATATAGTTAAAAGATAACAGCTCTTTAATATTGATCAATATATATTTAAAAAATAATATTTTACAATGTTGTAAAGAGTAAAATGGACCATAAAAAAATATACAACCAGTACGTTTACGTGAAATGGATGTTGCGGTGTGGAAATGTCGGTCATAAATGCCGAGAAATGTTGTAGATATAAGAACGTATGAATATATATATACATGAACCACTAAATCTGGGTTGATAGGTTCGCGTGAAAGGTTGTGAAGAAGTAGCTTTCACGAAGAAAGGCGAATGAACGACGATGAGGACGAAATCGACAAGGAAAAGAGATGTTGCTGGGGGATATTAATATAAGGGCTCGATACGTAATTATAGTGATTACCGCATTGCCAGGGGGCGGACGAGGGCGTCCCTCAGTTTGCACGTCATTCTGCAATCTCAACTTATTCGCCAGGCCTAGGTACATGCGCGTTAATTTAACGCCGGTTTTTGATTTTAACCGTCATTTACTCAATTTTAAGGACATATTATATTCATAAATAATTATTATTAGCGGCTCGTGTCACTACCACACCGCAAATATTACCATTCAATTTATCGCCCCACATCTCATCACATGGCTAAATCATACCCATCAAATTTTATATCGATATTATTTTTAAATTATTAAATTTAATTAACTGTTAATGACTATTAATATGTTTAAGAGTATTAACATATAGCTGCTGAAAGCTAATCTAAAAATATGTCATCACACTTTAACATTTGATTAGTGTCTTTCAACATAAAGTGTGTAAATAAGTGCAGTAACGCATAAAACCGTGGTTAGTATTTCTTAACTGTGCATCATATATATTAAATGAAAAATAAAATAATAAGATAGAAGTATGAGAGTTGAATAAATCTTTGTGCAAAAAAGTTACAATGAGTTATGGAGTATTCCTCGAGAACATCTCATAAATCTGGGCGCCTAGTGTGTCCCATCCCCATTACTGCACGACCGTCATCTTGGGAATAAACGTATATATCCGCAGTTAGTTGGGACGAGACTCAAGACTCAAGTGTACGTACATACATAGCTGACGAAATCATAGCTGGGCGTTGTTATGAGGACGTAAATCAACCGCGAACGAGTTTTTCTTTTTGTATTTTATTTGTTGTCAACTACTGCACATGCTCAAGCAATAATATTTTTCCAACCGTTTTTAATAACTTTCCTTGATACATATTTTGTCAGTATATATATTTATAAAGAATGTTATAATATAATTAAGACCCAAGAGTTTATTTATATTTATAAGAGGTTATAAGTTTTTAGTATAAAAAAGTTGGATACGTTGGATGATGGATCTTTATATTGGATCTTGAAAGCAACGATTTTCAGTTAATTATGAGAGCAGATCAGCATCTCGGCCGATGACCACATGGCAATGAAGAAGCATAAGAGCAAAAGGTAACACCAAAGTCTTTATATATCCCACTGGCATAGAGCTCTTTGATGCTCAGCATTGATCCTCAGCGGCGGGATGTTTTCTCTCTGTCTTTTTCGTCAGTGCAGAGATAAATTCTTGGACATCTTTGTCTTACACTCGGATTTGGTCCTATGCGCGTCCTTTCGTCACCGCTCTGTTATTATCCGCCCCCATAGCCCATTTCCCTTTCAACCCCGAAGTCTCTGTCTGCCAATCAACGATCCATCATTGAAAGTCGATCGGCGCTCGATCCTTACCCACAGAAGCCGATAAGTATAGATTACGTCGTCGTCGAGTGAGTGAATCGGCGAGAATCGGAAAGGTCCGGAAGAATATATATGTATATAAGAATAAGAATAATAATAATAAAGAAAAAAAACTTAAAAAATTATTGAATGGATGATGGAGGAGAGAAAAAAAGTGATCGAGGGAGACACATTAACTGTGTAAACCTGTCAGCTACTTCCATGCATTTTTTTTTCGTCACGTCATTTGCCTTTCTATTATAGACAATTTTTATCTTCGCCACTAATTAGTTACTTGTTCCATGTCATTATTTTACACTTAAATTTTTTTTTTAAATCTCAACTAACTATTAGTTTTAATTTTATACTTAGAAGTAAAAATAACCATTACATCCTCAATAATTATTATTATTAATTAAATTCTTAAAATAGTTTTTTTTTAAATCTCTTAAAGACTTCTTCTTTCCTCATTATTTTGTTTTTAGATCTTTAAAAAAAAAAGTATGAATAATTTTTAATTAAAAATTGTTTTTTTTTAATAAATTATTGCAATAAATAATAAAAGTAATTTTTCATTGATAATAACCATAGGCGTAGGTAATAAATCTGTATAATATGAAAATAAAAGCGTGAAGTAAAAAATATATTTCATTAATAGAAAAGTATAGTTAATAAATCATAAAAAACAAGCTACTATATATTCTTAGCCTTTCAAATCAGGAGCAGAGATATATGTTACCTAAAAGAGCTCTTTTATGTTTTATTTTTTTTTAACATTGAAAAGCAACGTTTATCTGTTGATCCTGTCACGCATCTCGGCACGCAGTCGGGATCACAAATTTAGCGTGAACTAAAGTAAGTGCGTGGGTTAATATCTATCAGAGAGAGAAGATCGCGCGAGTCATTGTAAAACATCCCTTTTCTCGCGCGCCACGACGCCTCGTGTACGCCGCCCCTTGTATCCGACGGCGGCTATATATACCGGGAACAAGCTCCGCTCGACCGACTATCGTACACTCTACACCTTTTGTGGCAGGATGGCACGCGATGTCCACATCATCGCCTTTGGCACCGTCGCTCTATTTGGGGGTGGCTGGATAATGTGATTAATGCAGCCTTTAAAGCCTTCAAATATATAACGAGACTCGCTTTTTTATTTTTTCCTCACGATGCATAAAAGAATAATAATAATTTTTTATCAAAAACAAAAAAAAATGAATTAATTAGATATTTATTGATAAATCAATCGGAGTGATTTGTTGAAAATAACTAGTGTAATAAATAATTTATAGATTACACATATTATATATATTCAAGGCATGCGGGTTACGCCAGAAGTAGTCAATACTGACGTTATATTATGGCACAAGAGAGTTTATAATTGACCCCTTACCTTTCCTCTGGCATATATCGCCGTCTGTTCCGTTTTATTAGTCCAAGTCGATAATATTTGAAATTCAAACTCTCCGATTAAAATCGCATTAGGATGCTAGCATACATGTGAGCTCATGCAATCTCGCGGGCGACTTCTATAACATATATACATATTATTATGTACATAAATATCGTTAACACACTCTTTATTCATCATTTTTTTAGCCGGCAACCGTTTGAAATTTCGCTGGAATTATTTTGTCATAATAGCCTTCGAGTACTTTTGTATATAATTTTCTATAAAAAATCAAATTAAATATAAATCCATTTGTCGTCATTATCATTTCGAAACGCTAGTTTTACAATCTTATATCATTAAGCTAAAAATAAAACTTTTAAAATTAATTCTCTCAAGAGGAGTCTGGACTTTTTTCTCTATCACACTCAAGTCGATGAACGGTACTGTCCTTGTTGCACTTGCGCAGTAAGTGGAAACTTCGTCCACGTTTGTCTCGTAAAAAAATGAACATTTTTGAAAAATGAAAAGTAGATTGCTAGATTATAGAGGAGTGCATCGAGCTTTGTTCTTAATTTTGCGTTTAGAGATTTTGTTTGAGAAAAAAACTTTGGACAAAAATTACTACACAGAAAAAAAAAAATTCTCGATTGAAAGTAAATATTCTTGATTCAAAAAAATGCTTTTCAAAACCTCAATTTTCTCGGATTAAGTACACAGAAAAAAAGAATTACTTGGTACAAGAGAATTTTGCTTGTCCCAAAAAAAAATGTTTACTTGCCTCAAGAAATTTTTGTACTATAAATTGAAAACGAAAAATTTCTTGGAGTGAGAAAAAATTTTCTTAGAGCAAGAAAAAATTTTTTGAACCAAGAAATTTTTTCTTGTCCCAAGAAAATTTTTGTTTCGAGTTTATAATACAAAAAATTTCTTGCGCCAGGAAATTCTTTTTTTCTGTGTATGAATCTCTTCTGACCAAGACGAATTTTCTTTAACCAAGACAAATTTTCTTGAATCAAGAAAATTTTGAGTTGGTTTTCGAAGCTGTTTGTCTTCCAAAGTATTTTCTTGACTCAAGATTTTCTTTCTGTGTATAGACCCTTCCTAAAATATTTTTATGTTGATTTAAAAATTAATCTTTCAAATTTATTAACTTAAAAATATTTTTTACAAATTCGCAATAAAAATTAAATCAAAATAAATTTTTTGCTGTAAGTATAAATATTTCATTATCGATTGCAATAAAAAATAGTATTAAATTTTATAGTTAATTTAAAAGTAAGAAAAAAATTTTAATATAAACTTAAAAAACATGAAATATTTGAGAGTTAATAAAAAATTTTCAAAGTTGTTGGCTTCTAACTTCCAAGCATAAAAAAAAATTAATTAACATAACAAAACACCATAGCTCCAAAGCAAGTTCTCGCATATTTTCTTGTATCCTCAAGTTATCGTTCTTGTAACCATTTAAAGGCCCAAACTCTGCTGAGCAATAAATCCCCCAAACTTTTTAGTTTTAAAAATCCCTAAAAACAATAGTGCCATTAACATTAATAACAAAAAATCCCTAAATCATACAGTATAAAAAACATACTTTAGACAGTAGTATTGCAAATGTTATCTAGTAGTAGGGTCTACCTATCGCCGCGCAAGTAGAAAGGGAAATACATTGTAAGACATCATATAGCACACTAACTCCTCACAGCAGTAACCGCGAGTTGTACTTTCTGCGCGCGCATTTCACGGTTAACATCTCCTCCACTCTCTGTCGCCCTCAATCCCTTTTATTAAGCATATCTACCCCCTCTTACTCTATTCGTGGCATACAAAACCGTTGATATAATCCCCACAATGTGTACTATAAGAGTGGGGATTACCGCGGCGACAATCCACCGATAACCTATCCCTATCAGCCTATCCCTATACCATCATATTCATATATGTATATACACATGTACATAAGATTACACATAGACACTATATAAACGAGTGGAGTAAAAACAGCGTTATCAACATCCACGGGTATAAGAGAAAGAGAATGTGCTATTGTATACTACTGTACCCCACCAGTATAAAAGTTAAAGTGGATTCAGCTCGTAGGCGGTCGAAGGCGGGAACCACATCCACGTAAATTCCGCCCTCTGAGTACTGCCCCTTTTTTGCCCGGGGCGAATATGAAGGGGATAACATGCACAGTCGGGTGTGCCTGTTCCACCGTATACCCTTACTACTCAACTCTACACAAAACTAAACTGCACACCAGTCTACAGTTTATACAGTATAGTAAAGTGTATAGTGTATTGTGTACAGTGTGTATAGTATTCCCTACTCTGGTAGCTTGGCATTCTCCAGCTCTTGTAGCGTATCACCATCGACTCTAAACCCTGATCGGTTCGCCGGCCAGTCTGTCACCGCGCGAAGAACGAGAACCACACGTTTGCTTGTTTAACCGGTTCTCACCTTTCTTTACAATCTACTATTGTATTATATATACACACTATATATATACATCATATAACGAAAACGTTGTCGCGTTTTAAACCGCGAGCACTACGGACCGATCGCAGCCAAACTGGCTGAGCGTATCGGCTCCGCGTTATTTATATCGCGATTTACTTAACAGTATATCATTAATTAGTATTTTTGATTATTATTTATTTATTTATTTATTTATGGTAACGGTAACGGTGACGTGATTGGAGTGAAAATTATTTAAATATAATTTAGTACGAAAACTCAAAGGTGTTTTTTTTTTTAACGAGTGTTTATTAATTATTTGACAATAATTAACGTAAAAAGCGAGTTCGTCGGGGTCTGTGTGAAACAAGAGCGCACAGATACTGTCGAGATGCTGACGGACATGACACCAGCTGCGGCTGGTCAGCTTTATCCGCAGCTTCAGTCCATCACTAAATCGCCCGCTCATCATATGGTGAGTGTCTCCATAGATAAGTCCTTAGATCTTTGCTTTGTACTCAAATGTTGTCCATTGAGTGGCAAAAATATTAAATTTTTTTTTTCAAATTGGAGTAGAAAATATTGCCGTCGGTATTTGTATTGAATAGAAAAATTTTAAATCCAAATTGTCAATTGTCAGTCTCACGCGATAAAAATCTTCACCGGCAGGTACATTAGCCACTTTGGATTTTCTAATCTTTGATCATTAAGTGCTACTGCCAGTGCCAGGTTATTTTGTCTTCCTATTTCAGATGTTAAGTAACTTCAGCCAAAGTTAAGTTAGTAAAGTCGTAAAGTCCTAAAATATATAGTAGTATATATATATATATATATATATATATATATATATATATATATATATATATATATATATATATAGTAACGGTAGTGGTTGGTAGTCAGAAAGACCTTACACCCGCGTTGTCATCATCAGATAACATCATAAGATCTTGTCATTTAAACGACTAAATTAGTGCTCGTTTTGACAATTCACTTCGGTCCTTTGTTCTGTATCTCTAGATCGTCATCGGCAAAGTCAACAAATTTTATCTTTACTAACTTCATTTATTTATTGCTCGTTATGTTTATAATCTTTGAAATATTAACCGTCCATTCATTCATTTAAAAACTTTATTTATTACCATACTCACATTAATACATTTACTTTAATAAATAGAGCTATTTCCGGGTATTTATACTATTTAAATAACATTTTGTAATATTAGAATATAAAGATTCTGGTAATCGCCCATTGTCGAGGATTAGCCGACGGATCATCCGGGATTTTCTGGTCTCTGTTTTGACAGACAAAATGCTCTTATGTACATTATAATGTCCACACTCAACGTACACTAATCTATCACTATATATTTTTTCTTATGATATAGACATATAATACACGCATATATATACATACATACTTATAATTTTTTGTTCATTCACGACACGTGTTTCTCCAAAAAAATATTTCTTTTAAATTTTTTATCCGTCGCCAACTCGCACCCGATACTTGATCTCTTACACTCTCAACATAACATCAGTTTTATATTATATTATTTTAAATATACACTCAACTCTTTTCCTTCCTGAATATGTACATACACTAGAAATTGACTTTATGACTTGACTGTAAAGAGTGCCGCCAGTCTCAGCGGATGATTTACGAGACGACGGTAAAAAAGTAATTAAATACACAGCATTTAAAAAAAAAACAAAAAATATATACATATATATGCGAAATATTAATTACAAGCAATAGTAAAATACAAATTCGCCACTTGGAATAAAATATTTTTGGAGCTTTAATTTATAAAAAATATATTTACTTGGAGATGTTGAATTAATTGACGGCGATATCACACGTGCGTTTTATTATTTTTATACTGAAGAGCATACGTATAAATTTATATATATTCAACCTAAAGTAAAATGCAGTTTTATCGGAGCAGTTCTTTTTCTTGGTTCTTTATATTTCTTTGTGTATTTGTTATATTTTTTTATATATTTGACATTTAAAGTCACGAATATACTTATAACCCGTTCCACGGGTATTTCTTCAACTTTTCACTCTGAATATACAAGCATCGATCCATTTTTATATCTTTATTTATATATAATACATAAAGGCAGAGTTCCCGTGGTGTTTTAAAGTATTAGTTGTTGTTATTTTTTTTTTTAATGTACGAGCTGCAACTTTTTATGCACATCAATATCCATATTTCTCATAAATTTTTATATTTTTATCCATTCTATTAAATTTATAACTCTATATATATATAAATTTTTTTTTTTTGGCTGTTCTAAAATAAACATACAATTATTGAAAAAAAAATTAGTGTCATATATATGAGAATAAAAATATATATAAATGGATATAAATGTATCGAGTGTCTTTTTTTTGGAGTTTTAAATGTTTGATGCAAGGTTTTTTTTTTTTTTTTTTTTGGAGAACAAAGCAATAAAAAGTATAAGAAAAAGAATTGTATGAAAGTGTAGACAGAGTGGAACATGTAGACTATAGACTACCTGTGCCGCTAAGGGTGAGCCAATTATTTATCTGAGATTCTTTTGTGTGACACAGGATTCACTTGATAGGATGCGTGGGATGTGTAATACGATACTTACACTTCCTCTTGATGTGACACTTGACACTTTTAACAGTAAATTTATAATAAAATTTTCTAAGTTGTTAAAATATATATACATATATATATAAAATATTTCATCTCAAACCTCAGATTAAAAATAAATGAATCACAAAATGAAAATGTTCATTTATTAAATGTGAGTTGATGAGATTAATGAGTTTTAAATGTGCGGCTGTCAGATAGTGGAATAAATATAAATATAAATAAATAATAATGTATGATGTACAATATCCTTGTCATTATTACAATCGATTGCTCATGTCTATTTGTAATAATTTACCTGTCTCTACATTCGATGGTACATACACGTATTCATTTAATTATTAATCACCAATAATACCTCGCAACAACTATAACCGACAACTTTAACTTATATACCTTATATATTTATCCATATAGATATAAATATATAAAGCAGTCATTGCCTCGTTGTTTGACATTTAAAAATATTAGTATCTTTTAAAAGTCTTATGATTTTTTTATGTTATTAAATAATTTTTTGTTTTCAAAATTTATTTCGATAATTTTTACACTAAAAAATTGCGACTGAATTCGGAGTGATTACGGATTTTATTTAAATCTGCATTCACTCCGATTCGGAGTTTTAATATTTGAATAAACTCCCGTTCGGAGTAAATTTCACTCCGAGGGAATTAAATAAATAAACAGTCATCCGAATTCACTCCAGATTTAATTCGCGTTCACTCCGAAAATTTTTTACAGTGTAATAGTTTGTGAAATAAAAATAATTAAAATATTTAAAAAATTTATTTGGATTAAATTTTTAATTTGTTGTCAAAATACTATCCGATTACGTATCAATAGAAGACTAATTTGTCAAACCAATAAACCATAATGATGACAGACCACCGGTTACATTGCGTAAAAGCCTTGTTTGCATGATGTATCGATAAAAGAAAAGAAAAGTAAAAAAAAAAAAATAATCATAATAATAATAATATTAAAGAAAGAAATAATAAAAGTGGCCTATCGAAATATCTTCGCTCCACTTCACTTTTCATCGTATCAAGCAAACATAGAGAGTTCAGAGACTAGGACACACAACATGACATACAAATAAGTATAAACCTTAAAGCGGCTGATCCCATAATCCGATTCAGTGACATAGCGTGGAGTAGTGTGCCTTTATATACATACTCAACCTAAACTAAACGTTCGACTATCCTCTTGTTCATGCTTTACTGTACCTCTCTATGCTTATAAACCCGACGTCGTCATTGCCGTCGCCCCGTTGACATTTTCAAGTGCAACAATGGACTGCGAACGGCCCGAGTGAACATTTGTTGTAACGTGCCCCGTCCGTCGTTCGTCACGGGGGATAAAAGGACCGCATGTCCTTTTTTTTTTTTTTTTTTTTCAAACAATCAAAACTCCAAACTGTGAGTGTACTCTACACTGTAGTCTACTAGAGCTGCTAAAATTCATGAATTATTCGTTTCACATAAAGTAAAAGATTTACCTGAAAATTTAAACCGCCGCACTTTCTGCATTACTCAGACATTCAAAGACTTTCTGTATCTAAAAATTTTATGTGCTCTTAAGACAGCGAATTAATTTCCTTAACTTATTCGATCAATAATTCAACAGAATTATTTGAATAAATTTGTATTTGACACGTGGACATTTCAATATTTGACATAATAGATTAATAAAAAATTTGTCATATTTACGTTACTTTAACACCTATACTGATTTTCCGACTTCCGGTGTAGTGAATCAAATTACCAAATGCCAGATGTTCGAAATGTATAAAGCCATGGCTGCCAGAAGTTGTTGTTACTACTATACAGTAGTATATAAGTTATGTACAGTAGTTGAGTTGAGGCTCTTTTGCCACTCGTTCTTCTACTTGAGTCTTTTGCGACTTGCATGAGCCATGTTCCATAAAGATATGATTGATCGACAACGCACTGGTGTTGTATACACGCACCGTGTTCAGGAAATAAATATATATATATATATATATATATATATATATATATTTCTAACGTGCGCTAAAATGATAGCTTTGAGACAGATCGCAGGAAAAACGAACATCACGTCTTCTTGCGATTTGAAACCGTAAATGCTTTACATATGTCATTGTCAATTCATCAATGTCTGAGTGTAACTATTTTTCCACTTAGCAATCCCACAGTTATTTCTTTTTTTGTTGTTGCATTCTAATCATATACTTAAAAAAAATTACAGATGTAATTAAATTATTATGATGTCAATCAATGAAGAAAAATTATTTTATATTTTTTAAAAACATTTCAATAAATGATTGCTAACATTTTTTTTTTTTTTTATTTATATACTTTTTCATAAAACCCAAAGGTATCATTTGAACAAAACAATTTTTATTTCTCTATGAGTACAGAGCGTCAATCGCGGCACCTCAGCGATCAACGATAATTGTAAAAGACTCGAGGGGTTTAACAAACAACAATATATCTCGCACGTGGGTACGTACATTGAATTACCGTGCATTATCATCAGGACGCGGCATCATCTCGGATCGTCATAGTCGAGTGTTTTCTTAAGAGAATCAAGATTATTGTTATTCTCTTAACATACAAGTATAGCATAGCTAGGGAATGAGAACGGGAACATGTTGCAGGGATGATTCTTGTGAAGAAAAAAAAATCTAAGATGAGAGCTGCGATCAGTTTGTTGAGTGTGTTTTAAAGGCTTGAACAAAACAAGTCCCGCAAAGCTCCAGGCGACGACTTTATGCCCGCACGAGTACGAACGTACGATGAGCGTTGCCGTGTACGGCCTTATCACGAGTTTGCCGCGACGCGGTTTGAGGTGCCACGACGTCGGGAGTCCCTGCAGGGGTGCCAAATCCCTGTGGCGCGAGCCAAAACATCAACACTATACGCTTATACATAACATTCATACATTCATACATAATACCGTTTATAACAGACGTATATGATTTATCGACTCGATGATGTGTCTGATCGGGTGTGACAGACGATACATTTCTCTTTTTTTCTCTATACTTCTGCCGTCATTGTCGGATCAATGCATTTCAAGTTAAAGCATACAGTTATTTTTATTTTATTAATGTATACGCGTGGCAAATAAATTTATTTCATCAGATCTAATCCATCACATAATATTAATATTGTTGACATCAAAACCCGGATCAAAAAAATTACTTGATTTCGGCGTAATTTTAAAAATTGAACTTGACAAAAGCAAGTCAAGTTTAAGTTCTTTTTTTAATAAATGAAAAACATTTTAAAATATGAAAACACATTTGATTTTGACTAAGTTGTCTTATTTAGTACTGATTTACCCCAACTAAGTCAAATTAAACTCATGGATTTGACTTAGTTGACTTAAATTTAAGTCATTCAAGTCAAATCCAAGTCAACGTGACTTTAATTTGACTTACACGGAAAAATTTTATTCGTTAATTGTGAGTAAAACTGGGTCTGGATTAATAATTACTCTTCTGTTTCTAGATAATGTTCACTTATGGAGTAGAAAAACCCAATTTTGAGTAATTTTTAAATAAAAGAGGGTAAAAAGTAAAACAAAGGGAATCAATTTTTATTCTTTCCGTATTTATTTTGTTTTTGGCCCAGGATTACTCAAAATTTTAGGGTAAATTTTATCAAAAACCTCTCCGTGTAGTTGACTAAAATTTTTAAGTCAAATCTGAGTGAGACGACTTGAATTTGACTTGAACTTTAAAGTTTGACGTAAATTTTAAGTAAAAAAAATCATATTGATGTTAAAAAAAATCATAATGATGTTAAAAAAAATAAGCGTAGCCAAAATCAAGTTACAAAAGTCAAATGCAAGTCAAAAAAATTATAGCAGTCAAACTTAAGTTAATTAAGTCAAAAGCAAGTCCAGTAAGTCATAGAAGTCAAAATTAGATTATTTTTTGACCCGGGAAATTACGGCAATAAAAAATTCGATTTTCATTTTTATCACATTGAATTAAAAAAAAAAAGTGTTCATTTGTACAAAATTTATTGTTTAACTTTATGCAGCGCATGAGGTTGTTTTGCATTAAAAACTTATATTAGTAAAGTCGTGATTGCTCGAAGCTTTTTAACCAGAGATGAGAACAAGAGTCATGCACGTCTATACAACCACACACTTATTTAAAATAATAAATATAATAATAATAATAATAATATTGATAAGTACACACATATACGTATCTATGCACCTACGATGTATCTGATATATAATAAGACCGGTTCGTATAAATAATTGCACGACCTTTACGATAACCGGCTGGTAGTGGAAAGTATTATTATCTACCGTTTTGTGTCCGCGAGATGGTTTTATCGATTGAAATCTCATCTATGAAAAGTGGAAGCCGAAAACCCAACTGATTTTCTATTGTCAACAATTACTTACATATTTATTTTCTTTTACATAACGATCATTTTATTATACGGCCAATTTTCTCAAACATTCTATTATTATTATTATTATTATTATTATTATTATTATTATTATTATTATTATTATTATTATTATTATTATTATTATTATTATTATTAGCATTCAATAATTTTTAATCATCTTGATTCTTCATAAAATAAATGAACTTATGATCCTTATAATAGACACTAATAGAAACAATTAATGAATCAATTGATAAGATAAATAAAAGTAAACTGTTGACATAAAACTAAATGAAAATAAATAATTGTCATTAAAAATTAGTCGTCCTTGCTCAACAGCAGCAACAACTTGCTCATAAGTTAATTTGCATTTAGTGTGTTGACAACTTCGTAGTGCTGACTTTAGAACATCCAATACTTACTCTGGGTGGATGCCTTTTAAAAGCCTTGAGGCTAAAAATTATGCAGCTGCAAGTTGCGCAACGGTCGCTCGCCTGCACTGCTACACATTTCAGTTATTCACTTTTAATCTATCTCGACACCGTTATGAAATTGATGCGATACTATTCATACTTATTTATTTATTATTTTATTTTATTCAAAGCTTTTTTTAAATAATAATTTCCTCGTTTATTTTTTTAGCAACGCATCAAAGATTAAACAGTTATAAACGCCTATTTTTCATTTAGTAATCCCAGTCTGATCGTAGCATCTAATATCCACATTATTGCCAAGCTCGCTAACGATTCACTGCGTATAATAATTCATCATAATTGCGTATGTTACTTATAACACTGCCAAAGATAAATTGCCTCACTTTAGTAGACTACGCGCGCTTTCGAGTCTCAAGTCTTACCGCGATATCGCAACGTATTTTAAAACACATGAGTAAACATGCTATAGATTGTTAGTACACGATTAAAATGAAAAAAAATGACTCAGTGTTGGGTGACGATTTTATCTACACTGAAAAAAATCGGGAGTGAATTCGGAGTCAATACGGATTTTATTTCCACCCGAATATTCATTCCGGATTTAATCCGCAAATTTTTAGGGTGTAACGATAAAATTCATTGCTTACTTTTTTTTATTGATTCGTAAAATTCTAAAAATAAATTTATTTATGATAACAGAGATGATGAAAATTTACAAGAATGTACTGTCAAGTGTACGAAAGCATTTCAAGTTAAATTTATTTACGAGTTTTTATTTACTTGGGGTCTTTTTGGGTAAAAACGAGAAATTTATACGTATTTATACTCCAACGCGATATGTTTCTCTTGAAGAATAAGGGTCGTAGTTCTTGTCTCCCACGATTGTAGCCTATACACACACTCGGCCACTAGATAGCAAACGGAACAATAAATTCACCCGTGGAGTCACCCTCGAGTCTCTTATACGGTGATGATGTCCTCGAGGGGTGGCCTAATATGTCACAGTCTGTTGCAGTGATCTCCAAAATAGTAAAAGCGTGTGCGTGGGGTTACAATTGCTCGTCCAGGGGTTGATACTCTGGTTTATGGGGATCTCCTAATGGACTGATTCAATACCGATGATCTGATAAACTTAAAACTAATAAATAAATTATTTACTCTATCCGAAAATTGCCGGATTATCTCTTTCAATAAACGCAGACTCTTTCTCTCTCTCCCTCCCTCTGTAATTCTTTAAGGAAGTTTTCAAATAATTTCTATTGACTAAAATTTTTATTGCTTATAATTATAAAATTAAATTTAATCGTCAATACATAATTGGAATTCAGTCATCAAATCCATCATCAACAAATTATATGCTTATGCAATGTACGTGACGAAATGTATAAATTGAAAACGGTCTTTACTCTCAGTACAGTACAGGCTTTTACAGCCACCAGCGAAATAAATAGAGAGCATTAGCATCAGCAATACTAGCATCACAATCAGCTACCATCGATTGTCTACAAACTAAACTATAGATACACATACAATACCTATAGATATATATATATATATATTTATATATAGACATACATATATGACTATCGATAACTCACATATGTATGGAGGATCTGGTGAACCAACAATTCGATATACACACTCTGGTGTGTACGTGTCGTGTACAGGAATCACCGTATGAGTTATTCTCCATCCCACCGCGAGATATTACTAAGAGACGCGATATAGCTATTCAATTGACGCACTATGGTTCATACCGACCAATATAAACCCTATAGTGTCAATGTGTGGGAATATATTTATATATGCATGTATGTATCTGTTCAATGTGGGTGTACAGCCCTGATAGCCAGAGTGTAAAACGCGAATGGGATGAAGCTATAAATCCAACAACACCGACGAAGACACGCGAACCAATTCATTTCAGAGTTAGTTGAAGCTAAAGCACTGATACGAGTGTAGAGTATATCGCTTTAGCTGATACCTGTCGCGAGAAACTACCACACCACTAATAAATTGTCAAGACTAGTGTATACAAATTATCGGCTTAGGTTTTGTTGATAATTGGAAAATTGATTTACTGTTACTTCATTTATCTAGATATTATAGATATATTATTACACAACTTTTATAAATTTTTTATTAAATTCGACAAAAATTTTTTGGATTTTTTAAAATATTTGTCTGGCTATTAAATTTTTTTGTTTCTATTAGAGAATAGTAATAATAATTAAATAAATATATCATTACAATCCAACCAAAATAAAAATAATTTAACAAAAGGAAATGGCGTTTCCTGTTTAAATAAATATGAACTATACTTATAATTAAGACGTATGATCTATAATTATATGATTTTGAGTTACCTAATTTTACGGTTATTTTAAAATCTAGAAACATTAAATTTCAATTGATCGTAATAATAATAATGATAATAATAACAAAGATTAAAATATATACAAACAATAATTAGATGTATACATAAATTTTATATTATGAATACAAATTTTTTTAGATTAAAGTGACGAGACAAAAATAAATGACACTGTAGTGCACGTGAATCCATGATGCACTTAGCTTCAAAAGCCGTTTACTGCGCTACATGTACATAATCCCTATAATCATGAGAGTATAATTCATAGTCGCGGTAAGCATGCACTTTTCGTCTCGTTAGCTGCCTTAGCGTGAACGAACTCCTGATGATTGTTTGCGAAAGTATTCGCCACTCAAGCTCTATAAAACAAAAAAAATACATCTATTAGATATGTGTTACATCAAATATTTTATTAATTTATTTAAAATAAAAAAAATATATATGTATCTAAATTAGGCTGTGTATTTTGCAGGAAAATTTTTTTTCATGCTAACATTGTAAAAAATTGGGAGTGATTACGGCTTTTATTTAAATCTGAATTCACTTTGATTCGGAGTTTTGATATTCCACTTGAAATTTCACTCCAAGGGGATTTAATAAATGGACAGTCATCTGCTCTGCATTCACTCCGTATTTACTCCGTGTTTATTCTGCCAATTTTTTACAGTATACTGTTCAAATAGCACTTTTGTAAAAAATCATTGCCTCTAAAAATATTCTCATATTACAACCCATTGATAAATTAAAAATTTTTTGAATTTGAAATATTTAAAAAAAAAATTTATTTTCAAAAGTAATAATTTCATAACCTACATTGTAATGTAGCGTTTAAATGATTGAAAAAAACGAAAAAATATTTTATAATAATAATAGATGAATTACAATAATTATTTTAGTACTGTAATGAAAAATATTCATAAATTTTGAAGTATGAGCTTTTAACACTTTAATTACAGCCTGTCGTTCAATAATTTTTTTTTTGAGTTACTGCAAAATACTAATTAACCATTCATAGGACTTTTAATCGAAAAAAAAACTGATTTATCTTCGATTTTTAATAAGTATTATTTCTTTAATATATTCTGCGGTTGTAAGCCATATATATATCTTCATAATAGACATAGTATTTGTAGACGAATAGACCACTGAAATTAACTAAATGAGGATGATTTAGTAGCGGTTTTATTGTTAATGCTATTTGTAACAGTTGGCTAGAAAGAAATTGTAAATTTACGTTATTTCTTACTTATACATATATATATTTTTGTTATTATTATTATCAGTATTTACGTACGTATATAAATATTTCTGTTCACGCAAAGACTACAGACAATTTATCTCAACAAATTACTTTACTCAACTGAGTTAACCCTCAGTGCCCTGCAATATACATGCACGTTTATCTCGCCGCAAAGTGACCTTCACTTAGCACCTTGCTCAAAAAAATATCAATTCATATAATTTAAGATAAATGTATCATTTAACAATGTTAAATATCATTATTAAAACTTAATATTTCATTAAAAAAAAAAAAAAAAAAAGTTTTTAAAGCTCGGAAGAATTTTTTTTATGGTCTCTTTGAGGTTTAGCTGGTTCTTTTTTACCTCACATAAAATATACACAGCCGGTTAAATTATAACCATGGAATCCTTTTTTAAATTTTATATTTAACTGTTTAAAGAAGCCGGCATTATAATATTTTTATTCAAATTTATTTCTAATAATATTTAATTTTAAATTCATATATGGATATTTATTGTCGTATTTCATAAATACTCATTTTTAAAATTCTCATCTATATTATTATTTTTTTCTCTGATTTTAAAATACAGTCATATAAATTAAGGAATAGTATTGACAAAAATATACCAATTGAAAGTCACATGTCAACGTATAATTGAAATTTTATTAACGATCACAGGCGCGGTTCTGCTAAGCTCCATTAAATGATTAAGGTTTTGTTAAAAATTAAACTCCCCAACATTAATGTCATAAACATATTATTCTTTTTAAATTAAATATTCCAACCCTATCTATTAATCTACTGTCTATCTCATACATTTAATCGACTAAAAAAAGTAAAATAGACAACTAAAAAAAGAAAAATTTATAAAATAAAAACTACAACAAAAATGTCAATGCACAAGGTAATTTTAGTATAGAAAGCTGGGATGTCATGAGTGACAATTATAGATCAGATAAAACTTGGTAAGATAATAATTCTCTTTATGAGGAAATAGCTGCATTGCGTGTAAAACCAGGAACTATTCATCATCAAATTATATTTTATACAAGTAAATATATAATGTATATATAGATGTTTATATATAGAATATCTTACAATGCTTATCATTAGATAATTTGAAATAACCTTGTTTAATACTAAAACAATAACACCTATTACGATTTGCAATTAAAGTAAGAAATACATTTTATATATGAACTAAAAATAAATAAATTGCGCATTATAAATTATAACGTAATAAATTGTGCAAATAATCAATTAATTGATTCATTATTGGAGGAGATATAAAAGGCAGAATTTTCTTTGAAACACTAATTTAGTTCGTTGCAGTTGTGTTCTAAGAAACAAATTAATGTTAAGACCTATACTCATTTTGCACTGTGACAGTACGCGTGACGATGCAGCATATGAGAAATCTGACAGACACAGGACTTTAAATACCTCAATTTTTTATATATAGAGGTAGGGGGAGGGGGGCAAAACGGGGTACCCCTATAATTTTATAAAAAAATTTTTTCTTTCTTAATGTTTTTCAAACATTCCAAAATCACTTTTGTAAATATAATTAGGCATTGTTTTGAATTTTTTTTGTTAAACTCTTTCAAAAATCGAGTGTCAGTCGAAAAATGATTATGACTTGTTTTATGAAGCACTTAGAGAAAAACTAACTTTCAAAAATGTTGTATTTTCTTCTTATAAAAAATTATGCAATTGGAAACTTTCAATCTAATATATTTTTAGTTCAAAAATTTGATTGCTTCATTCAAAATCATTTTCTTAATCGAATAAATCTGAGATCAGCTTGAGATATTCTGATATTATTCTTTTTTTTTGGAGTACTGTAAATTAATTTGTATTTTTTTTATATCGAAAATTATTATTCAGCTTAAATATGAAATTAGTAATGCAATAATTTTTATGGATTTACTATAAGAAAATATTGTTTTTACAAAATTTAAATTTTTTTTCCAGTCCAAAAACTATTAAAATTTTTTTTCTTTCTTTGTATCCAATAATTATGTGAAATGTAAATTTTTTTTAGGTAAATTACTTACAAAAAATTTAATTTAATGAAATTTATTTAATATGCAGAAATTTGATTTTCACCTTTTTTTTGGGGTACCCCATTTTGCCCCCAATAGTAAATTTTTTTTTTAACGGCAACTGAAAATTTTTTTTATTTACTTTGAATATCATTAAAAAACAAAAGTTTTGGCGTATTTGAGTCCTCGAAATAGTATTTCCTTAAGTACCCCGTTTATTCCCCCCTCCCTCCCATATATATTTTAAAAATACATTTACCATCATATGTTAACATTTTTTGTTCGATAGCACCTTCGTTTAAATGCTAATACTGCTCAATTTAACTCGTTATAATATTTTTTTGATGCCTCAGGATTCCGTTCTTCAGTCAAGTCTTTTCTATTTATAAATATATATATAAATATATGAGTGGTTCCTAGCCTGGTGCTATTTACACGTCGATGACCCGTTAAAAATTCTTGATAATTGAAAGAGGACCGCCGATTCAGGAGACCACCGTGACTTGAAAAAATGCAAATGCAATAAAATACTTGATATATATTCGAACAATAGATTTACCAAGTTATCAAAAAATCAATTGAATATTAAGTGTTGATTATTTTATTTTAACGTCTCCGGAGCTGAAAATATTTCAGGATATTTTGCGGTGGGAAATGAAAATGAAAATAAAAAAATTGTCGTGTAAATTAGACCGTGGATTTTTAACAAGACGAAGAGAGGTTAAATGTGACGGGTTTAAATGTATTTTTGGTTAATAAATATACAAGGACGCGAGCCCTTTTGCTATGGCCGTCGGGTGCTGGGTTTATAACACAGAGAACACGGCCCCAGGGCTATTCCCTCTATATGCTAATGCATAAAGCTACCGATATACTCCTTTACGCCTTCACCTACATATACTTACTCTCACAATAACTACGTGGGTGCAGTTTATTTTTTTATCAATATTTTATTTTTTTTAATTTTCGATTATTAGCAATCGATTAGATTTTTTTTTAATTTTAATATTTTACACTCCTTTTACATAAATTACTTTTTATACTACCTTATTAAAATATATTATATTTTTATTTTAAAAATGACATTTCATTAAGAATAAAATTTTTTGTTAAACTTTAATTAAAATATAAAAAAAAATTTATTTATCATTTAATTAAGGAGAATAAAATTTGTTAAATTTTTTATGAATTTAATAAAATATTAAATAATATTTATCAATTATTATAATTATTATTATTATTATTGAATCTTAAATTCCTAGTGTGGAATGTTGACGATTTTATTGTCGGTGTTTTAGAAGAATTAATCCGAGATGAGGTAATAAATATATAGCTAGTATATATATATTTATATTTATTTGAGAGATTATAATAAAACACATGCCGGGCGATAGGTTGGACACTCGGGCGCTAATTTGCCGCAGAATTTTATGTACCACTAAATTATCTCATGCAAATGCACAGCCGCTTCCGTCTCACCCTCCATATGTTTTAAATATATATCCTTCTTTCTGTGTTTAGCTTCCATTCACTATTCAAACCTCAAACTTATACAACCAACGCATGGCACAGCCATCTAAGTTATCTGAGAAACACCGGTACCATTACGTTGCTACTTATATATATATATATATATATATATATAGTTAGTTAATACTTCTCGTGCTCAGTACGCTCTAGAGAACCATATTCTGCACAAGATTTATATCGCTCTCATTATCTTAATGAAGACGTAACGCGTGGAAAAAAAAAATCTAAAATTGTTTTACTGGGAGTAGTATTAGTCGTCGTTCGTCGCACTTGTATATTTACTCGTCCACTATAACGAGATATTACTCAGAAGTCATTTTTACAAAGGAATTTTTTCAACACCAATCAGCTAGTAAATTCAAGTATTTTAATTTTTAAATGCCCTCATTTAGATTTTTTCACTTCACTGTTATGTTTTATACTTGAACTTTAATTACTTACACATTCGTTGTTGTTTTTTTTTTTTTTTTTTTTTAAGAAACATGTGTCTATAAAGCATTAAGTAAATAGGAAAAAAAAATTTATGTGAAAATATTTATACTTTTATTTTAATTAACATATTTATTACTTTAAAAAAATATTATCTTAAGTTCATTAACAAAAAAAAAAAAAAAAAAAAGAATTGCAATCAAGTAAAAATAAATAATCAATGACTATGTAATATTGGATTAATTAATATAAATTCTAATATACATGATAACCAATCACCTAGATACATCGATCGATACGTCAAGCCTCGTATGAACGAGTTAATGAAAACGCGACTGCGAGCGAAAAAAATAAATAATTAAAAAAAAATAAAGTTATATTTCTAACGACTTATAAGCGGCGAGTACTCTGGTAATAATAAAGAGTGAAAGGGAGAGACAAGGGTGTAACCACGTTAACTGGCAAGGAGTTATAGCGGTCAGTAAGTAAAATAACCCGCTTAATATTCAACGTTTGCCAGGACGACAGATTTACGAGTGCTAATGAATTGGCAGGCTTGTTCTCTCTCCTACATATTTATATATATGTAGTATAGTCTCAACTCTATATACAACAAAGTTTATTTTACTCTCATTCTGTTCTTATAGCTCCCGGTCTTATCAGAATTTCCCACGTCGAAGTACGCATGCTCAGAGAAAAAAACAGTAAGAATAGATATATGCAAAGAATTGTTTAAATTAAAACTCGGATGAAAAATAGTAAAGGAATAAGCTGGTGATGGTGAGAGTAAAGTAGAAAGCTCGTCGTCGATTAGAAGAATAGCGGCGCCCGAGATGAAATGACTGAATAAATCTCTTGAGCTCCCGTTGGCCTGGGGCCATGCGGCGAAATTCACTCGGGATATACTTAGGATGACGATCAAAGCTGTTGTTTTGGTAACGCACTGCCTACTCATCATCAACAGAGTCTTTTGCAGCATCAACTGATAAAAAGACCTGAGGATGAATTAAGAATTGCTTCTGCTAGTCCAGCTTCGTTTCGTTCTTTTTATTTCTTTTTGTTCTTGGTCTTGTTCTTGTTCATCATCTTCTTGTTCTGTATATTCAGTGTGTAGTGTTTCAGCTCTCACGATGGATTTAATTAAAAAAGATAATTTAGAAGAAGGGTAACAGGTAGCCGCGTTTCATGGTGGGAACTAACAGCGTCGATCCGATGGCCAACACACAACTGCCGCACTGATCCGCTCGGCTTGTATTCTATATACTCTCTTTTTTAAAAAGGTGTATTGGTGTTGATGCAGACTAGCCCCTGGGGTCACTCTCTCATGAATAACGTTATTAATCCCAGTAACTACCAGTTTTAAAATCCACTTTCAAGAAATTCGGGTGTCCTTCGTCTTTTCTTAGAATTTTTTTGCTGCTAAAAATTTTCATTTTCTGATCATGTGTGCTCTGCAAAAAACTATACACATATATTTATATAGGGGCGGGAGGGGCAAAACGGGGTACTTAAGGAAATACTAATTTTTTGAAGACTTAAATACCCTAAATTTTTTTTTTAATGATATTCAAAGTAAATAGAAAAAATTTTCAGTTGCCATTAAAAAACAAAAATTTTCATTTTTGCGGGCAAAATGGGATACCTCTTAAAAAAGGTGAAAAAAAATCTGAATATTAAATAAATTTGATTAAATTAAGTTTTTTTGTAAGTAATTTCCCGACTACAATTTTTCATAAGGACCTGACAAGGTCCTTATTAGGTTTACCTTATTTCAAATAAGGTCCAGATCAGGATATCCTGACGAGGAACTGATATGGATGTAACGCTTAAGACCCATGAGGTCCTTATCAGGATTACCTTATCAGTTCCTTACCAGGATATCCTCATCAAATCCGTTTCAGAATTACCTTCTCAGGTCCTTACCAGGATATCCTCATCGAATCTTTATCAGGGTTGCCTTATTAGTAATTATTAAAAAAAAATATTAAATTGCAAAAAAAAAATACGAAAATTTACATTCGATCCGGAATGTGATCTATTGTATTAAGAGCATGACTTAGAGAAAGTAAACATGTTATTTATTGATGAAAAAATCCCGATGACTGCTGGGCTCGAACCTGCATCCTTCCGATTCAAAGTCCTTGATGCTATGTAATATTACATAAAGAAAAATTGCATTTTACACAATTATTGGATGCAAAAGAAGAAAATAATTTTTTGATAGTTTTTATCATAAAACAAACGTCATTAACATTTTTCGACTGACAGTCGATTTATGAAAAAATTTAACAAAAAAAAATCAAAATAATGCGCAATTATATTTACAAAAGTGATTTTGGAATGTTTAAAAAACATTTAAAAAATAAAATTTTTTTTTTGTAAAGTTTTGGAGTACTCCGTTTTGCCCACCCTACTCCTTCCCCTATATCCGCCTATATTTACACTGTAAAAAATCGGGAGGGATCTCGGTTTTTATTTAAATCCGAATTCACTCTGATTCGGAGTTTTAATATTAAAATACACTCCCATTCGGAGTAAATTTCACTCCAAGAGGATTTAATAAAATACACAGTCACCCGCTCTGCGTTCACTCCGCAAATTTTTTACAATGTACATTAAGTAAATCTTTAAACTTACACTAGACATCCGATGTTAACTTGTTAGATATATATTTATAATGTTTGATGTTTTTATATAGCATATATGTGTATCTAAGTGCACTACACTTTATAACCTTGCCTGGTCACTCGACATCCTCGCCAAAGTCATTAACGTTGAGCGACGGCTGGTGCAGAGGACGAGCAGAGAGCGTACGGTATATATAAACGCATACCCTCTGCAATCGCTCTGGCAATTATCTTTCACGAAAGAAAGTAAAACACGAAATAAATAACATATAAAAAAAAAATTTTAACTTGAAGGAAGAAGATGTGATAAAAAAGTTATAAAAAAATGTCGAGCGTGTTGACGAGTACATCGAAGCCGGCTTATCGATACATGCACAACTAATATATGTGTTAATATATACTATATATATTCTTAGTACGGTGAGATTATCGATAGGTTTTACGTGCATAACCGAGCCGATAAACAAATAATTAGTATTTAAATTACCCGCATATATTTTATCAGTTAATCAGGAAAAAACACCATACTGTTGTTCAAAATCTCTGGTATTCAGTTCATTTTAATTATCAACTATTAATGAGATATTTTTTATGTAAGAACAATAATTACTGTGTAATTATATTTTATTTTAAACATTTATTGACAATTAATTCATTTCCTTACCAGAAATTAAAAAGCGATAAATTGTCCTCACAAATAAAATTAAGGGATTAAACATAAAAATAAACTAATTCAAAAAATGATTTCTTGAGTTGCGCGTACAATTGACTGAGTAGATTCGTAACGACGCAGGTGAATTCAATCAAAAGCTCGCCCAGCTCTGCAGCAGGTGCTTCGATCCCTTTATTCCTTACTCTTTTTCACCTCCTTCACCTTCGTCTTTTTTCTCTCATCATCTACATCTCCCTCAATTCATATATATCTTTAATCCCCAGAACAAAAAAAAAGAAAAAATACAGTCTACGTACAGCTAATTTCTGTTCGCCATAAAACATTCTTACATCTCCTTGCGATCTAGGCGTTTTTATAATTTTTATAATTCCTCAAGTGCATGATATACTGTGTTCACCATGCGTCGAGATCAATTTACAGCCGAGCGCGTCCTTTTGTAGACTCGCAAGACTCGCATTAGCGTTATGAAGATACAAGCAAAAGGGTGTGACGACTTGTGGACATAGCGTGTAGATTATAAATTTTATATACTCTATACACACTCTTTTACAACATACTCGCTCATATCACGAAAGCCGCAATAATAAAAAGCTATAGGCTATAGCCAACTGCATGCCGTCAGATACTATACCACAATTTAATATATATGTATATTGTTAAATATAAATGAACATCAAAGAACAAAGTCAACCAGTGATAGTGAAAACGATTAATACTTTTCCCTTTAGCAATTTTTACGAAAGACACGTCAGCTGTGGTTTGCCACTACAACCTACCTATCAGGGTTCTACTAAACTTACCTTCTAGTTTTCCACCTTGTTCGCACCCTCACACGCTGTCCATCGAGCTGTCAGCCGTGTCGTGTATTCTATCAAGTAAAGAGGGAGTGAAGAGTGCTTTACTATATATATAATTCTAAACCATACCCTATACTATACACGACAAGCTTATACTATTTCTCCATCACATTTATACTTTACATTGCTGGTAGTCTTTTCATCACCAGCTGTCACTTTACGTGTTTGTGGTAACCCGACGTTTGCCCACCGATGCCAACACTTTATCCTGTCTTCTTTATTACTATTTCAATTACATTTATAATCATATATATTTTCATAAAATAACTTATTCTAACAGTGGTAACAGAAGCAGCAGTAGCAGAAGGATTTCCCGGGTCAAAAAAGTAACGATTTTGGCGTAATTTTTAAAATTAAAAATAAAAGCAAGCCTAGAAAGACAAAACCAAGTCAAGTTTAGGCTCTTTTTTTAATAAATAAAAAACATATTTTAAGATATGAAAACATATTTGATTTTGACTATAAGTTGTCTCACTTAGGACGGATTTACACCAACCAAAAGTCAAATTAAAGTCACGTTGTCTTGGATTTGACTGAGTTGACTTACATTTAAGTCATTTAAGTCAAATCAAAGTCAACGAGACCTAAATTTTTAAGTCAAATAAGTAAAATTCAAGTCCAACTTGACTTGAATTTGACTTAAATTTTTAAGTTAAAAAAATCATATTGAAGTTAAAAAAAATAAGTGTAGTTAACAAAGTGAAATGCATAGAATCAAAAAAATTATAACAGTCAAACCCATACAAAGAAACAGAATCGGCCCATTACTGGGTCGTGAATGACTGCCAATTTTCAAGTATCGGCCGAATATCGGTTAAATATCGGATAATAACGGTATGCCAAGCATGGCAGTCGCAAGCATTAGCCAATCGTGGCAATAAATCATCGGCCAAAGCTTGATATCAAGAGCTCTTGATCAAACCGTTGGCCAACGAACGGGGGTTAATTGTGCACCGTTTTTATAAGCACAAAGACGGCTGCCAATGATTCACCATGCACGGGCCAGTATAGTTATCCATTTATTGGCCAATCATTGCAAACCAGGTATCGGCCAATCTATGGGAAAATTTCGAAGCTCGGCGACTTTGTATGGGAAACCAAGTTAATTAAGTTAAAATCAAGTTCTTTTTTTGACTGCTCTCTAAACATGAATTAGTGAATATTCACTTATTTCACTAATTCATGTTTAGAGAGTGAGATTATCCAAATCGATGTAACAAAAAACGTTACAATGCGCGATAGAGATAAGGATAATAGTGAATATATGTGTGTGTGTGTATGTTTTTTTTGTTAACTTTTTAGCATCAATATAACGACGTTATCGTGGATACCATTTTGTTGGTTCGATAGCTGATATGAAAAGTCGCGTGAGCGGGAAAAAACATGGTCTGGTTGCGGCATTGATTAAAAGAGCAAGCACATTAAATTTTTAGAATTATTAAATATGAAAAAAAATAAAGTTTGGTTAGATAATGAGATAAGAGAGAAAGATAGTATTATTAATTGACTAATTCTCCAGTTGTATGGCAGTTATTTAATTTTGAAGGTCTAGCTGGGCTCATAGCAAACTCTAGCTAAAAATCTTAAACACCAGCATTCTCTTTAGGCGTATCCGCTTTACTAGCTGGTCGGTAGGTTTCTCAGAAGGCAAAAAGACGCGACTACGTGTGATGTATCTAGAAACGAGAAGGATAGACGAATAGTTTTCTGAATGTTTTAATTTATGCGCGGCATCGCCCTCAGGCGTTATTATTAGTCCTAGTCGGTCTCTCTATGATGGGAGTGACGTCACGCGGCTCTTTCTATACTCAATATTCAGCTCTACTGCTGTGCTGAGACAAAAGATTCCAAACGGCACGTTTTCCAGCATTAGTTTTCTTTAAACCCTGCCGCCAACAGATTTAAAATTATCTAATCCATTTACATATTTTTTACATTAATTAAAACTTCAATTCATTCATGAATTAGTTTACTCTTATTAACGGTACTGATTTAGCGATATCGTAATTCCCATAAAATTAAAAAAAAGTTACGTGTTCATTTTTAAAATTAGTAAACATCGTGTTTAACTTCATCATGTTCTACTTGATGCTTCAAAGTTAGAATAAGAAGTAAAAAAAATTATTTTAATAATTTTTATGAAGATCACAGATGCAGCAAAAGGGAAACTCGATAATAAGAAATGCTTGCGTGTCTATACGCAGTTGTGATTCATAAGCGTTATAATACATATTACATTGTAGTTAGTAATTGACGTGTGCTCATCAACCATCAACGAGATAAGAAAAGTTGAGTGGAACAATCAAGCAACCAGTGAATTGCGAACTAAATAACCCGAGAAAAGTTAACGGCGACTTTGAGGCGGCCAAGTAATCATATAATTCTTTTAGCACAAGTTGATCGGCGCCATAGATCTTCAGCCGCGTTAGTAAACATTAGAGAACTATTTGGTTCTTCCGTAACTGGAACAAAGAACGACGGCGTTCCGTTCTTTTAAAAATAATTACAAGCCACACTAATCATAGTCCGATTAACGTACACTCGATACGTCGTAAATTTGGCGCTAATTTAAGTAATTTTTTAATAAAAGTAGAGTCAAATTACTAGAACCATCAATATCATCAGCATTCAATCACCTTCGCCACCCACTTATCTAGGTACTGAACTTTGAGCTTTGAAATCACTCACTGGATCTAGAGCCAATTATTCATACGTCCAACTGGAGTAGTATTGACTAGATTTATTGGGCAGCCTTCTCACTCTTGCTCTTTATCCTGGCCATGCCGAACAATTCGTGGACACAGAGAGCCAGAGAATTCGTCGTTGAGGGGTGGATCTCCTCGATAGCTAATTGAGAGATGTCGTTGTCTCCGGAGGGCACGTCGTATTGTAGTAGTTCGACTGGATCAATACCTACCCTACCTATAACCTACGACCGAGCTTGAAGAGGGCGTGGTTCTCGTACACCATCAGCGGAGATACGTTGAACGTCGTGTGCGCTTTCCTATCCTCATCGTGCTTGTTTCACCCTATTCCCTGTCGTCAACCCCAATAGGGTGACTTTCGCTTCTTTACATCCAGTCATTTCAAGCTATACTATTTGAGTTTTGTTGAGTTGTAACACATATATTTTCGTTAAACAAAGAAACTTGATCCTGCTCAAGTTCTCTTCAGTGTTTAAACTTTTTATGTCATTAAAATAATGATGATAAAATAAAGATATATAAAACTATAAAAACAAAACGAAAATCATATTTACAGTTTTTGTGATAAATGACATAACATGTAACGAATTATAAAAACTGGTGAATGGAAGATGAGATGATGATGAAGAGCTGATGCTTTTTGTAACCTCATTTCGTTTGTACCATTCTCAGGTTGGGGTTGTGGGATTACATGATGATGAGAGTGTCCGAAGGTAACTTAACGTGTATGTATGGTGTGTACATGTGTGTGTGTTGGTGTGGATGGTTGGATCCGCGTGGGGGGCGTGTCGCCTCGATGGCGCCGGCTACTAATGGCCGCGGGCCGCCAGACTTTAATTTCCTGCTGCTTCCGCGCGGACCCTTTGGCTTTCTACTGTACCTTTCTGTCCGAATATACTACACTCGACGGGTTTCCTCTATAGGTATCTCTCTTCAGCTCTAACTTATCGCGCAGCCTCTGGTCCATTACTATATACATCACGGAATCACAGTTGCCCTTGTTCTTTCTTATATACCAGGATCACGGCATCAACACACACCGTGACTTTGGTGTAGGTTCTCTCATCTTCATCTAGCTCTTTAGGGTACTTTCTCGCTTGCTCTGATCAGTCTGGTTGCTTTTGCTGGCTCATTTTACCTTCGCTGCAGTAATAATAGTCGTGGTAGTAGTAGTAGACAACCTCGCCTCCGTTAGGTTTCTACCGATGCAACCAAGTCCAGGAGCCAGAGAGAATAAGAAAACATCAGCAGTAGAATGATTTGCATGAAACTGGGCTTGATGAGACCGCTCGATTTGCCTCCGGCCTCATTACCTTCCGAAACTGTCGTAGGGATGATGAGCTTTAACTTATTCGTAATTTCTTCTTCGTATGGTCTCTCGGTTACCATCCGTTGTTATAGTCATCTTTCATCTCATTGAGTTTTGTTATTATTATTATTGTCAGTAGCATATAGGCATGATCGTATGAAAAAATTTAACCAAATTTATAAAACGTTGAATTTTATAATCGAATGAGTAATTTGAAATTGTGATACCCTCTATTTTGATAATAGCGTATTCGTAATCTTTAGTTTAAGAATTGTATTTTTTTGAATGAAGTCTGCTGTACTTTTTTTTTTTTTTTGATTAGCGTTTTTGGTAAATTTTAAGCTCCGGTGAATTAACATAAAAGTATAGATTGATTTGGATGTAGCCGACTGTTCTACACATGATTACTTTTCAGCGAGTCGATTTCCAAGAGGTAGTTTACTACTAGTCTATATAACGGATAACAGTTCTTCTCTAGACTAGCACACACCAATTTAGTGTCATTAAATAGGTGATGTTTTTTTTGGCTCGTTGCACTTGCTCTGATACATTTTTACTCTTTGCTTTTTAAATTATTTTTTTCGATTATACTATCGTCGACAGAACGGAAGCGACAACTTATTTTAAGATCGACAATTTAGACGACGTGATTACGGATAGCGGATCTATGGTTGAGCTTTAACTGATCGTTTTACCGGTTTAAATATTAACCTCATTTTTCGTCACGGATGTTGAAATTAGGATTAGTATAAACCAGGAAATTAAGAATACATACATACATAAATATATGTGTACATAAAATTGAATATATAATAAAAAAGAAATAGTGAACGATGATGTATACTAATGTGAATATAATTTCTGATGTTACAGGAACATCCCGGGCTTCGTGGCACCCCACTGGCGATGCTCGCTGCACAATGTAACAAATTGAGCAACAAGAGCCCTCCGCCTTTGGCGGATGCCGCAGTGGGGAAAGGTTTTCATCCATGGAAAAAGAGCCCGCAGAGCAGCGGGAGTTCACCGCAACACCCTGGAGGCGGTGGTTGCACCACAACAGGAGTCACCCAAAGGCCAACAGCGACTAGCAGCGCAGGGAGCACCGGCGGCGGAGGTGGCGGCGGCGGGTATGCGAGAGCACCAGTCACATCTTGTGCATCCACGGCACCCCAATATGGTAGCGACTTGTACTTTCCGGGCACGGCGTCAGCACAACCAGCCAGTGACCCGCACCACCACCAGAGCAGTCTCCTCGGCAAAGTCGAGGGGGCAACGCTTGGTTCAGTATACGGAAGACATCCGTATGAATCATGGCCATTCAATACAATGCCTGGTGCAACTCATGGTGGTATAAAAGCCAGTGATGGCTGGTGGGACGTACACGGTGCCGCAACAGGAGGTTGGCTCGACGTAAGCGGTACCGTTGGCGTTCACGCTCAAATGGCAAATTATTCAGCAGACTACTCAACCAGTCTTGCTTTGGCTGGCAATCATTTACTGACATCTGCCACCACAGCCAGTCACAATCTACTACAAGATACGTACAAGTCAATGCTACCTGGTGGTCCACCTGGTTTTGGGCTGCACGCACATCACGCAGCGACAACCGGCGCCGGGGGCGCCGGCAGTCCTCAAGGTGGCGCTGGTGCAGTAACACAAGCACCTTCGCCACGCTCGCAAAGACGATACACTGGCAGAGCAACCTGTGACTGCCCGAATTGCCAGGAAGCTGAGAGACTCGGTCCCGCCGGTGTCCACCTAAGGAAGAAGAACATCCACAGCTGTCATATACCTGGTTGCGGCAAGGTCTACGGGAAGACATCACATCTGAAGGCCCACTTACGGTGGCACACTGGTGAGCGACCGTTTGTTTGCAACTGGCTTTTCTGTGGCAAGCGGTTCACACGTTCGGATGAGTTGCAGCGGCACCTTCGAACCCACACCGGAGAAAAGAGATTCGCCTGTCCGGTCTGCAACAAGCGGTTCATGCGCAGCGACCATCTCGCGAAGCACGTCAAGACCCACAGCAGCAGCAGCAGCAGCAGCGGCAGCAAGGGCAAGGGGGGAGCGGGGAGCTCCTCAGCCGAGTCCTGCTCAGACAGCGAGGACAACGGGAGCCAGCAGAGTCCCACTTCCAACAGCAGCACCACCTCGGTGGTGGTACCGGGAGTGGGCCAGGTAGTTCAATCACAGGGGGGTCCACAACAACAACCGCCGGGCTCTCAGCAGCAGCAACAGCAGCAGGGCCTGGCGGTGGTGGGACCCCAGGTGGGTCAGGACGCCAACGTCACCTCCCAGACCACCACCGGTCACCAACAACCAACAGCTCCCATGACCCCAATGCAGATGACACCTCCACCCTTGACCCCACACCATCCCCACCACCCGCATCTCCCGCCACTAATGCATCATCCTCATCATCACGCAACCTCTGTAACAGCGGCAGTGCATCATCATCCGCACGCGGGGATGAGCATGCACTGAGCCCGGTGGGGCCCGGAGCCGGTGGCTGCAATAACGGTACCACAACGGCCCTGGGCTCCCCATTATCCTACCCACTCAACCTAAACCTCATGCACCAGCAACACCACACTGTCAATGTCCTGACACATCACCAAATCAATCAACACCACTTACAACAACAACAACAACAACAACAACAACAACAACAACAACAACAACAGCAACAACAACAACAACAACGCCACAATCACTACCAACAACAACAACAACAACAACAACAACAACAACAACAACAACAACAGCAACAACGTCAAAACAACTCTTACACTCTTACACAGAATCCTGGCACTCCTCAGACCCCCTCCCCTGCATCTCCAGCACCTGTACATAATATCTAAGTATCCTACATACACTATTCTAATATAATAAAATAATAATAATAATAATAATATAAATAATGCACTTTAATCACAAAATACTTATCGCCATTGCTGGCACGTCCCTATGCACACATCTTTGTTTATTAATTAATTGTTCTAATTGTAAATATTATACATAGCGCGTGAAAGAAAATAATATTATATTTATAGTGATATAATATTGTATAAAGACACACACGATATTTAGGAAACTTGAAAAGTTATAAATTTAAATATTACATATTATTATATATTTAAAATTTAAAGTAAATGCAAAAGTACATATATATAGTTGTACAATAATTGTCATTGTCGATATGATATACGTGTTCGGTCGATTCGACGCGAATGTATAATTAATTAAATACACATATATTTATATAAATCATAACACTATATAAATATATATGTATATAATATAAATATAAATATATAAATACATATAAAAGTATATAACGCGTCGAGGGTCGATCTTCGATGGGCTCTCGACCGGGTGGACGGTTTTTAAAATAATTTTTGTTAGACGAATTTTAATTTCGTATTAGACTCCCCGTTGTTGTCATATTTCAGATGAACGTGGAATTTGTACTCGGATGGAGCTTCATATCACGCCCACCCGTATATAAATCTAAAAAGTATCTTACAATTATTATTATTATTATTATTATCATAGTTACTATTAATTAATTAATTATTATTATTATTATTAGTTAACTATTATGGATTATTGATTATTATTATTAATTATTGATTAATGAATTAAATAATTATTATTGAAGTATTATAGATGATTATGAAAATTCATTTGAGAGAGACAAAAAAAAATAAATGATGCTTTTTGTGAGTACGAATCGAGCTTTTATCATTATTTCGATCACGTGTTTCCCACCATTATCATCGTACATCAATCCCTAAATTTTTCCGGAACTCGTGATGCATTGATATTAATAAATTATCTTTTCTACTATCCAAGCTTTTACATACACATATAAACTTACACATAAACTCATGTAACGAATTCGCGGGTGAACAATAAGCATAAAAAAAGCAAATAAAGAAAATAAGTGGAAGAGAAACGAAAAGAGGGGGAGCTTTTGCGGTGGTTAATATCACATGGGCCGTTAGCTTCTGAACTCTACGAGCCATGAAATGTCCCATCATAACATAAGCCCCCTTTCATTTCCCATGATGCAACTTGTCTTCCCCTTTCAATTTACCCTAAACTTTTTCTTTTTTTTTCTTCACTGGTACTGGGATATCATGACACGACCGTGAATCTAACATACGCTAACTCGGTGATCATTCTACTTTTTAACTCGTAAAAAAATTCATTATAAAATTTACTGAAAGCTTGAAAATATGAAAAGCATCTCAAGATTCATTTGCGAAGTAAAAATATTTATAAACTTGAGTACTTACTTTTAAAAAAATTTTTACTACACTATAAAAAGAACGGTGTTAAAGATGGATGCAATTTAACATTGCGCGGTGTTAAAATGAAATAACACTGGTGTAAGCGGTGTAATTTGTCAGTGTTAAAATACCGGTGTTAAATCGGTGTAAAAAAAAAATCCACATATAGAAATTAGAAAAAAAAATGCATTACATACGAAAAAATCTAAAAATTTAATGAATATTATCTGGAGGAATTTTTAAATTATTTATGTTATACGTAATTTATTTAAAAATTACACGATTTTACTTTCACCATTTCAATCACCAATAATTCAATTAATTAATAAAAATACTGTCTAACTGTAGGGATCGAGTAAGAAAAAATATTTACAAAGTTAAATATTTTAACACCGGAAAATTTTTTTAACACTGGTAAAGAATATTTACGCCGGCGGCAGTGTTGAAATTTAACACCTACGCCGTTTGGACATACTCCGGTTTTTTTTACAGTGTATTTTTACTTGGGCTCAAATCGTTACTCTGATTAATTTTAATTATCTATCAGTTTAAATTGAAAAAAAAAAAAAAAAAAAAAAAATTGGTCGATCGCTAAATAGTGTTCAGTCACGGTGACTTTATTCTATCACTCTTTTACTAATCATTCTCACTATTAAATTTCGATTATTATTATGATAATAATGATGATAATGATTATAGATAGATTCAGTGAGGCTTAAACTAAATAATATTTCTAACTCGGCATTATTAGTGGGGATGACTTGGCTCTCAGCACAACTCTATCTCATAATCTCCTCTTCTTTATTTTTCTGATCCGCTCAAAAGCTTCCCGACACGTTAATCCGATGCTCCAAAAATCCCACATGTAAATATATTTATAACTACATTGCATCTCGAGAACAGTTACACACCACTTCCGCAATAAATAATACTTTTCATAGCCATTAATTAAATTAGCAAATAAATAATATATATAATAATAGTTATATAATAAATTTAACTCTAAGACTTATTTTTATTTTATCAATAATTTATTAATTACTTAATTATTTTTTTTAAGTTTTAAATTATTTAGGAATTTTTATTAATTTAGGATATTGAAAATGGTTGTAATGGACGCACTCTTCTGTCATATCATGCATGGATTGTATTTCTTCAGGGATTCGGATCAATATGCCAGAGATTACAGAATAAGATCATTATGCAAAGCAGCAGTAGCAGTTTGGAGGTTTTAAGCGACCGAGGGGTCGCGCCGCAACTACTCGCGGGGGGTGCGGTTAATGTCGAGCAGCTCGCTAGGCAGGGTGCCCATTCGGTGATTTAACTCAGGAGGGTGAACACGTTTGTTATTCAATTTGCAGCCCCATGCGCACTACATCGTACCAGCCACTGTTCGTCATATAAATATATATGTATAGATATATATAATGCACATCAGAGTCTACAACTAACTGCGAGCTGTGAGTCTGTGTCGTTTTCGCATCGCACTCCTGATATTATTACCCCTCACTGGTTTTAAATCATCTACCATCACTCTTATTCACCTTTCATTATTTTCTTTTCTTTTATTTTTTTTTCTCTTGTCAAAAATAAAAAAACTGAGCTTGCTGTTTATTATTTTTTTTTTGTCTTTATATTTTCAGCTCCTGTTAATTCTCACACTTTTAAATTTAATTCAATTAACTTCAAACTTATTAAATAAATTTTACAATAAAGTTAATTGCAATTCTAAATTTATTTAAAAAATAAATTTTTAAAATTTATTTAATAAATATCACACAGAAAAAAAGGATTTCTTGGCGCAAGAAATATTTTGCATTATGAATTTAAGACAAAAATTTTTTTAGGACAAGAAAAAATTTCTTGGCGCAAGAATTTTTTTCACACTTAAAAAAATTTGTTCTCGCCCCAAGAAAATTTTTGTTTTAAATTTAAAATTTAAAAATTTTCTTTGGGCGAGTAAAAATTTTTTGGGCCAAGAAATTCTTTTTTTCTGTGTACTGATAAATAACTTCCATTTAAAAGTTAAATAAAAAATTTAAAAAATTTTTTAACTGTGATGGTAAATATAAAAAAATTTATTTTGATTTGTTGGTTTTAGAAAAAAGTAAAAAGTGACAATCACAGCCACTAACTAGTTACCGCAGATAGACTTTTAAAAGTTAACGAGAGATATATAAAAGATACGAATGAATGAGTAAAACTAAAAAGACGTGGGTGGCGTTTGAGTTGTGTTGTGTATCCTATCCTATTCAAGGCTGTGTAATATTATGAGGATTTGTGTGTATGAGGAGTGTGTGATGTCGGCGTGTGACAAAGCGCATACGCGTACCGCAGGATCGCCACACGATGATGAAAGACCCTTGGGTATAGTTAACAAACCCTACAACACTCTTCTGGGGATATATATCTTTCATACCCCACATCTCACGATATACACTCCGAATACTTAGCTCTCATTTTACCAAAGTCGTACCGACACCGCATGCCTTTTTTATTAACTCGCCTCTTTTCTAACATTTCCCATCTCTTTCTCCCTCTCACATCGAGATATCACACTCTCACTTTCACTACTCATCTAAACTCTGGCACAGGTCCTCTTTCTCGCACAAACCGACAGAGGAAACTAATTTTAATTTTATTTTTTAGTTTTTTTTTTCGCTTACGTATTTTTCTTACGCCACCCGAGTGACCCAGATAATCTGCTTACCGGATACAAATGTCAGGAACAATTCTTATTTATTACCATTGTTTTGAAAACCATACCTACCATTAAAACAAAAAAAATAATTTATAAAATGTAAAAGAAAAAAAAATCCTTTACAGTGAAGAGCACATTAAATTTTTTAACTAAATTAATTTACGTACAAGGTATTATTATGTCAACCCTTTTATTTTTTGTTGAATAGAATATGAAAAAATTTAACTGTAGCTAGATATGGAATTTAACGAGTAGGTACAAACGATGTTGATGATACAGGATGTACGGTTATGAGGGTTAAACAACCCCTGTGTTTTAATTTTTCGTCATCAGTAACGGCTGTCTAAATATATTAGACAAGCTTCAACTTTTTTTTTTTTTTTTTTTTTAAATATCTTAAAGATGTTTACCGTAGAAGAAGGTAAAAATATTTTATTTGTACCCCATTAGAATTTTTAAGTTTTTTTTAACTAAAAATTTTTTCATAGTTAATATTTGTTGATGTAGTTTATTAAATAACATATATATTTGATAACGATTAGCATGAAATAGCTTCGTAATTGACAAAAAAAAATTATTCTTCAGTAAGAGCACAACAGAATACTCGAAAAAGTCGAAAATATATTTTTTTTGTGTACAAATAAATAAAAAAAATAATTAAAGTTTGAGTATACTTAAATTTTAGAAGCATTAAAATTTAAAAAAAAGTTGCAATTGATAAAAAAAATTCATTTTCACATAAAGGAAAAATAAATTAAGCAACAATAACTACGTTGACTCAGGAAACTACTAGCAGAGTACGGGGATTTTTTTTGTCTGCATGAGTACACGATAATTTGTACATAAACAATAGTAAAAATGACTACATAAATAATATCTTACTGTGTTAAGTAGCAATAAATAAAAAAAATGTTAATTTTACAGATGCCATAAATTTTAGTATATGAGTGAAATATTTATATAAACTTTAATCATTTTCAAAAATTAATATTATATCAAAATATCCTTATAATAATTTATACTCAATTATTAATAACAATATTTATTTTACTGTAATTCATTATTTTTGCATTAATAATAGAATAATTGTCATATTTTAAAGAAATAATTATATTTTAAAAAAGTCACTGTAATGAATTAAAATTTTTTATAATTATTACTAATTGTAAAATTTATTATTATTAGTCATAGCGAATCATATTTTATTTTTATTCAAATTAACTTATAATATTTAACGTCGACTAAAAATTTATCCCAGAAGACAGAGACATGTTCAGATAATATAAAAAAAAATAACGTAATAAATCATATATAGTATGATATCTATTGTACACTTAATTTCTCTTAGTAAAGTCAAATGTCTATAACTCATAAATTTCTAGTAAAATTTAATATTAACATCTTTTGTACATATTTTTAAAAATCTGTCAGTAATTTTCTTCCTAAAACTATACGTCATAAATTTTTATAAATAAAATTTTGATCTTTATAATTAAAACAAACAAAGAGGCTTAAATTTGAGATTTTATCCTCTAGACTACTCCTATATAAAAAAAAATTTAGTCATGTCTTTCCACTCTCTTAAAATGAATCAGTGAGAAGTACTCCAATCAGTAAATATTTACTGCATAAATAATTCCAAATATATCATTAATTCCCTCAACGATGTACTTGGGATTAATTCACAGTGAATATTCACTGACTTGCAGTACGTTCGACTGATTTATTTTAAGAGTGCAGTTTTGTAATATTTTTTATACCTGGGTCGAAAAATTTGATCTGTTCTAAATCAATAAATAAACATTTTATATTATTTCTACCCAATTTTACTTTTCATTTGTATTTAATTAACATGTGAAATTTAATCGAGTTTTGTTCGTACTATTCCTTCTTTAGACTGGTTTCAGACTTGTTTTCAAGACTTTTTTCATAAAATATTGCCTTCTTTTATTTTTATCCAGACCAAAGTCAGACTTTTACTGCCTATTATTTTTATTACTCAGTTTTTGGTCGTCTTTAGACCAAAGACATCTTAAAATTTTTATAAAAATTTAAAGACAGTCCAAATCCAATCCAAGACTAAAATCAGATCAATTTTTTCGACCCAGGTATAAAGAAAAAAAATTTATTAATAAATAAATAGCCAACTTTAGTTGACCCGATAGTATTTTCAACCCTATTATTTACAAAAATAAAAATTAATAGAATTTATATTTACAAGATAGCATCTGTCTGATAATTTGATATACTTATTAAAGGTATATCTTTATATATAAAATACATAAATAAAATGTATATCTTGTATACTCAATAATGCCCCACGTGCAGTAAATTAACTTTACAAATATAGTCAGTTAGTTTTCTCTCGTTAGTATATAATAAGAAAAACAACGAAAAGTTGTCAACTGACACGCGTAAAGCAAATACAAACGTTGAGTCTGGCACACGCGTCCTGTTACCAAAGTGCCGCCCTCAAAAAGTTTGCTTAGGAGTTAGGATTTAGCTGAGTTTGTATAGGCCTACTTATGTTAACTAATATAACTAAACTATATATTTTACTTGGCATACATATTAGACTCGGATAGTATAGGATACTTGGGTGGACCACAAGCTTAAGTCCTGTATGGAGATGAGCAGAGGCGGCTTCATCACAGACGAAGATTAGTATAAGGAAGCCAACAGCCAAGTGATCTGATGCCTGCCCGCACTTGAACCATTCTTACCACTCTCGACTCTTGACTCTCCACTCTGGATAAGTATACCTACCACACACAGCCATGGATATTCTGTATACTGATGCTGATCCACTTGGAAATGGAGTATAATTTAAAGCAAACGAGCAGATGAAGAACAAGGACTCGCGTAAATTATCATTCCGATTAGCAGAAGCTCAAGTGTCTAGTTTACAATCTCTTATGACATCTCAGTTATTTTTTTTTTACTGATGCATCAATTTAATTTTGTAATGATCCTTTTACTGTAACTAAATAAAAACAATATGAATTATTTAACACGATTAATTACTGTGTCATTTTAATACATAATTTATTGTTGGTTTGATTAATTTCTTTAGTTAGTAATTATAGCTGATAAGATTGTGTTTAAGTTTATCTACAGTTGTATCATGTGGATAAAAAATGTCATTAGGTTAGAAAATAATTAATCGAGGGAACATTATATGCTGAGGATAGCGAGCTGAAGAATTCTAACCAGGCTAATGGCCATCCAACACCGTAAATGACAACCCGGTGGTCTTAATTCTATAGACGTAGTCGAGTGACTGGTCAGTGGTGTAACACAAAGCTGATATCATTACTGCCACTAGAAACTAATTGATGATCGTTAAGGGTCATTAAAGTATCTGGTTGTTCACATACACGTCGCATGGGAGAGGGTCACATCCCTTGGTGACTAAATTATACTCACTCGCCCTCAGGACACATCAATCGATCTACAAGTTCAAATAACTTCTTTAGACACTCTATTATATATACTCTATACACATTCTGATTGCCTCGTTATTCATTATTAAAGCTCACTTATATTCATTTCGATACGTCAATTTTTTTTTTTTTTTTTTTTTATTCAAAAATTTATTTATTATTCAGTTAAATAATTTTTTTTAATTAAACTGCGAAAAATTTTATATTAAGAATAAGGAATTTTAGGACAAGATTGAATGCATCAAAATTTGGCAACAAAAAAACTGTTTTTGGAAATTTTTTTATTATTATGCGAATAATATTAATTTGGAGGTGATATGGAATTACTAAAGGTATAGAAACACAAAAAATTCAAGAAAAAAAAAAAAAATTTATTTTAACTGAAAAAAAGTTTTTATTCAAAATATTGATATATTATAAATTTGTTAAAAATAATTAATAGGAAAATGAAAAATACTAATTAAAATCAGAAATAAAAAAAATTTTAGTATCCCGTCATACCCTGAAAAAATTCGTTTTTATTTAAATTTTAAAATGATGACAAATTTATTCAAAAAGTAGAAAAAATTAATTACTCATTGAGATATTTCGTCGTACCCCAGTTTTTCTTAAATTAATGCATTTCCGTGCAAAAAAAAATTCGTTTGAGAAACGTTCATGATAGTAAATTTCCAAAATTGAGACAATTCTAAACTTTAAATTGAACATTTCTGAACTTCGAAAAAATTAGAAAGTGAAAAATTTTAAACTGCTGTAGGCTTTTTCTATGCGTTTTTTTTAAATTTTTTTAAGCTAAAATAATTTGATTTGACAATTTTTTGGATTTGAAGAACATTAAAAAAACAAGGAATTATGAAAATATACGACTCTTACCAGAATTATTTAGATATGAAGTAAAAAATAAAAATGATTTAAAAATATGTGAAAACAGTTTTTGACTTTTGTTAGAATTTTTTGGGAAGATCAGTTTTTTTTTCACTTTCGTACTCGTTCAAAAATAGCCCGAAAAATGAGTGATTGAAATTAATTTTGATATTTTTGTAAACTCATAAAATTGTCAATTTAAATCATTTTTGATTAAAAAATTAGAAAAAAAAAGAAACCCGCAAGAAAAGTCCACACTAATTGAAAATTTTTTACACTTGTATTTTAAAGTTTCAAAAATGTTCAACTGAAAATTCAAAATTGTCTCAATTTTGGAAATTAACTGTCAGGATCATTTTTGGAACGAATTTTTTTTCCACAGATTTATATCGAAATTCAAATACAAGTAAAAATAAAAACACAGTATTTAATAAAGAAAATTTTTACTCCAATAAATATAAATAATGGTTACAACAATAATAATAATAACGTTTGCAAAAAAGTTATAAATTTAGACAAATATTTTAAAAGCACAAAAAGAAGTATATGGTTTTAAAAGACGTGTTAACGTCACTACATCATATTTCTGGTAAGTAAAAGTGTCCCGGCATATAACTGACGTCGATTTATCGTCGTACGTCAACCGTCATCAGCGAACAAGATCAAACGAACACTTGCACCTAAACCACACTAGTCCAAAAAAAAGGTTTTGCTTAACTGTTATTTACTTTTTACTGTAATTATTTTATTAACTCAACATTACTTGTCCCAAAAAAAAAACCAGTGATGTAATTTTTACGAGTAAGACACAAATTATAACTCAATAAAAAGTATTAAATTCCAACATTTATAATTAAATTCTTTTGCTTTCGATCTTATAAATATAAATAATAAACATATATGTATGTTCTTATGCATATATATATTTTTACAATAATATACATACTAAAGTAATCTAATATTGCTCACGGTAAAAGTAATTTTTTAATTTAAGTAGAGGATAAATTCATATTAAACAAATATTCCAACTCATAATTCATATTTATATGATAATAACTATAGTTTATCGTATTTATAATTACTAAAAGTCACTTTATAATACCAAGTATATATTAAAATATCAAACATGACGTAGAAGGATTGATATCTCGTGTATTAATATAATGAAAAATTATAAAAAAATTTTTTTTTACTCATTACAATAATGATAACATGAATACATAATTCGTCATGCATACAAAGTCGCTGAATATATATATGTATATGTATATGCGTATGAAAAATTGTCGACAAGAATGACCAACAGAAATCAATTCAATAATTCTTGTATATCTAATTTAATAATCTTAGAATAAGAAAATAAAAGGCACATGAAGAGAAGGTGATATGATGAATGAAACTCTGGATAAATTTCGTTAATATGTATGTATGCATGTAAGCATGAAAGTTAAGTGTGTTAGAGAATGCAAAGAAAATAAATATAAGCTAAGGAGCCCACAACTTCCGCTGTAAGACCGTAGACATCTTGGAGATCGTTATATGAATTCGCCAAAACGAAATACTCGACAGTCTTTACTACATGTAATGCTTCTTTAACTTTATAAAAAATTGTAACCTATTTCCGAAAAACATTTATAATAAAAATAAATTCTTTTACTTGCTGTTTTTAAATTATAAATATAAATCACCAAGTTTTTTATTGTTAAGATTTAAGTTATTAATACATTAAATTACATCGAGAAGTTTACGAATTATTTCCAGGGCAATAAATAACTATAGTATATAGTTAAATCGATTTTGGAATTACAAAAGTTTTTTTTTTGAGTTGGATGTCTAATAGTCTTATAGCTAATGTAGACTAGTACTTATCTATTTCAAACTTTTTTTTTTCTAATAACTTTGTAAAAGTACTTTTAGAATATTATTGTCCTAACTTTTGTTTAGAAATCATCAAAATTTTTTTTTTTTTATTGTTCATAAAATATACAAAAATTTTATTATTTAGGTTTGAAGAGACATGGCCTTGATTCTTGTCTGTTTTCCCAGCAATGAACGGTCATAAATTGCGCATTTTTGGTGAGGTAATATCCGCTAGTTTCTATTGTAGAGAATTAAAATCTCTTTAAATTCATAAAGAATTTTTTTTTTTTCGTCGAACGAATTTTTTTTTGTTTTTAACACTTGTATTTAAATTGTTGAAAAATTGTATCGTAAAAGAATTTTTTAAAAAGTTATAAGCATTTGAAACCAAGGAAACCTCAGACCTAGAGGTAAAAAGGATAGAAGTACCATTTGTGGCCACTGCTTCATTTCTGGACATTTAATATTTTATTTTAATGAATGAAAACATATGAAATAAAATTTCCATTTTAATAGGGGGATAATAGTATCTTTGAACACATTTTAAAAATTGATTTTGTCATTGCGTCTTTTACAAATTATTTTATTTGAGTTTTTCAAGTGTCCAAAAGTGGCCAAAAACGGTACTTCTATTCTATATCAGATAATGCATATAGTAAAGCCTTAAGGAGTAACATAAACTGATTTTTATTTCAATTTAATTCACGAACAAACACTGGAAACCTAAAAGAGAGAGTTTTTACACGGAGAGAATTTTTCGATAAAATTTACCCTGCAATTTAGAGTAAACCTGCACTGTGAAAAATTCCCATTAAATTTTATTATGGGTGCATTGTAACACCGGACCATAAGAAAACTGGTACAAAATTTACAAGTGACCCATAGTAAACGGTATGCGCAGACGACACGGTTGGGACCTATGCGCATACGTTTACTACACGCTAAAAAAAAAATGCTAACTATTACCATCTGCATTTGATAATCATTATCATGCGTTTATGTTAACTATTCGTTTCTTTTATAGTTATAATTACTATCGCCGATAGTAATAGTTACCATCTAGATCGTAATATTTCTTATGTCTGAAAAATTTTTAATTTTGCCTTCTAAGATAGTCATGATTATCATCACGGATGAGAATGGTTACTATCTAGATACGAATGCTTACCATCTCCGATAGGAAAAGTTAACATAAAAGAATAAGAATCATTAAAATGTAAGGATGGGAATAGTTACTTTGTTAAGATGGCAAGTATTACCACTTTTTTTTCAGCGTGTATGGAACACTCGTAAATTTTGTACCAGTTTTCTTATGGTCCGGGGTTACAATGCACCCATAGTAAAATTTAATGGGAATTTTTCACAGTGTGGGCCGACAACAAAATAACTACGGAAAGAATAAAAATAGATTCGTTTTGTTTTATTTTTTATTCTTTTTTATTTAAAAATTACTCGAAATTGGGTGTTTTTACCCCATAATTGAACACTATCTAGAAATGGACGAGTAATTATTCATGCGGGCCCAGTTTTACTCACAATTAACAAGTAAAATTTATTAGATAATTTTCCCCGTGTAGCGTTTTTTAAAACCTTAACAAAGGATATTATAATCGAAGAAAGGTTTCGCTTATCATTAGCACTAGTGCTATTTATATTTGCAATCAAAAAGCAACAAAAATATTATTGAAATGTTTATAAAAATGTAAAAATACCAAATTATTGGATTATTTCCGAACCCTGGTTAAAAGAAACGATTCAAAACGATTAGAAATGATTCAAAACAATTCAAAAGGATTCAATTTTACAACTATATAGATATATTCATCACTGAGTGAATCGTTTTGTTTAATCAGGGAAAGAATAATTTTTATGTACCAAGGTTTAAATTTCTCAAATATATGAAAAAATTCAAATTTTTCCATTATAGTTCTCTAGAAACATATATATTTGCATAGATTAAAATTAAAAAAAATTGTATATAAATTATTAAACTGTAACAATATAAATTTCAATTTTCAAAAGACTTTCAAAATTTAATAAGAAAGAGAAAATTGTGATCTAGATCTAGATTTTTGTACATTTACATAAATTTGAATAAACTAAAATTATTATTAATAAAGTTTAAAAATTCGACGACTTCGTCACGAAAAAAATACCTTCTCGGAATACTTAACTACTAATTAGTCTATTAATAATAACTATTGATTAATGATTAAAGTGAACTAGAAACTAAAATAAAGTTATAATTTTCTTTGTTTAACTTTACATAATCAATAAATAATTATAGAATAAATTACAAACTTAAAGAAAAAATTAAAATATCACAAAGTTGGCATATTGATTATTTTTATAAATACGCAGTAAACGTTGACAAATTTATAACATTAACATAAATGCTAAGACCTTTATGCCAGAGCTAAATAACTAATAAATATAGAAATCGATTTAAAACTAAAAACTTTTATTTAAAATAAATTTATAAAATATATATATAGATATATGTATAATTGTTGTCAATAGTTATCTGGGGAAAGTTAAATTACAGTTTTACAAACGAGTACATAAGTGTACTAAATTCAATTTAGTTATAATTTCATCGATGCTCATATGTATGTAAGCATGTAGATATATAAATATATACTCATACAAATTTGAATAAAAGTTCATCTACCATCTTTACATTTCATATGTTAACAATATTGCCTTATTCTCATGATATATATAGTATACAACATTAAACATTGTAGTAATATTGGTTGCAATGACAGTAGTGGTGGTAATAAAAAGACTTAAAGCTAACAAATGACAAACCAACAAGACAAAGTGCATTAATATAATATCGTATTAAATCAATATTAAGCTTCTGATGGAAATAATTCAAAGCCTACTGACATGAACTCATAATCATGCTTATTCTTCGACGACATAAATATATAAATATCATATATACCTTCATATATGACTACCGTATGTTTTAACTTGTCAAATTAATGTCACGACTTGTATAAACACTTAACAAATTTTTCTTTAGTCTTTGTTTAATAAATAAAAGTTTTTAGTAAATTGAATTACTCAATTACGTTTTCATCGCGTAAATAATTGAATATATTTTTTATCAATCAAATTACATTAACTTATATTTTTTGTTACATGTAATTCAATTACTGTATGATAATATGATAAAATACTCATTTACATTTGAATCTGCGGATATTGATCCGTCCATATATTATATATCATATCTATATCTAACTCCATCTTCATCTGTCTATACATTGATACGTATGAATGCATGTGTTATCCAATAGCAATATTTCAATATTCATCATGATACACTATTATAATATACTCTCATGAGTCATGAGTTTGTAATAGCTGTTTATTCGGTTGAAATGTTAGAATGATTAACAATAAATCTATCTAGTATATTTAATTGAATCCATAATTTTATGGGTTACATTATATATATTTTTTTTTTAATGTAGGCAAATAACTCTATCCGAACTTTAAGATCCTATTCGACGCAGTCTATCTTTTTTCAAATTAATTTGTAGTAATAAAAAATTTTTACTATTAAGGGGGACCACTAGTGTGACCAACTGAAAAAAAGATGGTTTTTGGAAATTATTTTAAAGAAAACTACTGCATAGAATGTTTTAATGTTTTGAAGATATATTTGTGGATATATAATAAATATATGATAAAATATTTGGATCAAAAAATTTAAAATTCAGCGAGTTATTCGCAATCTCCCAAGACTCCAAAAAAAAGTATCCCCACTGCAGTGATAGCTTCACAGGGCATGAAATCAAAAAAACTAAAAATTTTATTAAACTAGAAGGTATCGCCTGTACTATGAACTTCCATTGAAAAGAAAAATTGAAATGTAACAAAATAAAGGAGTTTTTTAAAAAAAGTATCAAATCTCGCGCGAAAATTTGATGATTTTTGGCCTGCCAAAATTACATTTTCTATTCGATCGGAAAACTGGAGGTTCATGGTACGCAGAAACATATATAAAAGAAACTGCAATAAGAATCAAATCGATCGGATGATTTTTGTCTTCGAGTTATAACTGCAGCAATTTTGAAAAATGTATTTTTGAGAACCGATAAGCGGCTGCTCTTCAGATAGTTGTAACTCAAAAAAACTATTTGAGATATGCACTTGAAATTTTAGTATGTTATTTTTGAAGGCATAGACTATCGAAATATACAAAAAAAAAATGATTTTTTCAAAATTTCACACTAGTGGTCTCCCTTAAATGCTTATTATAATTTATTGTAAGCCGAGCGCTTCAATAAATTAATTTTTACAGTTTTGTAAATGATAGTTTATTCTATCATTAACTTTAAATATAGTAGAGTCAGTCTGAGAAACTTGGCCTGTCAGGTTAACAATGTGCGCTTCAAAAAATAATATTAAGATAGTATTGGAAAAAAAATTTTCAAATCGGGCATAATAGACCCACAAACCCCGATTTTCTATGTTTTCTTGGGAGACGACATGTTCCGAAGAGCTAAAAGGTGAAATGAATTTTTTTAGATTATATTAGAGTCATTGCGAATGCGGTTTGAATGTAAAATCAGTAAAAATGACAAAACAAAAAAATATAATAGAATAATTATTAATTTAATTTTAAAAAACTTTCTATTAAAATATTTCGCTCTCTTAACTTAATTTTATTCAAACTGAATCGTAAAAAAATTTTTTCCAAAAATTTATTGGCAAAAAAGTAAAAAATAAAAGTAAAGATTACAATGAATAAAAAAAAAATCAAAATAATTTAATATAACTGTCGTCTAAGGGTTGAGAGTAAACCGTTTTCGCACTAAATGTCACACTGAATTTTATTCATGACCTGACGAAATGTCCCCTGACATATTCACCGAGTTGTAAAATCGCACGTGGTCAATACGCGCACACAAAACATAAACATCTATACGCGCGTAAATAGAGAAAAATAAAACAAGCAGGTGGCGTTAAACAATACAACAAATGCTTCTTTTTAATTACTTAACAATACACGTTTTAATACACAGCCACACCTCCTTAAAATTCTTCATAATTCAAAACATTTCCTCATAATAAAATCATACTTTTAAATCAAAATTAATACTTGAATAAAAATGTTAATTTATATACTTACATTAAAATATATTCATATCTTATCACATATCACTTTCACAAAACAAACAAGTTATAAGTATTTTATAATATGACTGCCATGAAAAATTGACCGCGAAATCTAGATAAATGATATTTAAAAAAAAAATGTATTTTTATCTCAACAGAGAATAAAAAAAAGTTTATCCATTTTTTTTTTTTTTTTTTTTTTTTGCTAACATACAAACAGGATGCCTGACACGCTCTGATGGCTTTTGTTCCTCTCGGCGTGTGTTTTCTCGCGAATCACAACACATTTCTCAGCCGAGTGATCACATTGATTCTTAATTAACATCAAAATTAAAAAACAATCGCCTTAATAATTGTTTCCCCAATAAAACAATAAACAACAAATTTACCGTTTATTTTTTTTATACAACCTTCTACATCGTATATATATATATATATATGAAGCGTGACAGGAGGGCGTGGTAGGTATTGCAGAAATTCGTCGTCTTTTGGACTCTTTCTCTCTATATATACCATATATACAACTCTCTTTCATATATATTCACGTAAAATGCCAGATGTCTCGCATGTGTTTGATGCCGGCGGACATATAGTTTACTCTTTTCTGTTTTCTGATTTCGTTTTCTTTCTTTATTTTATTTTTATCTTTATATCCTTTCGAAATTACCGTTAGCGTTTCATATTGTCTTGCAAACATCACACAATGCATTGATCTTTTATTTATCTCCTTATATATAGGGGAAGGGGGAGCAAAAGGGAGTAGGGTAGGCAAAACGGGGTACCCCCAAAATTTGGTGAAAAAAAAATTTTTTTTTTTTCGTCTAATTTCTGTATATCCGATATTTTTTAGCATTTTCAGCCCTACGCATGACACCTGGGGCAAAATGGACCAGCCCAAAAATCGAAAAAATGATTCTATCAAATTTTTATCGTCAAATTAGAAAAAAAATTTAATATATTTCCGCATTTTTAGACCTACCCATAACACCTGGGGCAAAATGGACCAGCCGAAAGTTTTGAAAAATGATTCTTTCATATTTTTATCGTCAAATTAAAAAAAAATTAAAATGTTAATTCATTTTTTGGCTGATTTTCTGTAGTTGCGGCAAATTTTGCCACTAAAAATATTCGAAAATAATATATTATTTTTTAATTGATAAGAATTCAATTAAAAAAAAAAAAAAAAAATTATCATTTTTTGGAGGGGGGCCTCTCTGCCCCACAAAAAAATGTTTTTCTCCCTTCGTATCCACCAATGATGTGAAATGTAATTTTTCTGTATGTATTTTACATAAAAAAAAATTTAATTTAATGAAATTTGATCAACTTTCAGAAATTTTTTTTTTTCAACTTTTTTAAAGGGTACCCCATTTTGTCCGCCAAAAGTAGAAATTTTATTTCTTAACGGCAGCTAAAAATTTTGTCTATTTATCTTGGATATCATTAAAAACAAAAAGATTTGGCTTATTTTAGTCATCGAAAATTTAGTATTTCCATAGGTACCCCCTTTTGCCCCTCCCTCCCCTATAAGTAATAAAAATTTATCGATATTGATAAATTAAATTTATTTTATAAATATTTAAATATCATAATAATAAGTGCGTGTTCATTATGCTTGTATATATAAGTATATATATTGTAAGATCAAAATCAGTGTTTGGTGGGCGTGTGTGATATTTGACGTTTGGTTTTTTTATCCATAATGCAGTATGTAAGCATATATTTATATAGTAGGCATCGAAGGAGGTCCTAGAAGTTTGACGCGGTGGCGTGGCAGGGTTGACAGTGCCGGCAATACATAAAGACCATAGATATTCAATAACGAGGATCATTAGTCTGTATATGGGCTTCGGCCTAAAGCGGGTGTGTCGTTAAATGATATCTGACACTAGACACGTGCTTAAATATATTAACGATAGATTTACGTATAGCCATGCATTTTAGGTGTTTATTTTAGATGGTGTTGCGTTTAAAAATGATAATAAATTTTTTAATACTGGCATGTAAATGACAGTTTTATATTTTTATATAATTATGTAAGTGAATTATTATATTGAATATTCTTGTTAGTAAATTGATTTTTACTAAAGAGAATATCAAAAAAGTTAATTTTTCTTTTCTTTTTTTTTTTTTTTTTTTTTTATAATTGTCCATTTTACCCGAAAATTAAAAAACAAAGTTTGTGCACAGAACAAAAATTTATTTTGAATCAAGAAAATTTTTGGGAAGACAATCGTTTTCGAGAACGAAGTCAAGATGTTCTTTAGCCAAGAGAATTAGTTTTGTTCAGAGAAGATTTCTACTTTATCCAAGAAAATTGAGGTTATCAAAAAAATTTTCTTGAATCAAAAATATTTACTTTCAGTCGACGATTTTTTTCAAAAAAATTAATTTTTCTCTGTAAAACTCTGATTTTGACTCACTCTTCCTATAATAATAATTGTCGCACGCAAATTTACTTTGTCGCACGCAGATTATCGTATAACCCACAAAAATGTCGCGGCAACAGTTGAATCAGCAAAAAGCTACTTGGGTAATAAAACAGCAAGCACTAAAATAGTACTCATATCGCATTAATAATAAAAAAAAGTATGTTCAATTCGTGCGGCATTGCCGATTACCCACACGAGCAAATGAGCGCACTCACTTCGTTCGTGCACTCAACTTTGCTCTAGTGAGTAATCGACAACTTACCGCACTAGTTGTACAATATACTATTGTCAAATTAACTATCTGAAGTTCTTCGAGAAAGTAAGTCGTTGTCTTTTTTTATCCTCACTCTTAGAAAATGAGCCTAATTTCATACCATGACTATATACTAACATGTATCACAAGATATTCATGTATGAAATTAACTTATTCGATCGATTGAGTAAGAAATCTACCTTCCATTTCGGCTGCCGAATGGCCTTTTTTTAATTATAAATGAATATTCAGAATTTTTATTAAAATTTTTGCCAACACAAGACAATAAATAGCGAGAACTGTTTCAGACATAAAATATTTATAATTACGTGGTAATAAAATGAGTATTTGTATTTTCAATGCCAAAAACAAAGAAAAATAAACAAAGCTGATATATTATTTTAAATTTAAATTAGCATAATGGCATTGGTGACTAAATAAGTAAAGAATTGAATGGATTATATCTTATATATACTGTTGGGGTTTCTAATAGTGCGAGAATGCTTAAGAGAAGCTTTTGAATGAGGGTTAAACTTCTTAGAACAGAGCGTTTAATCACTTTGGCAATTAGTATGATTCACGGCTGACGTCTATATCTTTATATTCTTTTACGGCAGTAGTTATATACCCGATGGTGGGTGAGCAGTATAAAAGATAAATGAGAAGTTCATTTCTTTATTCAATTTGACTCGCTTTTCGATGCCTGTAAATTAGCAATTCATTCAACGATTCTCGACGCACGAGTTATTAACTTCAAACGGCTTTATTAACTTGCTCATTGTATAGACTCTAAACTATATATACTATAGACATTCCGTCTGTTATACTTTTTTCATTACTATTATATATTTACTTATTTTAAGTATACATACATGATATTTATAAGTCTAAGTAATTATAACTGTCCAATTAGTTAAAACTTTTTTTTTACAAATTAATTACACAAATTATGAGTGTTTCATAATTTTGTTTGACATCTGTCATAACATAACACTTTGGAAAAGGGATGCTAAGAATATAAATATCGTCGTTAGTCATATGTTTAATGTATACTAAAATACATGTTACAGTTTTTTTTTAAGTCATTCAAAATTAGTTACAGCTTTCAAATTTATTAATACTGATCATTTACTAAAAAATATTTTTTAAAATATTTCATTTAACTAAAAAATAATTTTCTATTCGCGCCCGGGTCAAAAATAAAACTTGATTTAGACTTGGTTTACCAAGTCGAAATTCGGATCCGTTTTTCACAAGACAATCTCGACTTTTATTTACGGAGATATGAAATTCATTGAGTTTTCGCCTTAGTTAGACTTAACTGGCTTACTTAGACACGATTTACGACAAAAAAGTTGAAATCAAGTCGAAATTTACTTGGTTTAGACTTATTCTACATAAGTTATAAAGTGCAAAAGTCAAAACTAAGGTGGAACGTGAAAAACACATTTTACCCTAAAAAATACTACTTGTTTTTGACTTGGTTGATCGTCCGGGTTAAAAAAATAACTTGATTTTGGCGAAATTTAAAAAAATTGAAAATAAAGCAAGTCTATACTCTCTAACAATGAATTAGTGAAATTCACTGCGAATCATTAGATAGTCACTATTTCTACAGCTATTATAAGTATATACCACTCATTCAACCAGTGGTTATAGCTGGTTCCCAGTTAATATTCCCTAATTCGAAGTGAATTTCACTAATTCATTTTTAAAGAGTAGCAAGACAAAATCAAGTCAAGTTTAAGTTCTTTTTTTATACATAAAAAACATGTTTTAAGATATGAAACCACATTCGGTTTTGACTTGCTCTTGCCTGAGTTGTCTTACTCAGTACCGATTTACGCTAATTGAGTCAAATTATACAAAGTCACGTTGCTTTGGATTTGACTCACATTTAAGTCATCGTGACTTTAATTTGACTTAGTTGACTTACATCTTCGAGACAAGTAAGTCAAATCCAAGTCAAACTTGACTTGAATTTGACTTAAATTTTTAAGTATATATATGCTATAGCAATCAAAATCAAGTTAATTAAGTCAAATAAGTCAAAATCAAGTTATTTTTTTGACCCAGGTGATATTTGAAAAAATTAAACCGTTTGAATAATTTATGTACTCATATTGACAATATACATGCAGATAATATATGATATTACAAAATAGACGTGAAAGATAGGATAAAAAGCTTTTTTTTATCTTTGCTCTCACTTATTTAGCACGGACGTTATATAATGTGTTCGGTTGTATGTAATCCATTGTCATCGGTAAACACGGTTCAAGAGTGATTTAGCATTTGGGGCGAATCTGTGGCGGTCATGCACGCCCACTTTTTGGTATTAAATAAACTCGAATTGCTCTTCGATGGCTATTGCCTGTGTTGAAAATTTTTTATGCTTTTTACTGTATCCATACATTTATATTTACATACATAGTGTGAACATATATATATATATATATATATTCTGTACATTATTGCAATGTAAGCATACAACAAAACGATATTATAATACATTCTACAAAAGTATAACAGACAAAAAGAGAGAATGATTTTCCCATGATCAGCAAATGTGACATTTTGCAGAAAAAGTTATGGGCGTGTAACATAAAATCTATATATATGTACAGCGGTTTATATTCATCACACATATTCTTCAGTATCATATTTTCAGCCAGTAACTCGGTATGGATATAAATCATTACAAAAGAGCTCGTGCTTGTATACAAAAAAAGAATTTCTGTTTTGATGCATAATAAATCCTTTTGGGATTTGCCTGATGCCTGATGTCTGCTGTCTTTTATATACCACCAGTATTATAGATTATAGATTTTAAATATAAATGCAGATATTTATGTTATGTTATGTTATAGATTCTAATCCATTATTTACAATAACTACAACTTGGCTATGTGAGAAATCTGTTGGATGTCCGAGTGACATATTGACATGTGTGTCAACAATGTAAGCCAGTGTAGTGCATAAATATTTTAAAATAATGATTATGTGGTTATTTTTATTATGAACTGTTATTATTTAAATTAACTGTTTTTAAATGTTTGCTGATAATAAATTTAAGGTTTGTTGAATAATAGGCAGCAGGTTGGGGATTGCTGTATTATGACTATACGCTCCGTAATAACCACTATGTAAACTACTCAATTTCGAGTCGAGCTAATATAATACAAGCTTCACACTCCAAGAGCCTCGTAAAGAAAACAATGATCGATATGTTTACTTGCCTTTGCTTGTATTTCAAAGAAAAATATTATTTTTTGCTATTTAAGTTTGTTTGAACTTTATATTTTTTAACACTTTAATTTTCGTTCAATTTTTATTTACTTTAAAAATATTTAGTTTTAGAAGAATAAAATTAAGGGCATAATTTTTTCTAATAAAAATTTTGGTGATTGTTTACGGTAAAAAAAAAATAATAATACTCAAAATTATTTTTGAAAATCATATACAATTTTGTAATTATTAATTACACTTATAAGTATATTTAATGAATTTATTTTTTACGATTCTTTTCATAGTTAGCATGATCCCTCATAAAGAATTAAAAAAAAATATAAATTTTAAGATTTATAAGTTCTCCAATTTTTCATATACAAAAATCCCGGCAAATACACAGAAAAAAGAGATGTTTGGCACAAAAAATTTTTATTTGTCCCAAGAAATTTTTTCCAGTCTTAAGAAAATTTTCGACTGTAGTTCATAGTGCACTGATAAAAGGATTTATTAGCATTTTAAAAGGTTTCTTAGTATTTAAGAAATCATTTCTTAAACAGTACGAAATATTTGTTAAATACAAAAAAATGATGTTTAAGAAATTATTTCTTAAATACTCAGAAATCTTTTGATATGATAAGAAATCCTTCTACCAGTGTGCAAAAAGATTCTTGCGCCAAGAAATCCTTTTTTTTTGTGCATTGAAAATTGAAAACAAAACTTTTCTTGAAGCAAGAAAAAACTTGTTGAGGCGAGAAAAAAAATTCTTGTGCCAAGAAATTATGTCTAGTCTTAAGAAAATTTTTGTCTTCAATTCATAATGCAAAATATTTCTTGCACCAAGAAATTATTTATTTCTGTGTATGAAAGCAAAATCCGTAGAAATGAATAACAAATTTTAGGCAGGTGCAAAATTTTTTTATTTACGACTATACCTACATTTTAACATAAAATGTGACAGCAACTGGAGCATGAAATGTATAAAAATTTGTCAACAAAAGTGATCATTATCATCTATTATTACTAGTATTTACCAAAAGACTTGTGTCAAATTGACACTGATGTTTGCTCACTAAACTCAAAATCGATAAATCCTGAGTATCGTTTACTCAGCAAACCATTCACGACACTCATTGAATCGTTTGCATTTCCACATAAATAACAACAACGACAATACGAGTGGCTTGCAACAATAACGCAGACGTCGTACGTAAGTCAATAGCATTGTTTTGGTCTATTCATAATATTATTTGCTGCGTCTTTTATATACATGCATACATATAATAATAATAATAATAATAATAATAATAGATTCCACAAGAGGACCCTCCAGGTTGACACGTTGAGAACAGCTTGAGGTACACCACATTTTGACCTGCATAAGTGCTATTCATAAATGAAAATGAAAAGTCTTAAAAAATTGCTCTAGAAAATTTATAAAGCCTCCAAACAATTTATTACTTAAATACATCTCATCGTACAATAAGAAGACCGTCTTACTGATACTTTGTATCTTTTTTAAAACTTTTCCTTTGTACAACTTGGCCACAATTTATCAATTTTCCCATATACATAAATTACATCACTGTGCGGGAAAAATTCCCAAGGGTAAGTGTTCACATAAACTGACATTTGTGAATATTTTTTGCGTAACTGAAAAAAAAAAAAACTAAAATTAAAAACTGCAAGGTGAAATTTATTGGCACGCGGTTAAGCGACTCGGAACCTCGGAAGTGACGTTTGAAATCGATGATTATAATTAGCAACCGATACCGGAACAGGAACGACAGAATTACGGTAATCAGTAGCACGCAGTCCGCGATGGTATGATTCACGTGTCTGAAGGAAAATAATGATAGTAAAAAAAAAAATATGTATTTATATATATGTATATAAGTATGTATATCTGTACACATATGTATGTGGAATAAATAAAGTAATATAAAGAAAAATATATAATAAAATAAGGGAGAAGAGAGAAACAATGGCAAGGATCGGAGAACCACGAGGAAAGAGGAGGTACTCTTCACGCATGCGCGTGTTCAACTCTTTTCGTGCGCGGCTGTTATTATGGCGGACACAAAGGTTCCCCATATGGCGACCCGTTCTTATAATATATGTTATTAGACATTACTCTATGATAATTAAACGTCTATACGTTATTGTTACGTGCGTACTTACGTTACATTACTAGAAATGACACGTTTCGCTACAGTGCTTTGGATGTCGTGGAGAAGAATATTGTAACCGCTTGTATCGGCAACGATTCACTCCCAAGCTCATCGCTCTTCACTCGTACCCGTTTTTATTATTTATTATTTTAACAGTAAACAATAAATATTTATACCCGGGTCTAAAGAATAACTTGATTTTGACTTTTTTGACTTATTGAACTTTATCAACTCTGGGGAAAGCTTGAAATCCAAGCTTGGCCCAAGTCTGTCTAAAGATCGAAATGATAACACCGATCCAAGCTTGAGTGATAGTATTGTGCCAAGACTGTAACTAAATAAGCACCTACGCTTATTAAAAATAAATAAAAAAAAAAAATATTAGTAGCCATGTGTCTGATAGTAACATGAGGAAATAAATTTGTACAATAGAGAAATCGGGTAGATCGATGAAACTAATTTTTTTTGCATTTGCTGAGTCTCGAACCTGGTCCTTCATTACTGCTGGGCAAGTGTCCACTAGGCTGTTACGCTATACATAGAAACCAGAGGTTTTTAGGTACCATTTGTTATTTAGACCTGTAAGCCATGGTTTATCAATTGAGTATTCGCTGAACCTAGCTCAAAGACTGGCAAACCAAAACTTGTCAATTAAATGTCTGGTGAATCTGGGTCCAAGACTGGCAAGCCAATGCTTGTTAATTGAATATTGGCTCAATCTTGCCCCAAGACTGGCAAACCAAGACTTGTCATTTGAGTATTGGCTGAATCAAAGCCAAATGTGTTTTCATATCTTAAAATATGTTTTTTATTTATTAAACAAGGAACTTAAACTTGACTTGGTTTTGTCTTGCTATAGACTTGCTTTATTTTCATTTTTTTAAATTACGCCAAAATCAAGATACTTTTTTTTTACCCGGGTACGTATGATCATCAAAATTTTAAACATTGATTTTTTTAATCATATTAAATAAAGTTATTTTGACAGAAAATTGCTGCTAACTTTAAGTTGATTTAAACTTTTTAGTTTTTCAACAAAGAGGCTATACGTTATAAATATAATAGATATATATAATAGCAATATTGAACTATCATATGGGGTTGGAATATACAAAGGGTATATGTGCTAAAAAATAATTTCCGACGATTTGAATCCATTTCCTCAAACTAAACATGTACTTACCTCGCAAAAAAAGTTTAAAATTTTCTTTACCCCTTCTCTTATTTTACTTTTTCAGGGCTGTAAGTATAGATTTCTAACCCCCATTGAATTCTAAAATTAAACTTACATGCTAGGGACACGCGCCATAATTGTACAGACAACATATATGTATATATAGATATATATACTTATATACAGAAAGATTACTGTTATTAAAGTAACCTCGAAGGCGTTAAAAGTTATCTCGAAAGTGACTGATCGATGAGAGTGTATTACCACCGTACATACATAAACTTACTGGCTATACATATTTATTTTCAACAGTTAGTCGACGAGTCTGCTAGTGTCGATCACAACTAGAGCATAAGGTGTTTCGTGGTTTATAATAATCAGCTGAATAGCTCGGAATTTTTTTTATGTTTATCCACACAACCAACATCCCAACCAAAGAGTTTGCAAAGAAAAAAAAAATAACCGGGTCAGTTGAAGAATATGATGAGTGTTTGTGGTCAAACACGTGCATTAAGTATCAATAGACTGCGGAAAGAAGTTTTTTTATTTGGATCCTTTATTATCAATTGTCCCAATGCATCGACATGCACATCATCCACTAATACTGATACACAACAGGATGAGAATAGCATATGCCGGCAAGTCTTCCTGTCCAGTCACTTGCAAGTCATCTGGAATCTAACCGCATGCATCTGCTTTTCGCCGATCTTATGATGGACCTTCAACTTTTGTGTTTTTTTAACATAATGCATCAGTTATATTTATACTTTACAGTATCTTTGTATAAAAATAGTTAGTAGCTACATAATAGAAAAAAATAGCATACGCAATTTTATAAATTAAAAAATAAATTTTTCATCATCAATCTCTGATAGAAGAGTATTAGGTACCATTGACAAATCACGTCCACCCTAAATACTAAATCGAGGGATTCGGTTGCCAAATAGTAGGCGTGTTACACTAAAACCTTTACTACTAGTTCTTACTACTATATAATAATGTAACTATAGTTACTATTATACACTAAAATTCAAACACTATTTAATATAATGTGTATCAATGCATCTGCCCAACACATATATATACATACTCACAATAATAATAATAAAATAAAATAAACCGAGAGCAAAAAGTGCGAATGACATTCAGGAACAAGCTACTGAATGATTATTATTTAAAAGAATATAATGTAGCACGCGTGAATATCAGGGACATAGGTCTAGGCGGGTCACATTAGTTACGAGGACTATATACGCTAGGTAGAACGTGTCCTGGTACAATTGTCCTCTGGTAGATCGAGCAACCCAGCAAAGCAGTAAAGCAGTAAACCAGCACCTGGGAGTGAGCACCACGCCCTGATATGTAAGAGGTCCCAAATCATGTGGGGGCAATACCAAGCACCCTCACGAGGTGCCTATTCCATTGCTCTTCTCCTGGTCTCAGTCTACATATATATGTATTCAACAATTGTATATTGGACTGCGGCAATAGAACGCTTACATGTACTCCCCGTCTTCTGGGGAATATATAGAGACGGTATGGTGACGCTTATATGACATACGGATCATACTAGGAGACACAATACTGCTCGTTCATATATATTATATGTCGGTAGGCATTGTTCAGATGCCGGATGCACCAAGACCATCAAGAGAAACTAATATGGCCGCGTATTATACCTAACCGGTTATGCCAAAGTACAAATAATAAAAGTACTCACGCATCTTCACGTGCTTGTGTGTTAGCATACAAATGTTTAAGGACAAAAAACTTGTTTTTTAAATTTATTATTTCGAATATTTTTTTATTTAATCATATATATTTAGTCTCGGTTGTCTCGTCATCAAGGTTGCATATTTATTTGAGATTCAAAAATTTCTTTTATGATCCTCGGTATTTTTTATTTGATTGAAAAGACGATTTTTTTTTTTTTTTGTAGAGTAAGGTTTGAGTAATTTCTGGGGTTGATTTAAAAAAAAAAAAATCTTATAACACATGGATTAGATCTTTGAGAAAGTGACGATAGTCGCGGTGTAGAGAGTGCGGCCCCCATACGCCCGAGGGCGGCAAAGGCGTACGCGATTCCGCCTCCAGGTGGGTCGGGGTGGCACCGGAGCATTCCTCATTCTGCCACGGTGTGCATAAATAACGAGAGCCCGGCCCAAACTCTTGTTTCAATGTATCAATTATATAAAAAAAAATGAATAAATGTTTATTTGTCAAAATACCAAAACATTGGCTATTATTTAATGCAGCAATACAAAATATTTTGGAATGAAAAAAGGAATTCAACAGTGCGTGTTTCTTAGATCTTGTAATGATCATTACACTCAAGTGATCAATTACATACACTTACTTTGTATTTGTAACGTCTTGTGGCCTTTAAGGCTTTCGTGCTGCAGAAAAAAGTGACGGAAGAAAAAATTTTATCTTTAGGAGAATGAGAAAAATAAAAACTGTATTGACAGATGGAGGAACTTGCTTCGGGCTATATATATACGTACGTATATATGTATATGTATACTTGTCAATAATGAAACTTTTTTTTCATGAGTACATGTCCCACATATGCCCGAAGGGATAATAAAACCGGGGGTTAAAAAAATGATGCATGCAACGGTTGTGCACTTTTTTGACAGTTTCCGTGTTTCTGTATTTTTTTGGACATCCGCTTTTTTTTTATTAACAAATAAACTATACCAAAAATAATTTTTTTTCATATTTATGTATAGATACATATATTAGTTGGTATAAGGAAAACGATACTCACTATTTTTTTTATGAAAAAGACGTTGCTAGCAGAAGATGTGAACTAGATCAAAATATTTGAAGGTACAAATGTTAATTATTCTAGCAAATGTATTTTTGGATGTTTTAAAAAAATAATTGCAAATGAATGTATTTTGTATACATTAATATAGAGGCTCCATTATTCATTTATGTAAAAAAAATAACACAAAAAAAAAGTTAACATTCTCTGATACCGGTTCTAAAACTTTTACACATTCAACTGTTTCCTGCACGGAGAGAAATGTTAAGTAAATATGCCTATGCAGCATAGTAATAATTACATTACTCTATAGTTTGTGTATAAGAGCGGCAGGACACAAACTATAGAGTAATGTAAATATTACTATGCTGCATAGGCATATTCACATGTCATTTTTTCCGTGTGCAACACATGTAAAGTCTTATTGTTTATCATTTTTATTTGTGTTATTTTGATACTTATAAAAATTTATGTATATATAAGCTTAACAAGTGACTACGGTAAATTCAACCCATACTTTGTGTTACTTTAAGAAATTAACACACGTTCTATGTTAAAGTTACATTTAAAAGTGTTAACACTTGTTTGGACTATAACACTGAGTAAATGTTTCTTTTGTTTCAATTAACATTTTTTTGTTTTAAAAATGAACTGATCAGATAATATAAAAACAGTATGTTAAATTAATACACAAAAATGTTAAGTATTTAACATAAAATTTTTAACACAGACGTTTTTCTTTACACAAATACGAAAAAATTTTTACTGTATATATATATTTACAAAGCTACCTGAGAAGATAATTTTATTAAGATTTATTTATGTAGTTAGGAGATAATAGATGACAAATATTAGCAGATGCTCAAGTTGTGGTATCGAATCTCTTGTATATCTATCTTTTTTTTATCTCTCTCACTCTTTATATATATGTAACTTGGGTTTTTGGAAATTATATATTACAAGCTACTGGATTTAATAGTGTACAACACCCTTGTAAAGTCATCCTCTTTCATTTGACTTGGGTTTTCTATTTTATTCGGAGGCTGTGTTAGCATTGTTGCACAAAAAAGGAATGCATAAATCAAAGCGTCGTATACAGAACGCGAGGTAACAATGATATCGGTGTGCTTTAGATCGTTTTAGTAGTTACCACCTCTACTTCTTACTTTGTAGTCTATAGTGTTATGTAGTGGATAGGATGTGTATATAATTCTTTGGAGCGCTACCGCGTCAAAGGAATTGGAGGAATTCTATGATGGCATTTTTTTTTGCCTCTAAGAGGCGCGACCACAATACCTTGCGATGACAAATTACTTTTTAGTCGTTGAAAAACAGAGAAAGACGAAGTGTCTTGTGAAAATTTTAGTATACCACTTTTTTTTTCCAAAAAAAAAATCATAAATAAATAAAAGTCAGTTATTTTTTTTTTTTTTAGTTGATTAAAAAAATTATTAAAAAAACAAAAAGTGTATTTGTTAACTATGAAAGAGTGATATAAAGCAAAGTAAAGCAAATAAAATAAATATAAAGTTCTTTTTACTCATTGACGACAATTCGTTCGTAAAACTTGTGTGCAAGAGTTACGAGTTCACCAGGCGATAAAGTCTGGGCTCGTAGAACGCCCTGGAAAAAAAATAAAAGTGAAAAAAATAAAAATAATAATAAAAAAGATTAAGAGAGAGAGAGAGAGAGAGAGATACGAGCAATGCAGAGATTTTGTCGGCGGTTAGTTTGTTTTATGGCGAATCCAATGTTCAGAAGGAAGTTTGTGCTTATTCTTTCTGGTCCATCTGCACTTTATGGCCCTTTAAGGAATTTAGCCTAAACATAACTGATGGATTGTACTTCTGCCAAGTAAATAGTCGATGCTCTTTGTCTACCCATTTATAGCATTCACTATATACACCTAATCTATTAAGGTAAATCTATATTATCATTATATATTTATATTATACTATTTTATATGGTTACAACTCACCTTTATAATAAGTATAAGATAGCTATAAATTTCTACTGCCATATACTTCTATTTCCTGTAGTAAAAAATTTAATAGTCCATTCAGATCAAACCACTATAAAACTCATTCACCAATACATCTAAATCTATATTAAGATAATTTTTTAACTTTCCGCTAAGAAAATTGAAAATTCTTAGAAAAAGGAAGTTATTGGTTTTGATCCGATTTTCGAAAACCGAGTTTTCAACAGATCTTGACGTTTTGAGGTCCTAGGAAGCTATTCTGACTATTTTCAAGATGAAGTCCGAGTGTATGTGTGTGTGTACGTACGTACGTATGTATGTAAATATTCTGTAACTTTTGAACGAATGAATCGATTTGGATTTTTGAAGTGGCTTTTAAAGCGGCTCATTTCTAACAATTTTAGAGGAATCGAGCATAATCGGTAGAGTATGTCCAAAGATATTCAAAAAATAAATTTTTTTCAAAAATGTTTTCTTCAGATAACTTGTAATGTACTCGATGGATTGATTCCTAATTCTGATCAGCTCTAAAACTTTATAAGCCGCGTCAAATGTCACCTTAATCATCAAAATCGGTTAAGTTAAAAAAAGATCGTTGCCGAAAGAATTTCGAAAAAATGTTATTTTCTAATAAAATCCCAATCGTTGAACTAATTGATGAAAGTTTTTTTTCTTACGTTAGTAATTCAAAAACTGCGTCGAATGTCACCTGGAACGTTAAAATCGGTTCATTATTTCAAAAATATTGGAGATTGAAAATAAAAAAAAAAAAAGAAAATCATTATTTTTTTTTTTTATTGTTTATTACTTAAATTTTCGTAATGGAAGGTGCGACATTATTATTTTTGAGCTTGAACTTGAAGAGCTCTTGAGCTCGAAAATAGTAGGAAGTTTTAGGGCTGGTCCGAAGGGTCAGACGGTTTTCAGATTTTGTTTTTTAGTACATCAATTTAAGTTCGAATAATTTTTTTATTTTTTAACAATTAAAAAAATTTAAATAGCTTTGAAATTGATCTTGCCACTTGCAAAAAGTATTTTTTTTTCTTCTTCGTAAGAAAGATAAATAGTTTTTAAAGTACTAGAGTAAGGCGTTACATTTAGTGATAGACGACTGAAAGGTCAGAGTGTTAAATCAAAAAATTTATTTTTATTAAAAAACAAATGTATTGAGATAAAGAAGGTACAGAAATAATAAAATACGTGGAATTTGAGTTTATAATGATTCCGAGACATTTAACAGGGATGTTTTTCGTATGAGACAATTGGGTGTGAGGCCTGGTATGATTTTTTGGAAAGATCACCATCTGAAGAAGGGTACAGTGGTAAAAATAAAAAGGAGAGATTAGTTTTTGGTAACTAGTAGACACGATGGGTTCACAGTTTAGTATCTTTTTCCAGGGCTGGATAGCTTTACTTTTGAAATAGCATGTGCTTTGGGCGTTAACCAAAACGAAAGAGATATACTGCTTTGCTCGAGTATTTATGGCATATCCGCACTCTTCGTCTGATATATATGCTTGACTTGGAATGTCTCACACACGACACACTACAGATAATTGTTTCGAGAAGTGTGAATTGCGCGGTTATTAACTTGGCTTGTATCTTTTTATGCTTTTTTTCTGAGCCATTAAATATTTTTTATCTGGCTCATACTTATTAGCAAATGAGTGAGGCGTCAATCTTTTGAGTTTAATGTCGGTTCGAAAAAATGTCCTAGAATCGTAAATAAGTAGACTATGAAGCCATTTTTTTTTTTTTTTATATATTAGTTATAGCTAATGTATGATAATATTATTTTATGTATATTTTTTTTGCTTCAATGTATATTATAAAGACATAAATATGAATCACTACTATTATATACATAGTTTTAATACTTAATGTATGCTTGTATGTTTATTATTTATGTGATAGTTCATTATATATTTACTGTAGATGTATATAATCTATAAATTAAATATTGATAATTTTTTTTTTGCCTGAAGGTAATTCATGAATCAGTAATTCGGTTATCAAAATAATAATCATCAATTATTTTTCACTTCTAATCAAATTACATAATTATTTTTTTTTATACTATTTATAAAATTAAATTCTACTTTTTTTGGATTAAAGAATCTTGTAGAAAGTCTAAAAATAACTATTTGACAGGATGAATTTTTTATTATCGGTCTAACATATATACTTTTTCATCCGATTTCACATTGACAGTTGTCACGGAATAAATTGTTTATTTCTATTAAAAAAAAAAAAAAAAAAAGAAAGAAAGATTCATGAAAGTTAAATAATGTCTGTAAAATACGATAATTGTTTAAATTCAAGAAAATCATTATTATTTTTTTACCCGACTTAAAAAATTTTACATGGATCTAAAATGAGAAAAAATGTCGAATTAGATCGTCAGATAAATCGAGTAGATCGAGCAGTCTTTACAAAAACTTGAAACTAAAAAAAAAAAAAAAAAATAGATAGATAAAAAAAATATGAAAAATGGGGTAAGACTATCGGATATCAAACAGGTATTCCTTTGTTACGAGGAGTGATAATTGGCTGGATCGAAAAATGAAATAGAAGCATGAGAAAAAAAACTATATACTTGCGTCAAAAGGTTTACTATATGTACTACGTTATAAGAAAATATAAAGGGCAATAAAAGACACCTGAGAAGGTGAACTAGGGCAATTAGTATCGGATGTCGATAGATCGGTCCTCTATGTAGCAACCTGCGTAAAATAGCCCGCGGCTGCAGCCCAGCAGGGTGCAACCTGTAAAAAGTTTCAGTGAAGAGACGAGTCCGACCATTCATTCATAAATATATATATATACATATATATCCAGCGTATTTAGGACAGAACACTAATGGCACTTTCAGCTTCTCATTCAAAGCTTACGTACTTTCTTATATCGTGCGGTATCCAATTCATGGGAAACCATAAGACTCCTCGACCTCGTCTTCGTCGTCACGAAATGCTCTACTGTATTTATTATTATACACTTTATTCTTTCCGAGGATGATTATTAGAAAATTATTGTTATTTTCTCAGTATGCCGACATATTTGTAAATTAAATTTCGCCTGAAGGATTTTTTAGGATTTAAAATACTTTAAATGCCAGAAATTATACTCAGCAATCCATTGTATATTTTTAGAAACTATTTATAAATCAATTATTTAAAAATGTTTATTCGAAACATAATAAAATAAAAATAATTGACTGACAGCAGAGAAGAGTTATGAATATTAAAAAAATATTTATTGATCCAGATTGTTGTATTTGGTAAGATTTTCACTCTATAGCAAGCCCAAGGATATATTATTTATCGATAGACGATGGGTCACTGACGTAAAGACCACCCTTGGGATTCTAGTTGACTGCAGATTTTCCTGCTCGATAAATATCATTCGTTCCGATACTCAAGGATACCCGAAGGGTTTCCCTGAAACCCCAACCATCTAGGATACCAAGACTACACATTATATATTATATACTTACTGGGTACACCAGAACCAGCCTCTGACTCTCAGTGTAACTAAACTTGAGGGGCCGCTTTTACTTGCCTCTCTTGTTCCATGTGCTTGTCTTTTATTCTTCCATGCATCTGACCTCTTCACCCCATATTTGGCTTATGAAATCCCAGTCATTTTTTTTTGTTTGCTAATCTTCGATAATTATTTTCAAACGTGTTGATGTTGATACGGTAACTTTCCAAAATTTTTTTTGATGAAATTGTTCGTTTTTTTATACATATGTATGGGAGGGGCAAAACTGGGTACTTAAGGAAATTCTGCGTTAAATCGTTTTTTTTTTTTTTTTAATAATATTCAAAGTAAGTTGAAAAAATTTTCAGTTGCCGTTAAAAAAAAAAGTCTCATTTTTGCGGGCAAAATGGGGACTCCTAAAAAAAAAAAATTCTGGATATTAAATAAATTTGATTGAATTAAATTTTTTCGTAAGTAATTTACATAAAGAAAAATTAAATTTTACATAATTATTTTATACAAAGGAAAAAAAAAATTTTTAATAGTTTTTATCATAAAACAAAAGTCATTAACATTTTTCGACTGATATTTGATTTTCGAAAAAGTGTAAAAAAAAAAAAAAAAAATCAAAATGATGCTAAATTATATTTGCAAAAGATTTTGGAATGTTAAAAAAACATTTAAAAAACAAAATTTTTTTATAAAATTTGGGAGTACCCCGTTTTGCCCCCCGTCCTTTATATATTTTTTAAAAAGTAGAAATCGGGTCATTTGGAAGTCAACAGAATAAAAAAAATAAATAAGTGAGCATTTGAAGAGAAAATAGTAAAAGTGAGAGTAGTTGAAAAAATAACAGTAGTCCATTTCCGTTTCTCATCAGAGCACGGATTGACCATAAAACTAATACATCCGTAGGGAATCCTATTTAGAGGGTAAAGTTTACTTGGAATTTTATACGTACCCTATAAACACAAATCGATTCCAACCCTCAGATTCATCAAGACCTTAAGTATCGTCAAAATTTTTCAGACAAATTTGCCACGTGGCTCTTAACGTCCACTCTATCTTGTGACGAAGAGCGGAAGATGGAGAGTAAGTAATAAAAGTTATAAAGTCAGATAATTTTTTCAAAAGCAGATCCTTCATATAATTTATTATTTCTCACTTAATGCATCTAATAGATTATTAATGTAAATAAAAATTAACTTTAAAATATAATCGCGTTGAATTTTAAGGTTTTAGCTTCAGAAGAACTGAATTATTAAAAACGGTGACTATTATCGTTAAAAAAAAATTGGGCAACATTTTTACTGCCTCCTTTAGCAGCTCCAAGAATGATTGCGAATTCAAGCAGCATTTTTTCTGTGAATCCATTGCTGAGGTAGAGGATAAAAGTATAAAATAAAAAAAACTAAAAAGATCCAAGTGGTCAAGATGACTTGAGTTTATTTCGTATAGTCCGCGAAAAGTCTTTTAACGTCTTTTGGGAATTTCTCGTGATGGTTTCGTCGTTGGTTGATGCTGACCGGGGCCATAAAGATAAATAGTTAGCCAGCAAATTTACACAATTTGGGGTAAGCGACGCGACGGGGCTCCGGTTCAATATCTTCTTCTTCTTATTTCATTTCTTTACTCTTTCTTGCCAACAGTAGATGCTCAAAAAAGGCATTTATTTTTTTATCCTTCTCAGTGTTATGCTTTTGCTTGATCTACTCTCTACTCTTACTGCTATACACTGTATTAGGTTTTAGTGTGTAAGATGAATACGTAAAAAAAAAGGCCAATCTACGGAAATTGGTAAGAGCAACGAACCAATTTCCGACCAAGACCCGCAAACGCTCAACCATCTTCAGGGTCACTCGGGGTGAGAGTTAATCGTCGTTAAAACGATCCTCGTTAACGCGCCGAAAAAACAATTTTTTTTTCCTCATCTTAACAATATTTTTTCTTTAAGCGTAAATCTACTGATTTTTATCTCCACCTCCACCTTCACCTCCGTCCTCACTATTTTTTTATTCTCTTTACCTCATCTTCAAGTTCCTCAGCTCGCTAAATTCCTTTGGATAAGCGATAAATCGAATCTCGATTAACGTCGACACGATTTGCGGTTCACTTTTCAACACCCATTGTAATAATTGCGTCAATTATTTATTTGTTGCATCAAAGTACACGATTAAATTTGTGTTTAAGTGCAGTCAGTATTGTTGCAGTGCAAAAATATAAATTTATTTGGTATTATAAAAAAAAAAAGTATTTTTTTTTTCTTTTTTTTTTTAGATATACATTCCAGCTGCTTGCAAGATACAATTTTAGTTTACCGGACCACCGACAGCTCTTTCTCTACCGCCGGTCATTAACATTCCCAACGCAATTGCCCACCCCCACATCAAAAGCGACCAAGGTATTTTTTTTTAATATTTTTTTTTTACAACAAAGTTTCTGTTATGTTTATATACCGCAGTTTAACCACAAAAAATTACAATTTAATCGTAGATTAAGTTAAAATATTTTTATTTTCCCGTTATAGGTGGCAGCACCGATCGATCCAGTTTCTGTGCAGACAAATAATTTATAAATTTATTCAGATACAATAAATGAATTATTTAATTACAAAATTAATACTGAATAAATAAATTGATAAAAAAATTAATTTGTTTATCAAAAATGTTAAATAATAAAATAGAATACAATTGTAAATTGCATTGAAGTTTATAAGAAGTAAAGAGAAAGAGTGAGTAAGTAAGATAAAATATTTAATCTCAATTCGAATAAGAGGCATTTTGTCTCTTGAGTGTCGCGCGCGGCCTCATCACGTGAATTACAGAGCTCGTGCGGTCCGCGGTACCGAAGAGTCGCGTGGATAGGCGGAGAAAAGACGATGAAAGCTTGAGCTCAGCATCTTCAGTCTACAAAAGATAAAAGACTAAATATCTTTGTCATTGTTGTGATGATGACACGAACTGATCCTCAGGATCTTAAATTCAAGGGTTGGGGTTTTTGTAAAATAATATTAAAGCAAAAGAAATAAATTTATTTACGGCGACAGACGCGGCGATGAAAGATAAAATTAATTAATTTTATTTATGTACAGAGTATTAAAAATATTTAATTGTTTTTTTTTTTATTTTCATACGAGAGTCAGAGTGCGTGAAATTGATGTAATAATTTATTATTATTATTGTTGGTGTTATTTATTGATTGAATTTGAATATTAATGATGATGGTGAGTGTATTGTATGTAGTGAAGAAGATTGAAAATATACGGATGTAAGAGAGTCGTCATTGGGGTTTATATATTGGACATGATCGCGATATGTCGGCGGCGCACGTCTCGATGAAATGAGGAGCGGCAATGGCAAATAAATCGCCTCGCCCGCGTCACGTTTCGATCCCAACCGAGAACGAATGCTCATGAAAGCTTATGATGGACCCGCACGAACCGCTCTCAATGCTTTTGATCTTGCCGCTCTGGTCACAATGTTCTCTAGTGGTACAATCTGCGGTCCAGTTGACACGGAACGCTACGTCTTACGTCGTGTTACAATACTGTCCAAGTTTAACTAAGACGTAGAATTTTTTTTTTCTTTTCTTAATTCAGTAAACGACTGTAAAAGTTAAATGAGTCGCATTGTAAAACTGGATTTTTAATTTATAATTAAGATTAAAATTTTATTCTAAGATTACATAATAATAGTCATTTATTATTATAGACTCTCAAGAAAGTATTAAATGGTTTTTCTTAACGAATTAATTTTTTTCCTTTTTATCTCAAATTTATTTAATTTATATCTAAACCAGTGACACTTCGAGAAAATTAAAAATTAGATTCAAAAATATAATAAGTTATCCGAATCATTGACTCGATGTCAGCAGTGAGTCGGCTCATGACTCATGCATTGGAATTTTTGATGATGATATTGGATTAATTTGTGATTATTGTAAATTATTCTCAAATTATTTAATAAAATTAATTTAAATTACATAATTTTACGTTTATTTTATTACACTGAAATAGATCGGAAGTGAATTCAAAGTGAATGTGGAATTTATTAAAATTCGAATTTACACCGTCATTTGGAGTTCCGGAAAAAAAAAAAATCACTTCACACACAGAGTTTTAATGTAAAAACTCCTTTTGGGCGTAAATTTCACTCTGAGGTGATTATAATCGATAAATAAATAAAAAAATTATCCGCTCTTAATTCACTCCAGATGCACTCAAATTTTTTATCGTGAATGCATGGAAAATTATATACTTAGTTTAAAAAAAAATCTAAAAAAAGGAAATAAGATGAGCGAATTTTATAGTTTTCTTAACCGATTATGGAGCACAGCCTCTTGAAGGCAAACAAAAGTTCAGTTTAGGTACTCTTTGAATTGTCTTAAATAGTTCGTGGAAATATATATTTATATTTTCAATACCGTTTCAAAACCTAGATTTTTACAAAAAATTTTTAAAGAAAAGTTTTTGATTAAAATTTATCGACACTTGAAATTCTATATTAGAAGTAATAAATTTGACTGATAATAATTTTAAAAGTTATAAATTACAATTAAAAAATTTTCGTTTTATTTTCTAAAAAAATTTTTGAAACAAAAATCTTTTGGATAATTCCAAATTATATGATGCAAAATGATGTTAAGAGTCTATATTGACCGTTTCAGAAACATTTTAGAAAAAAAAATTTTCTACAAAATCTTTTGACTACTCCGTTTCGTCGCTCTCTCGCGTATCATATTAATTTATCTTTAAAATTATCTAACTTATAAAAAAAATAATAATTACAGTCAATGATATACGTTAACATTTTTTTAAACACAGAATAAAATGTACCAATTGAAATAATATCCGTATTATGCGAATAGCAGGTATGAAATGTAATTATAATATTTATTGTCCAAATCCAATAATCCACCACTGAACTACGACTAAAACACTAATGTATCATAAATGTCCGAAATAACATATTTTATACAGATACTAAAAATATAATATAATAACTACAACTAGCCAAATCCAACATTGATCTAAAACTAAAATATCGTCATGTATATCCAAGTGTGCGTATAAATTCATACATATCATTTATACTCTATCATATAAATCAAACAAAGCATTACCCTTGCATTCAATACCGTGGATTACAAAAATATACCGCAGCTTGCTAGCTATTCCTGTCTTTTCCTTATGCTCAGCTATAGACTTCATGTATATATGTAATATATATGATACTTCATCAACAATAAAGACCGTCATACATTTATCCATCGCGTGTGTCCAATACATTTTTCGATGGACGCTCTAATAATATTTTTAGTCCATCACAAAACTCTAAACCTTATATATATATATTTTTATATATGCTGTACTATCTCCCGCGATCCTTGCATTTTTTCAGCATATAAAATTGCATCGCCTTCTCTACTTTTATACTATTTAGAAGACTCTGTTATCCAGGTCTCATATACCCTTGGCATGAATCCTGGCTACAAATAGGCATATAGAAACAGTAAAAATAATAAAAAATAAAAAACCATCTCAAGAAAAATTAATAACCACTTATTCAATGTGATCATTATATCAAGTCAGTGCAATAAAAATCAAGTGCTTTAATTATTTGTTATTAAAGTTTATTTCACTATCCTATTACATACTACAATTTTAATCAGTCTTTCAACCTTTATATATTTTTGCATCTCATCGTTAAATAAATAATTATTTTTTTTTGTTGCGAAATAAAAAATATGAATGGTAACTATTTTTCGAGGATGTTTTTTATCTAAATTAAATTATTATATAAAATATATATGAATATAACGATTATTTTAATAAGCAAGAAACTTTTAAAAATTAATATTGTTCCGGCGGATACATATTACAAATATATGACTAGGACATTTACCATTTACTAGATTCACAAACCGTAGGTTATAATTCGCAATGACAGCGAACAATTTTTTTTCATAATATATATATAACATGGTGCACGATTGGCTGCACTGTTTAAAAAACATGCAATCATATACCTACATATCATTATTATTTTTTATGGTTTCGCAATGACTACAATATTATATATATATAATTCGTACATTGACTATATATATAAAATTTGTGGTTTAATTTTGAACGTACTAATTTTATGCGTCACAAATTTTGTTTATGAAAATATCATCATATTTTTATATATTGTATAGTAGTTAGGAGTTGAGAGTTAGAATGAGTAAGAGGCTAAGGGTTAGTAGTTGATTCATTAATGATAGTTTTATTGCAAGAAATAATCTCACGATAGAGAGAAGCTCATGAAGCTGCATTTTTGGTGTATCACCCGGCGCGACCTGTTGGCGCGGGAATTTATAATTTTTATTTAGCTGAGTACTGGCTGATGCTGAGTCTATAATCGTATATGCAAATGGTCAGACATCAGCAGACAGTGCGCTGGCTGAGGCAATCGTCTCTCGAGCAATCGTGACTTATTAAGTCGTTCTAACATTTTTTTATTCCATCACGAGAATGTTTAAACGTAAAACCCTGCATTGGGGCAAATGCCTACCTTGACCCCAGCAATATAACAGGTCCTTAATAAAATGATAAATAAATACTCACAGCAATAATAAACACTGGATATATGTTTTTTGTCTATTAATCGATAAAGTTAAGTCAATTTTTTTTTCTTTAATTTAATTATTTAAAAATTTTTTTTTTATTTCTTCAAGTGATTTTGTAAGAAATGAATTTTTTATAGGAAATAAATTATCGACGAATTAATTTAGTGCATTAAATAAAAATATTTTTATTTTTCTCTCGTTTAATGACAGAGAAATGTCAGTAGAACAATAATTATTATTAATAAGCAGGGACATTTGCGTGCAACTTAACTCACAATGGAAGTTTAACAATAAAAAAAAATTTATTTTTTAATTCAAGATATTTAAATTTAACGACATGTCATTGCTGCATCCGCATTACTATACAAATTTAAGTTACGACTTTCCGGGAAACGTTGACAGATTTTTTTTATTCCTCAAGAGATCCTTTTGTAAAAAATTATTATTCTTTAAAAATTACCCTCGACGAACATAAAAAATTTACAAACAGGGAGTTTTTGTGTATTATTATAAATTAGACATTACATGAAATTAGCTCGATGTAATTCAAGACTTTTCTTTATCGAGCGTGTACAAATAATTTTTTTTAAAGTCAATCAGCCTATTGTTAATGCAGTACAAAAGAAATATTTTCGTATTGTAGCTCTATTTAATAAATAAAAAATTAACTGTGTACATACGCGATTATGAGTTTTATCGGACAGATCAAGTGTATCAGAGTTGACGGTTTAAAAATTCATCGAGTGTAGAGTCGTCGTTTATAAACAACACACATGCATAGATGTTGTACATATATAAATATATAAGTATGCATTGACAGCAAAACGTCCAAGTTGTTCGTCACTTGGGGTTGTCATACAATTCTATTGTGACGACGTGCCCTACTCATGACGTGGGAAATATGGGGGAGCATTGTACAGCTACCAATATTACCCAGTCTGCCTATACACATATATATATAATAATATATACCTATCCTCTGCTATATTGTGCTTGATTCTCTTTATCTTATAACACCCATAGCTAATCAGACGATCATGTACTCTAGAGCTCGTATATATTCGCGTTGACAAATTTTCAAATAGAGATGATGATATATAGATATACGTATACGTTTGCATATTCGTATGCTATTTACTATATATATACATATACATTTTGATGGGGGGTACTTAAGAGATGACGGTCCTATTTACACGATGATCGAACGATGATAGCTTTTCTATTTTTTTTCAAGCATCAATTACCTTTACTTTATCTGTGATAACTGATACCTTTATGCCAGATTAGATTTTTGATTGATTATAAATTTATCATACTTTAAAGCACGTGTCACAATATTTTTTTTAATCAATTTATATGAGAATGAAAATTGATTAAAAATTTATAATAAAAGTATGTGATTTTCTTGTATTATTTTTTGAACTTACAAATCAATGATCCAGCAACAACTTATTAGTAATGTGAGAGTAGAATTTATATAGTTTAAGACGTGTATGTTGTGTTGATGTGTTGGCAACTTTTATGTATACATATTGAGTCGTGGTTGATAAATACATTGTTAAAAATCGGGAGTGAATGCGGAGTGATCGCGGATTTTATTTAAATCCAAATTCACTTCGTCATTCGAAGATACGGAGATTTAGGAAAAATCACTCCGCTTACGGAGTAAACAGGGAGTTTGTTTTTCCAGCGAAGTGATTTTGATTTTATATGAATCTGCATTTACTCCAATACATTTTAATATAAAAATAAACTCCTCTTCGAACTGAATTTTACTCTAAAGGGGATGAAATAAAAAAAAAGTCATTCACTCCGTATTTAATCCGCATTCACTCTGCAAATTTTTTACAGTGTATCTACACAGAAGAAAAATTTATCATTATGAAATAAAACAAAAATTTTCTTATGGCAATAAAAAATTTCTTAGCGCAAAAACTTTTTCTTGGCTCAATAAAATTTTTACTTACCCTAAGAAAATTTTATTTTTCAATTCATAATGCAAAAAATTTCTTAGGGCAAGTAATAATTTTTTTGGTGCTAGTAAAAATTTTTTGCGCCAAGAAATCTTTTTTTTCTGTGTAGCTACTCATTTATTTTATTTAATTATTTTTTTTCTAATATAGACTATTAAATCAATTTTTTTTTCCTAAAAATTCATGAAATTTATTATTCGAGTAAATAGTCATTAAAAAGATGTTAAGTTCATTTTTTTTTCAAACCCCATAACTTAGTTCACTCCATTAGATATTATAATGCGAGCAAATAGTCTTAAATCTGAAAACGAGGTATTCACCAACATTAGGCAAGCACAAAAAATCTTATTGCTCCTTTTTCTGTCCTTTTTTTTACATACATATATATTTTTATGCGAAGCATTATGTCAACGCGTCGTTTAATCTACTGCACGAAGGGATGACACTTTGATATGTAAATACACGCGCTGCAGGATAGACACATATACACATACAGCATCATTACTACCAGTAGATCTGAATATTACATGCACTACACCAATACACGCCAGCCATCTACACATTTATGCGTGAACAAAACTGCCGACAATGTGCATTTGCTTGACTGAACACGCCACAATGGGTACGGCTCTGTGTGAAGATTTAAGTCACAAGAAAGACACTAAAAATAAAAGAGTTGAGAAAAAAAAGATAAAAACATTACTCCCCTTTTGTACAAAAGACATTCAATATCGCCGTTATCTCTTATTCCTTTCCCAGCAAAACCGCGTCGAATTGAATCACCAAAATTCAAAGACAAAAAATTTAAATCCAATATCAGACCGCGTCATCCCTTATTTTCATTGATTCTCAATTCAAATTTCGCGCGGTTAACTTGCCGCCGATTTCACACCATCCCTAACCTATAAATGAATGGTAATAAATGTGAAGAAACCAATTTAGTTCTCCGTTAGCCATTAATCAGTTCTAGATTAGCTATATATGGATACATAAATATTTCTATACGTACAAGTATTACCATTTGAACTCTCTCTTTAGCTGAATGGTTACACGCGGAAGGCGACTTGCATTCATATACACAGAACAGCATACATTACATTCAAGAGACTCACTGTGGAGGCCTAATGGCGCCGTATCGCCCAGTAATCTTTGATTAATCGGTCTTTTAAAATTACCTTACGGTCACACCCTTAGAATGAAATGACTCGAAATGATAGCAGTCGTCGATAGGCACGGTCGCATGACAAACAGCAATGTTGCTGACATGTTTTGCTCACGTTATACTACTCTCCTCTCGGCGTCGTCGTCCTCATCGTCGTCGTCGTAGTTTTCGTCTCTTTCTTGTTCTTGTATATTTATATATTTAACTTATATACTCAACTCAGCTCAACTACTTTGTAATACTGCAGTATATGTGTACATGAACTTCCCTTACGGTTTTGCTGAAATTAGCTCCGAGGTACATTATACATATGTTGTATGTACTCTGGGCTTTGGTCTCTGCATGGTGCAACCAGCCAACCAATGCACGCAGCATAATATTTATAATGAAAGTAATTTAATATTAACGACGCCATTTTCTCAATGTCGATATCGAACGACTTTTTTCACATCTACCGAGTTATTTTTTTTCATCGTCATAATTTTTGTTAAAGTATTTAATTTTATATTTCGCACATACTTTAAGTCATTTTGGTATAGTTAATAAATTTTTTTTAATTTTTAAAAAATTGAGAAATAAATTTTTTTCAAGTAGAAAAATTTTTTATCGAAACAACAGCAAGATAAATAAGAAAGTTTATAACATGATTGATTTAGACGTAGAAACTTTCGTAAACAATTTACAAGAATTGTGTATTCTTAATATAAGTCTTTACCGGGATGACGTCATATAAGTATATATATATGTATATTGTATACTGACAGGTAAAGCCTTCCCACTGTCAGGTTTTACCTGGATAACAGGTGAGTAGGCGTTTCTTCGTCTCGGCCAATAACGTTGAGAGGCGGAACAAAAGCTTTTAAACCGCGATTTCTTAGCTTCAAACCGCGTGGATAAATTTACTTTATTTGTTCTTTTTTGTTTTTTACAATGCTTGTGTACAGTAAATGTATATATGTTGATATAGATACCTGCTTCCAATAAAAAACTACCAACAGTTACCACAATAGCATAAATTCTTAATGATACATTCGAGTTAAATAAATTTACCAACTAATTTTATTCATTGTTGCAAAAAAAAGTGTGAGTTGAACACTTTTATAACTCGGACGAGGGTGTCTATTTATAACACATTGAGAAAGGGATAAAATAGAGGAATATAAATTAAGTATTCATTAATTCACGGAAAGAATAAATGAAATAATTTCTTTTTTTCTTTTTTTTTTTTTATAACAAATTTGTAAGTGTTACAAAGTAATAAAGCCTACTGTAGATACGTAATAATAATATAAATTAAGTAAAAATGGACCTCCTGAGAAGTTAATTTCGTGGTAGCACATCAAACATTAGATACGGTTGAAGTGAAGAGTTGCCGGGCCTCCCAGCTGTCCTCCCACGGTTTTAAGATTACAATTATTACCATACTTATTATTATTTATTCTCTCTTATCCTTTGTACGGCAAATGTTTTATATACATATACATTTATATTTTTCTTCACCGTAAAATCAATTACTAGCACAATATTTCTTATATTAATTAACAGAATAATTGAAATTTAAAACAATTGATAAATAAACCTTGAACAATAAATTGATGAACAGTTCTAAAGTTTACAGATATAACGGTTCGAAATATGAACAAAAAAAACCACAAGACATGTTGCTCAATAGGCAACACAGGCGCAGCAGATCTAATCCCAGTCCAAGTCAGCAGGAACCAAACAACAAAATAATCGTCAGTAAATCCTTCAACATCAAAATACATCCGTTTATTCATCGGCACAGTAGCGCACGTGCTAATACAACTGTAGACATCGTCATCAGCCAGCAGATGAAACCTGAGATCAGCAATCATGATCACGACTTTATTTTATAACATTATTTACTTTTTTTCAGCGTCATATTGTCGCCCAGGTCTGAGAGTACCACCCGCGATGATAATTCGCGTGGAAGTACCCGAGTCTTGCCGCCGTGGCGACCCCCGTTGCGTCATCACCGCGGGCCGAAAGGGCCCATCAAGGGGACTGAGTAACGCCCCTGAGATCCGAGACGCGCGCGGCACCCTTTGGCCTCGCGACCAAAAACTTTCCGTATAATCATTCTTTTTTTTTGTTATTTCAATTTTTTACTCTCTTTTTTAAGTGCTTTTACATCATCGCAATGAACTGAAGAGGCGGCAATAAAGCAAGATATAGAGTGTACATTTAGTTTGAGATTGACAGGCATTTTTTTCGAGGACAATGAAAAACTGGTAGCTCCGGTGTATAGTTATAGTTTACGCTGTACATAGTTGTGCAGAGTAACCTCTGGTTGTAGGCCAAGAAAAAAGAATCGCGAACCCGTTTTCACGTCAACGCCCACCGGAAGCAGCTGGGAGCCACCGGTATGAATGCCTACGAATTGCTCCGTCAAGATATGGGAACAAGGATCCGATTACGCGTGATATGAAAAAGAATTTTATTTTATAATATGTAAGTACGTTATATGGGTGACCGTTTTGGGCCATTGAACTGCTGCCGAACCCTTCGTTTGTTTAAGTCGGCGAGTCTCTCCAAATTATTATGGTGCCTATAAGCAATACACAGAGAAAAAGTTCATATGCACATTGAAATACATCAAGAGTTAAAAATTTTTTATAGTTTTCGAAAGGGGCCGGCACAAAAAAGTGTAAAGATTTATTTTTTTAAAAATAGTGTCGCAAGCGTGAGTATGATTGATGAGACTTTGGAAGAATGATCGAATGGCTTGAGCTGCATGAGCTAATTGAGCGGAAGTTGGCCGTCCATGGGCCATAATCCAGAGGGAAACCAGCGTAGGATCAAAACAAAAAAATTGTGAATTTTTAAGAGAGTGTTATATATGTCGAGTCTGCTACTGATGCTTCCACGAAAAAGTTTTAACGCATCTGCATGATGCTGTATACCTACATCCACACAGATGACGCCAATTTGTTGGTCCTTTTGGATCCATCATGTAGAAGAAGGTCGAAATATATCCGTCATACAATGCATCTAACATCTGTGAAGCAGGACAAACATCAGGCACTCATAAGTGTCGAGTTCGAGCATTTTTTTTATGATTAAGTCTTGTGATGAGTTAAAACAGCGTATTGGTTATGTAGAAATATTTTTTTAATGTTTTTATATATTTGTATGTTATAAGTTATTCTTACTAACGAGAAGTTAATAAGCTTGTTGCAGACTCAAGGGGTGGATCCGGATAGTTTACGAGTTTAAAAAACACATTGGCCGTGAAAAATTAAACATTTGAATCCTATCAAAGGCCAATGGGGATTCCTACAGTGTTCACTGACAGGTGGCTTCATCACCAACTGTGGCGCTCCGCCTTATGTACCTCAAAGACATATATTTTTCTTTTGTTCCAACGCGTTCATGAAAAAATAAAAAATAACAAAAAAAGAAGTCGATGTTTATCATGAATCCAAGAGAAAATAATCTTTGAGGTTGCGGTCCAAAAATTTCTTTTTGCCCACAAAAGAGAAATAAATAAAAAATGGTCGTAATAACGGCGGTAAGAGGTGGAGCTGTTGAGGATATTCATCCAGGATCCAGCGAAGAATTTTCTTTTGTTCATAAACCGACACGGTTGCTGGCGGTATATTTACAAACAATAAAAGACACTCGTATTATAAATGTCCTAAAATATATAATACAGCAGTTTTGAATATTATGTTTGATCAACTCATTACTGGACACCTCTCTGTTTTATTAAACTTCGACGATTGTCTTTGACTTTGATTTTCGCCGAAAATTACTCTTTTCTTTAATGTTCATATCTGCTTTATCGAAATGTCACGTACAAAACTCATCCAGTTCAGTCGCCCTAGTAACCTAAGTGTTACCAAACATTAGTAAGTGTCTCATTATTAACAGACAAGTACTTTGACTTCGCCTAATAAAAGACCTCATTATTCCGACGTCTTGATCTTGTTCAGCAGCCCAAGTGTTTGACTGGCACGTGTATCGAGTAAACGCCTACCTAACGAACGCATCATCAAAACGTCCAAAATTAATCCTAAACTAGATTCTTAACGAACTGCTTCATTAAAGTTGATCGTCTGTATACGTTTTTCTAACGTAAATATCATGCACACACTTTGTGACATACTTTTATAAGTAAAATCAAACACGCATATATATTTATATTTGGATATATAGGTTGAATACATCGAGAAGCTTTTTTGTCACAGCATGTTACAACTATTTAATGTTCGCCGCGCCTTCAACGTCCTTTTCATTCAGCTCTTTTGACATCATCAGCAAAGCATCTATATAGAGAGTACACAGTACGTGTCACGCCCACGACCCCGTCGAGATAATTTCAGTACTGGTTCCATGCATGATGTTGTATGCTGCTGTAGCTCTTACGCGAGGGTGCAATCTTCTTTGAGAGAGTGGATAACGTGCGTGCTCCAACTGGCCCCCAGGGTGTATATGTTGGCTGCCTCAGCACGCGTTAAGGCGTACCAGAGGTACCCGTGCAACCGCCCCTGACGACCCCTAGGTGGTCCAGGGCGGCGTTGGGTGGTACGAGCTTGTCATATTCCTTAGATATGTGTACCCGTGACCCATCAGAATAAATAAATACCAGCAACCCGTACAGATTTTGTTTCAACCTACTTCTAAATTTGATGCCTTATGCCTTATGGTTCTACAATAAGTCACAAAAGCTGCCGCTGTGAAAATTTTCAGGCAGAGTAAAACAGAAAAGGAGTAAAAAATTAAATTAAAATAGAAATAGTATGAAAAAAAAAAGGAGCCTTGGATTTTTTGTTTGAACTAATAAGCTGGACATACAACGCGATATTTATGATGAACCTGCGGCGCTCAATAAATTATAATTAATGCACACTACTATATCAGGATACGTAACAAAAGAACCGGTAGCCGATTGCAGGGACGCATAAACCCACATGGCTCATTAACTGGCAGAATAGCATCAACCAAATCACTTTGGTCTTTTATAGCCTTATAGTGCCTGCCGAAAGGCTTACAGACTAAATGCTCACCGTTTTAAGCATTATAACCACGAAAAGACTTTACGAGCTGAGCATTAAAATTCTAAACGCGTTGAAAACAAAAATATTACGCATGCGGTGTGGTCCTGTTGGATGCGCACTCTTTTATTAAACCACCATGCATAAATGAATTCGGAAAGTTATCGTGCAATATAAACTATTTTTTAAATTTTTATTATGCATCGTTAGTAGTAATTTGAATGCACACACAACATAGATGAAAGTATACTATAGATAAAAATATTTTAAATTGAAGGCTTTGGATGAATAATATAGAAATGGAATTTAATTACAGACTTATCGATATACTATTGTGTTGACAGTTTGTATGCAATGTTAAAATATACGTTTGCATATATTGGCTGCTCTACTCGCTCTGGATACTACCATTTGATTTGTACTGTGTGTAGCATATACGTTAGAATAAATGATTGCTGGTACCACGATGTCCCGATACTACGTGCAGTCAGCCCGGAATTTGCAGAAATGATTGATGAGGGAATATATACTCAGTCTGCATATACACACTGCTCTCTATCGCATAATTTTACGGTGGTAATGATACGGTCCGGTTTTGCTTCTGCTCCGTTTTCGCATCACGTAAATGTTATTCTCTCTCTCTCTTCGTTTCTATCTCTTCACAAACACCTCTACAACTTTATACACATAAATTTAATGTTACATCTCTATATATCCATCAATGCAAGCATTGGCCAAGTCGCTGTGTCTTCAATGTATGTAATAACAGACCAAAGACCGTATATCTGTATCTCTCTGTACCACGCACGTTACATGTTACTCCCTCACACGATATGCAGAATATACTCGTCAACTGCGCATCAAATATGTTACCACATTTATATATAATATATGTCATTGATAGCTTTAATGGGAAATGCTCTTTAATAATTGATAAATTTAGGGTGAACATGAAAGCTATAGACACGAAAACCTCTCATACATTTCAAATGAAGTGGATGCACTCGATATATTATTAGGATTTCAAAAATGTATAACTTTATTTAGAAAAATATAAAAAACGGTTGACCCTGTGGGACAACCGGAAAACTTTCCGCTGCTTTCGATCTCAGAAAGCTCGAAAACATTATTATCTTCAAATTTTTGCGCTCTTCGAAGTCAAAAAATTTTTATTTTGTTCAATCGAAAAAAATAAAGTTAGCTAAAGAAAAATTAATTTTTGTTGTACGATACCTTTGGAACGAATCAAACGATTTGGAGTAGCTCATGAGTTATATGAAAAAAACCTAAAAAAAAAAGAAAAACATTTTCATTTTAATTTTTCGTATAACTCGTAAACTACTCGACCGATCGAATTCAAAATCGAATTAGATCTAAGTCTTGATTATCCCTTTCGATTACCGCTCTCTAAAAATGAAGTAGTGAAATTAACTGCAAATCTGTGGATAGTCACTATTTCTCCAGCTATAATAAGTATACCACTAATTCAACCAGTGGTATACTTATAGCTGATTTCCAGTGCATATTCACGAATATTCGTAGTGAATTTAACGAATTAATTTTTAGACACACATACACGCACACGCGCGCGGACGAGCGGATGTCCATCCGAAAATGGTAAGATTAGCTTCCTAGAACCTCGAAACGTTAAGATCTGATGAAAACTCAAATTTTGAAAATCAGACCGAAACCAATAACTTCCTTTTTTTTTAATTTTCAATTTTCATAACATGGAGTTAAAAATTTCAGTAATAAATATTAAGTCAACGAGATATTCTCATTTTATTTCAATTGTTTTATTTTATAATTGACCATTTTTATGAGTTGTTGTTTTATTTATGTATAGAGATATGAGGAAAAATGTTTCGTTCCACAATGTAATTGTTTAATTTCAAGGTAAAGTGCGAAAGTAATATATCATATATACATGAGTCGGAACAAATAATAATATTATATATGTTAAATATTTCATCAAGCTTATGTTTATTAATAACAATGTTTTACCGGTTTTTCATCATACTATTATATTAGTTGGCGCTTTGAAATTATTTCGTGCATGCTCGAGAAAATTTATCATTATCATGTTTAACATTTTGCTACTGTTTTTTATTTACAATGCATACTATATTACTATATATACAAAGTACTATTATAAATTTATGTATACAGAGATTCTTAGTACGATTATTTATAATAAGTACAATCGAGGTTAATTAATTAAATTAAGTGATGGTTCCCTAGTAATTAATAAAATTGCGAATAATTTTTATTGCGATAAAGTTTAAATAAAATTATACGCATTACATTTTTTTTTTTAAATAATATATGGTTCGTACCTTGCATGACTACGTTTACTACATTACCTTCATGCCGATATAAATAGACAACTCATGCATATGACGGATGCAATTTACAAAACCAATTTGTAGAGGCAACCATTTTTTGTCCATCATATCTAAGTAAAAAGTTTAATAGAATTTAATTTTTGACAACTACCTGAATAAATTATCTATCGAATTTTTATTTCCGACAAAAGTTTTTATAAAATTTATTATTTGAAAGTGAGAAAATTCATGTAAAACTTAAATTCAAAACAGTTTAAAATGTCGTAAAGATAATAATCGGGATTAAAAATAGTAAAATAAAAATAGCCGATAAAAATCATGTAAGCCAATTAGTTTTCTCTTATCTTAAACAGATCCTGTGGTCATGGCGGTTTTAAAAAAGTCTTTGACGTTAGAAACATAAAAAAAAAAAAGCGAGAGAATGGATGTGGACTTCAAACTGTAGATCATTTGATGGTGTATTCAAAGTGCCAACGGGCTGTAAGATCACACACAAGAGGAAAAAAGGTGGCGAGATGGTGAGGGTGACGGCGCCAGCGAATCCTTTGAACCTAGTCCGCATCTTGCCGCTTCTTCAGGTAGCCACAGACACATTAGTCACTCCCTTCTCACCGTCATCCAGCAGTGAGTCTGTGCTACTCCAACTAGTGAAGATGATGAATAAGTATCTCTTGCAGTGGCTGCTTATTTCTCTTCCTCTTTCTCTTATTATTCTCTTGTTGACGAGTTTCTCTGTGTAATTCACTATTCATTCGTTCCTCTTGTCTATCTCACTGACTTGTAACTTTGCTACCACATCGAGGTATTAACCCTAAAATATAAGGGATCCTCAGAATAAGCTGCACGATAGTAACCCCAGAAAACTGATGCAGTCTATATATTTTTTAGCATAAGCTAGTTGCTCTAAATCCGTAATCACTTTGCCTTCAGTTACGCACGTCAAATTTTACGAAAACTAAATGTTTAACTGAAATTCTTTCTCGATCTTTTGTTACGAATTTTTCGTTTTTTTTTTTTTTTTTTTTTCTTGACAGAAAAATATTCAATATTCATTTGATACGCTGACAGAGATGTTCATATTTTATAATTCATTCCGGTAATCAAATTTTATTTTTTTATTCAATGCCTTTTTGGTCACTTATTATTATTTTTTTTTTTTTTAATGTGGAACTTGTAATTGAGTGTCCAGTGATTTGGAACCTGGCGCCGAGAATTCGAATCACGATTTCATTATGAAGTAATTAAAAGTCATTACTAGTGGTATCCTTTTATTTAGTGAGAGGAGCGACGGGTGAAAGAGGCCGCCGACAATCGAGTGGCAGTCAGACCCTTGTCTTTGGACGTGATCATCTATCGAGATACGTCGGACACTTTGTGCTACGTTCGAAAATATATATTATATATAATATAACTTTGCTACTATATAGCTATATTTTTTATACAATATAATTTGATGATGTTACACGTACTCTCGAACACTCAGGCTCCCTTCATAGGACAATCTCCGGTCCAGAATGACCGGATAATAAAATAATACAAAATTTTAAAAGGGCCATTGATCAAATTTATTGAATCAGCTAATGGATTAATTTGTTGAAAAATTGTATTTTTATCGGTAACTATAAAAAAAAAACAAGTGAATTTATTGTGGCAGTTGAAAATTTATCTATTTATTCAAATTTTTGTTTATAAATAGTATATTACACACCAAGGGAGGAAAGTAGGATATTCCAACCCGCGGCAAGCACGCGAATTGGGAAGTACTGCCTTCCTACGTGGTGTATACACAATTTTTCACCAGATCTGCACCTGAAAGTTTGAATTTTGGCCTCTGTTTGAGGGAAAAATGGCGCATGCGTTTTTTATTATCGATTGTTTTCTCATAAAAGAAAAGAACGACTTTCCTCCCTCTAAACAGGACAGGAATTTAAACTTTCGGTGCAGGTATGGTGATCTACTGGATAGTGATTTGCGTATCGTGAAGAGAGCGATCTATAGAGCTACCGTCGCGATTCATATTCTAGTCCCATTCACTATCCGTATAGCTGTCAGCACTATACGTATCAATACTCACAGTAACCTCCAAATAGCTAAACGAGTATCGCGACAGTCAGTATACTGTATCGCGCTGGTCACAATATATTTTTCTCCGTGTACTTTTGACTTGATTGAGCAAATCTAAAGAAAGGCAAATAACTAAATTTTTCTCGACTTGGTTCTGCATCAAAATTAAGAAGGACAATTGTCTTGTTTAAAGTAACGACGAATAAGTTCAAACTAATACCATAAAATACGAATTAGTTGAAACCAAAATGAAAAAAGTTCTAAAAGTTGATAAAAATTTAATATAAGTCGAAGAAATCGAGGTATTATCAGAAAATCATCGGCAAATCAATAACTTCAAAAGAAAGTAAGGTGAAGCGAGCCTGAATCAAGTTTTATTTTTGACCCAGGTAGAGATTTAAATTTTAATCAATATTAATAATTAATACAGTTTTTGTAAATTCTGAATTTTATTTAAAATATATTATTATGAAAAATGTAACCCGTTAACTAAAAAATACAGATAGAGGATTGAAGAGGAAAAAATTATAAAAAAGAATGAGAGCTTAACAAAATAAGGCCGTGACGAAGCCACCGGCGCCAGACCTGTCCCAACTCATTACACGATTCTCTTCGCCGCCCGATTCAATCCAAGGACTCGACAAGAGAATCCTTTTCTGCGTTTACTACACATTCTTTTCCGTCGTATCCTGCTGCTGCACAAGAAAGTATTATATATATGTATATACTTTAATGTTAATCCAAAAATAGGATTTATGCGATAGCTTTCTATGCAATGAAAATCAATCAAGTGCATCGGCCAAAAAGTAAATCGTATTTATAGCGATTTAAAATTGATAAATTTTTTTTTTCGATCATCAGTTTTTTTCCAAGTCTTGCAAGTCATAAATCATAAGAAAATCTAAAAGTTAAACGATCGAACGAAACGATTACTTCCGTCTTCAGGGGGCGTAGAGTCGAACCTGTTTAAAATTTTTGTTCCGTTAAATTTGAAACCGTAAAAATTGTAGCACAATCGTTTTTACTAAATCGATTTCTCTTTTAAATGTGTAGATGAACCTTAAAATCATCAATGACCTGAAACTGGACCTCAGTCTGAGCTTGAAACGGCTTATGAACAAAAGTAAACAAACAGGATATAGGTTCATCGATCATGTTAATGGCGGGAACTAATCTTATATACTTTACTAATGTTAATTCTGGTTTCTGGCGCTTTATTTGTGGGTTAAAGCTTTTTTTTACCTAGGATATAAGCAGCACGATTGTTAATGACAAAAAGATCATCAATTTAAATCTCGAAATACTTAATATGGAATGAACTTTGAGCTGACAATGTTTAATGACCATCTTCAAAACTATTATTTTGTTTTTATGCCCTGATCAATTTTAATGAGTATCATTATATATATATATATATATATATATATATATATATATATATGTTTAAAAACATAGAAATTTATGTTATTTTTGTTGAGTATTTTTTTATTTTCTCACGGGATGGTAATATTTAAATTAGGTTAGGTCCTTGTGTAGTTATTGTTTTTTTGTTTTTAAATAAATATTTTAAAGAAGCTTTTAAGAGTGCGATTATAAGGAAAATTACTGTTGAATAAAAAAAAACAGATGGTCATGGACCAAAAAGACGTTATGCCGCTAATGGACAGAAGCAGATGAGTATGAGACGAGTCAAGGAGTCACTATTCGACCATCACCGACGGCTTTTTTATCGTTTTCGAATCCTCGTTTTCTTTTCATCCATCATCCAACTCTGCTTTTGATAGCTGTCTTACTGGCTTTGCATCATCATTCGCTTATTTATATATATATATATACGCTACAGGATATAAAGACACACTTTTTTCATTTTAATAGTTTAAAATTTTTAGTTAATAGTCTGGCCTTGATGCTTTGATAATTTTTTAAAAATATTTTAGTATTACGATAGTAGTACATACTTTCATTCAAATGGCATAAATTAAGTTAAGGCACATTTTTTAATTCTATTCCTTTCTTTTAAAAATCAAACCATTGGAATGATCCTTAGAAGTACTTTTAAAAGGTATATGTTATCTCAAGTGTTTTTTCGGTGCACGTGAAACTCTTGAAAAGGATCCTATTAGGATCTCTTGACAATGGTTTCGCTGGATAAATATATAAAAGATATTTGCAAAGATCACTTTCCTTAATTTATGACATTGATCTCGGGATAAATATGAGTCATCATATATTTATTTGAATTTATAAAATACATTATTTATGAAAATTATATTTAATTATTACTATAATTAGTTATATATAATAACTGTCTAAGAATAAATTTTTAATTCGAGGAAATTTATGTGTCATTGATTTCGTGAAATTATAACATATGTTTTGGATTGTATTCTTAGTCTCTTTATTAAGACTTTTTTAGATTTTATAGAGGGTAATGACTGAACATCAATTCGAATTTAAAATGTATATGTAATAATATCATTTCTTAATTGTAATTATTTCACTCAACATTAATGAGAGATTAAGTAATCAGCGAATAATAAAAAATTAGCATTAACATAAATTACATTAAATCATATATGTATACAGAAAAAGAAGAAATCTTAGTCTTAGAGCAAGAAATTTTTTTCTGACTCCAAAAAAATTTTTGTTTTCGATTTATAATGCAAAAAATTTTTTGGAGCAAGTAAAAATTTTTTGCGTCAAGAAATCCTTTTTTTCTGTGAATATGTATAATATATAATATATATAATTGAACAAGTGACCAGCTTATTGATTTGTGAATAAGTTTTGTGAAAAGAAAAATAATATATATGTATACAGAGAAAATATGACCGATTATGATTTATCGACACGTATCCATTAGTTCAGAAAACAGATGTTATATATATATATATATATATATATATATATATATATATATCATACAAAATATACTATTATGTCAGTATATACAAAATATATACATAGAACTGAAATACTATCAGATAAGATGTATTACGATATTTTTCTAGAATTGTAACAATAAATACTAGCCAGTTAACAATATCCATAATTCAATGGTCAGTAGTAGCTTAATAAATTCCAATGATCGTATTCATTAAACTCTCATTTTTCTTTTTAACAATAAGGAACCCGTGCAACTATAAAGCTCGCCGAAAATCCATTCGCTAAAATTTAAAACCAATAAAACTCTTCCGGCACTTTGTACATCATTTAAAAGCGTCTAGCCGTTTTTTTCTTATTTTTCTTTTCATTATTATGATTTTATTTTTTTTTTCTTATTATATACAAATGTTAAACTTTTATACCAAAAATCTAATATAATGTATGGGAAAGAAAAAAAACTAGTAGCTCACTCGACGACATTTATTCTTTTGTAACTTTGCACTTCCGCGGGAATCGGTTACGCCTTCTCGTGTCATTGTGACAGATTTCTTCGGGTCCTTTGGGCTTTAAAACTACACTAGACTATGTCTCACATATAAAATATACATATACATACATACTAGTGAAGGCATCGAACGTAACACGAGTTGCTAAGAAGAACATACCGCTATGGGCCACGGGGCTAGTTAATGTGTCAAATAGAACAGGAAACGATACAATAATATTGTAAGGAGAGCATAGTGTCGTTTTTTTTTTTTTTTTACGAAGTGTGGGATGGGCGTGTGTATATATAGATGCACTAGCATAACCGATCACGGGAAATCTTTCTCTATTACAGGAAATGCGTTTAATTTTACGGTACTATTGAATTTTCGTATATATTCAAGGATATATAATATATGTTATAGCTGCGTGAATAATGTAACGTTTTGTATGTTATTGATCTTGATCTTATGCACGTGCCGAAAAATAGTCTATAGAAATGCCCCTCAATTTAAAAATTTTTATTTATCATTTAAAAGTTTTATTTTTTGTGTTTTTATGGCCTTTAATTATCATATTCTTTATTTTTAATTTTAATAATAACATAAAAGAAAAATATTTGATAAAAACTTTCACAATAGAATCAATCAATTATACGCACTGTAAAAAATTTGCGGAGGAAACGCGAATTAAATCCGGAGTGACTGCGAAGTGAATGCGGAACGGGTGGTTATTTATTAATTTAATCCCCTTGGAATCAAATTCACTCCGAAGGGGAGTTTATTTTAAAATTTAAACTCCGGTTCAGAGTAAAATTTACTCCAAAAGGAAGTTTATTTTAATATTAAAATTCTGAATCGAAGTAAATGCGGATTGAAATAAAATTCAGTTTTCATTCCAAAATTACTCTGCTGGAAAAACAAACTCCTTATTTACTCCGTATGCGGAGTGATTTTTTTTTACTCTGGAACTCTGAGCCACGGAGTGAATTCGGATTTAAATAAAATCTGTATCTACTCCTAATTCACTCTTGATTTTTAAAAGTGTATGTAGCTTTTTTATTATAATTAATGAAAAAAAAAAAAAAAGTAGAAACAATTTCCTGAAATATTATATAAAATAATGTCTTGTTTAGTCTTAAGAGTTAAAAAATACGTACAAATAACGGCATGTACAAACTCTTATTTATATGAGTTTTGAATGGTAAAGATTAATTGAAGTAAACTTCAAAATCTTTTATTTGAAACTAAAATTATAATTATTTTTCGGCTCATGATATAGAGGAAATAAAGCAGAATAAAATTTGGTAAAAATTTAAGAATTAAAATTTTAAAACTTTTCAAGGCGACTTTAATTTTATCTCAGATTAAAAAGTTTTTTCTATCATTATATCCCGAGTCGAAATCTGAAGTGTTATTCCAATGACTCGAGCGTCTCAAGTGTTATTCCAACGTCTCGAGCGTTACAAACGTAACTCCAACGTATCGGACAAAGAAAATGTAAAATCCATGTTTTAAAAACATTACAAACATGAACTGGTTCAGGCTGGAGTACCAAGGGTACTAGCTCTCAGATTGATCGATCGTGAAAGGGCTCAGATCATTTTGTGAGGGGGGGGGGGGGGGGGGCAGAAAAATAATGATTGATAATTACAACTGGTTCAGGCCGAAGTACCAAAGGTACAAGCTGTCAAGTAATAAGATGATGAGAGGGCTGGGATTATTTTGTGAGGGTAGGGAGGGAGAAGAAAAATTATGATTAAAAATTCCAACGAGAACTGAGTAAAAAATCCAACTAGTCCAGGATAGAGTACCGAGGGATCTAGCTGTAAGATTGTTCTATGATGGGAGCGCTCAGATAATTTTCTGCTCTCCCCCCCCCCACCCACCCTGACACAGAAAGATATGAGCCCTTTCATCATCTTACAACCTGACAGCTAGTGCCCTTCATACTCCAGCCTGAACCAGTTGGATTTTTCAATTATTATTTTTCTCCTCCCCCCCTACCCTCACAAAATAATCCCAGCCCTCTCATCATCTTATTACTTGACAACTTGTACCTTTGGTACTTCGGCCTGAACCAGTTGTAATTATCAATCATTATTTTCCTGCCCCCCCTCCCTCACAAAATGATCTGAGCCTTTTCACGATCGATCAATCTGAGAGCTAGTACCCTTGGTACTCCAGCCTGAACCAGTTCATGTTTGTAATGTTTTTAAAACATGGATTTTACATTTTCTTTGTCCGATACGTTGGAGTTACGTTTGTAACGCTCGAGACGTTGGAATAACACTTGAGACGCTCGAGACGTTGGAATAACACTTGAGACGCTCGAGACATTGGAATAACACTTCAGATTTTGACTCGGGTAGGTTATTTTGATATATCCGTATATGAAATTATTAAAGAATTAGAATGAAGTAGAAATAGTGGAAAAAAAAAAAAAAAATACACTAAATAGTATATTAGACTTCAAGGAAGCAGAGTAAGACATTTCAACCCGTGTGTATAATTGCCTACCCCAGCCGAAGGCGAGGGTCGCAAACTCGCGGATTGAGACGTCGTACCTCCTTCTGTGTATAAGATTTTTCACCAGATCTGCACACGAAAATTAATAAAAAATTATATGTATTATCTATAAAAACGTTTTAAGAAAATCATAAAAATTATAACATTAAATACCACCAAATAATTTAAAACACTCGACATAAAAATAACGTCACATCCTAAATGTGCGCAGTATCTTTAATGTAAATAATAATATACCATTATGTTTTCTTTACTACATCTCAGTGCATACTATATAACATCTGTCATTGTAATTTTCGTCTATAAAAATCCAAGTATACCTTCAAATTAAATAAAACTCAAAAATCTCACATATTTTGAAAAAATATTTCAAAAGCTGTTAATTTTGCACGGTCATTTTCGTATACGCCCGAATCAGATATCCATGTAGATGATTACTGTTATTACACACTTTTTTTTTATTTTATTTTATTCTATAATTTCATTCTGTTTAAATTTGATCTAGCCATTTATCTCGATTTTATTGCTCCGACTCGTATTTTTTGCACACGCATTGTAATTTTAACTCGATCCTCAATCATTTATTCCATTTAAAATAACCAATTAAAAAATTTTATTTCAATACACACCTTACGCAAATTTAATATTATAGTCCCACAGTAATTACTAATTACTAATTACTTAGGTTATTTTGATTAATTAATTACTAATACTAATGAACTAACTTCAACAACCAATTAAAGTCATTGTAAAAACAAACAACCGTTAATAATTAATAACAATTATTCATGCTAAAAAAAAAAGAAATCAATCATCTACAGCGATTAATTTAAATAAAAAATATATAATTAACATATATGTAAAGTAGCATATCTAATAAGTCTTTTACACTAGTTTTCAATACTAAGTCGCTAAAAAATGTGTGTGCATAATGATAATGTATTTAAATATTAAAAATACACACACCTCCTTTAATTTACCGGGTGTGCAATATGTGCGATCTTCTGTAAGTGACGGTGACAGAGCATTCATAAGCCAGCACGTGACAGTAGTCATTGACACAATGACTAAATGACATATAGTCCAAGAGGCTCGTGTGCACACACCAGTTCCCTGATTATGTGCACACGGGGACAGTGACAACGAGAATCGTCACGTTAACACCCACCTTTCTCTGTCCGTCTAAAGACTTTTATATCCTCTGCCTTGTATTCTCTTTTACTCTAGTTATACTTTGTACTATTTTATTTTATTTTCTATTCTGCAGTGCATCTGAATAAAAACCGTGGATTCATTCATTTAATATAAAGACTGGTAGTTAGGTCTCCGAATCTAAAGAATCAGAACAACCCTTATTGAGAAAAAAAAAGCCGCTTTGACTGGGCGGTGGGAGGAGTAGGTCTTGGGTCTAGGAAAATCAGATCTAAGATGTGCTAAGTACAATGTAGGGAAGAAGTTTTTAACAGGAAGTAGATTTGAGAGCTCAGATTTCGCGACTACTTCCGGTGGTTTTTAAATGCAAGTGAGACTACGGTTATAAATACTCTGATCCACATTTTTTAGTAGATGTCTGTGCGTGCGTGTGTTTATTGTTTATAAAAGATAAAAGATTTTAAAAAAGTGCCGTGTTTTTTTTTTTGCCCTGTAAATATGACGCGAGAAAGATTTTTGAGATACACGACGCGTGCAGACCACGAGGGCAGCTGGCAACCCCACACGCCTACGACACACCCCTTAGGGTCAAGATTTTTGTACGCTACTAATTTTCAGATGCTGCTTCAGTAATAATAGATTTTCTCATGTATACACAAGTTTATATATCATTAAAATTTTTTCTCAGTAAACAATAATAATAATATTATCATTTGTAAAAATTAAATTCAGGAAAATATTTTTGGTCAAAAAATACATAATTGGCTTCAGAAGAAATTTATATTTATTTAAAACTATTTTTTTTAACGAAAATACTTTTAATGGATGGAGAAATTTTTCGGGGGTTACTTTAAAAAATTACATGCTATGTAATACTTTTAAACTATTGAAAGTCTTAAAATTTATTTGGATTTTAAGAGGCAATTTCGAGGACTAATTTTAATGGCAATAATAAAATTTCAGAGTTTAAGTTTTTGTGCCAATAATTGAATGAAATTTAGACGTAAATAAATAGATAATAATATGTGATGTGTAACTCGGTATTTTTTAGACGGACCAATAAAAAACTAGGCCCTCAAAGTTATATATATATATATATACTAAAAATATGTATTTTTATCATAAAAAGAACGAGTTTTCGCATCATCGTGGTGTCTACCGCCCGGAGAGATTTAATGGAGGGGCATTGAAAGAGGTACACGCCTTCGAACAAGAACTACCACCCCCGGGGGCAGCAATCTTGCATGGAGATCCGGCTTAAACGATAGGTCCGTTCAGCAGTGTGCCGCCCTGCAGAACTCTTAATTTAGCTGAGAAGAGAGAAAGAGAGTAGTGAAAAATGCATTAAAAGTAGCGATGCCAAAAAGAGAGACGACGATGCGTTAAGATGATACCACGAGAAATAATATAAGGCATATATAACCATAATACTACCATCGACCAGAGGTTTCCGCGAAAAATACTTTGCATCGCGACCTCAACGTCGTTATATACACCAGACACAAAACCACCTCTCTGAGCTGTTATTACCCGCGCGTATTTCCATATCGTGTAAGGCTAGAAGATGCTAATTTCATCCCTCAATGCGCCAACAAAACCCTGAAAACTTCTGTCTCTTTAAAATTCCACCGTTTTCTCGCTCTCTGAATATATTCCAACCTCGTTAAAAATATAATAAATAGCTATAACATTTGTTGAATTGCAAGCATTTTTTATACGAAAACACCTTTGTCATTTAAAGTATTTGGCTAGTTTTTCCAACTCGCTACTTTACAATTTAAAAATACTTATTTATTCTGGCTACTGAATTTTTTTGAGGATATATATCATTAACTATAAAATAATACGATAAAATTATTACTCAAGTATCTAAAAATTATGGTAATTTATTTAAAAAGTATGTGCAGCAAAAATGACAAAAAAATTTTTTTTTAATAGTTTGGCCTGAAGAAATACGAAACGACTTTGAGATATCATCTGAATCTGACTAAAAGAATATATACGTATAAAACTATAAACTGAAGGAAACAATTACCTCGGCCATACTCTCGTCGGATATCAGATGCATTTAATGATAAGTGGGCTCCAGAAAAAACGGACTCGCTGGCATTCGCTACGTCCTTCATAGATGTGTTTCTACAGGTTCGAGATATAGTTTATATACCAGAAGAGATCAGAACTCGTGGCATTCCTTTCTGATGTCTCGAGGAAGCCGATTCCTATAATCATTCAGTGAGATCGGTTTAAATTGCTCCGATCAATTATTTTGAAACGATAAAAACCGCCCTACTAATACAAGTCTTCGTAGCTCTGTCGATGCTGATACAAATTTTCTCAATGGTCTTTAATTTATTTTAATGTTTCTCTTCATCGAATCGCAAACGATTTATCTCCTTTTTTTATTTAACTAAAATGCTTTCCACTAAATGATAAAAAAATTTAAGAGTCACTGTGTAAAAAAATAAATGATTAAAAGTATCAGAGCAGGAAGATAATAATTAAGAGAGTTTGCATGGAATAAAAAATAAATAATAATAAAGTCAGAGTGTTAAAGGATCCAAACATCCGAGAGCTATATTGCAGACATGATTAGGGGTACATTAACTAGCGTGCTACCGATGATGGAGAATAAAAGACGCAGTATTATGAGTCTCAGTATACTTATGAGTGAGAGTTGAACAGTAGCCTTGTAGAGAGCCCATAGATGATGATTAGTGCTTTCAACTCAGTTCAATATTGAGTTCTCTTCAATAATAAACCTAACACGTGAAACCCTTTTAAGAGTTAACTCAATCCACAGATCTGTCTATCCCTTTTATGAGTAGCGTGCACTTGCAATTTTAATTCGGTAAAAAATAGTTTGTGCACTATTATCAATAAGTCTTATATATTCTGGATTACTTGGTTTTTTGCTTGATTGCTTCCCGCAGAGTTTCGCTAAGCCACTATATATCTATATAGAATAAGCTGTCTATACTGTTTGGATTTGATAAGGGGTTTCTCGTTCAATAGCCGAAGAAAAATCGCCCTTATATATAAGATGCTTTATACGGTAATCACCCGAGTATCCGGAATAGCTGATTGAACACGAAGATTCGTGCATCAAATAAAACTACATGCTTGTATATAAATCACGTAAACGAACAAGAAAATAATCGCGTGACAAAAGTTATTCAGATGTACACTTTCGTAAAAAAAATATTAAAATCAAGTGTAAAGACAAAACTTGTAAAAGACAATCTATAATCAGGCATCTGCTGGCTCACAAAATTCTCTTGGATCAAAAAAATATTACGAAATAATTCTTAAAATACAAGGCAACAATTTTTTATGCATAAGCACTGAATTAAATTTAAAATAATAAATAATAAATGAGCTATGGAAATGAATAATTTATGACTTTTAATTACCCAAATAAGAAGTTTGTAAAAAAAAAGTCAGCATCCTCTTTATTCTTGATCATCATCATCACCAATAATTGGTAGTATGAATTGCCATGCATTTTTGGATTCTCGATGGCTTGTATTATGCATTATCATTGATGATTATGATTATTATGATCCTTGTATCATGATCTTCTTCAAGTAGCACACATCACAATAACATATTAAATATGCAGTGGCCAGCGCCATTTTGGCTCAACCATTTTTGCCGATCAAATCTTAATTGTTGGCTGGCGGCTGTCTAAGGAGGCGTGGCTACGATATAACCAACTCCGGCATATACTCTCGCGTTTTAGCCACGCGATGCACGAACGCATTTGAGGTTTTCTTATTTTACCACGATATACACATCCACAACATATCACCCTTATACCAAAGTTGTTGGTCAGGTTTTTCACCTTATGTGAATTGGTCTCGTACTTGAATCATAAAACACAACTACTGGCACACACATCACCGCCGTGAACCAGTTGCACACCATATCCAACCATTAGCCCAAGCCCAACTGCTTGTGTATTCACGGTAAAAAAATTTAAATGCAGGAAAAATTTCCATCTGAAAAATATTAAAATAGTTTGTCTTCTTATAAATTATGGCATGCACACCTAATTATATTTGGAGTATAAAAAATATTTATAAATAATATATCACAGAGTATATGATAAATGTGGAAGCTTTTCCATTTACTCTATACAATTATTTGTCAATAAGTTATAATGTTCATTGAATAAAATTGATGATCACTTTGCAGCATAAAGTACATCATGGCTGGTCAATGATAGCTGAGGTTGTGTACATATTTAAAATGCTTACATACTTTTCATTAGTACTTGCAACTTATCATTATCAATTTCTAAGTTTTTTTCTGCTGTGAATGGAAAAAAAAAGAATTCAAGTAATGATAAGTATTGAAGTACTTGAATAAATGTCAACATTTAACGGGATAATATATTAAAAGGATGTGTCGTATAATCAGATAGTATATATATATATATAAATATAAAGAAGTGTAGTAAAGTTTCAATGACCACCTTTCTCTCTCCTTCACGAAGTAATCACACGTATTACTCTGATTGGTAACAATTGGTAACAATTGACGGGCGGAACCCAAGAGTAAGTCGACTACTTGGTGGAGGTTCCGCTACTTTACTCATAATGTTTATGACCAAGAAATTTCAAAATGTTGATGTATAAAATGTGGATTGTAATTGTTTTTTTTTTTTTTCTTTATAGATACTAGTTAAATTATTGAAAATTATTTTTTATTAACTTTAAAAGATGAACGATAATTTGAAAGATTATTTTTTAAACAAAATTATTTAATTTTTTTGACAGACTGCTGATATATTTATAGAGTAAATTATTTTTGAATTCCGAATATGGATGAAAATCGATTTTATAGCTTTAAATATTTGTGAGAAACAATAAGCCTTTGGTGAAAATTTTTTTATCGTTTAGGGAGATGATGATTATTGTAACCATTTTTTAAATTTTTATATATATATAGTCGGGAATATATATTGAAAGTACTTGGCTAAATATGGAAAGACGAAAAGATAAAAAGAGTCTGGCTTTGAGCCTTTCACGCAAAACGGATATACTTTTAATGCTTATTTAGCTAACATTATGGATAGGGAAGAGAAAGAGGGAAGATAGATCCTTGTAGAAATTGAAAAAGTTGATAAATAAGGAACAGCGGATGTATAATGTGTTGTACATAATATTTGTTATAAAAAGTTAAAAAATACCGGCAACAAGGAGGCTACATTTTCAAGTTTATGGAGCACTTAATACATCCGATGGTCCATTATATCTATAGTTTTCAAGTCGCTGAGAAGTTATTACAACGTAGTTTAGTGAGTTTTTTTTACTTTTATCATATTAAACACTGTTATATCTATTGAAGTGTAAGAGTTGCATCGTTAAAAATTTAGCGTCGGATTATTGATATTTAATATCCGTGTGAAAATTTTATCCGAATAATTTTAGTGTAAAAATAATTATTTATAACTAAAGTACCGGCGAGTAATAAGGCCTAGCTAAGGGAGATTTCGAATAGAATCGAAAATATTGTATTTAATTATCGAAATGTATCATAAATTTTTTTTATAATTATAAAAGAACTTAAGCAAAATAACTCAATTATTAACAAAAAAAAAAACAATGTATGTAAATAAAAAAAAAATAAAAAAAATTGAATTGAAAAAATTCAGGCTTACCAATTAGCAATAATACAAAAAAAAACAGCTGTACTAGGACGGTTATGCGCAAGCGCCCCTGGTGGAATAAATACGTATAATGTATATATATCATTATAGACAGATATATCACCATCCATGTTAATTTTACATAGATATTTATGATTAGTTATACAGCCTTTTTCATTCTTCTATTAATTGTAGTTAAACGACACTGAGTTACCTAGCCATTCGCAATAAGAGACCTACAATTCTTTCAAAGAATTAAAAAAAAAAAAATTTGATTCAATCATTGCATTTTTTCGCAAGTTACGATATATACGGGATTCATACTTGACGGACAGGAAATTTTTAACTTCCCGTTAAGAAAATCGATGATTTTCAAAAATTTCGGGAAGTTATTGTTTTTACCCCGATTTGCGAAAATCGAAATTTCATCAGATGTCGACGTTTTGAGGTCTTAGGAAGCTATTCTGACTATTTTTAGAATGATGTCTGTGTGTGTGCGTGCGCGCGCGCGTGTGTGTGTGCGTGTGTTGTGTGTAAACTCTTTAACTTTTTAACTAATGAACCGATTTAGATGGTTAAGGCGGCAATCGAAAGAGCTCGTTGACTATCAACTTTTCTGAAAATTTCAGATCATTTGATCAAGTAGGCTGGAAAATATTGGCGAATTACGAAAAAAAAATTTTTCTTTTTTGTTTTTTATTGATTTTTCAGGAATGACTTATACGATCGACTTCAAAATCTAATCAGCTCTAGGACTTAATAAAACACGTCGATTGCCGCCTTAGCCATCTCAATCGGATAATTCGTTCGAGAGTTATCGCGGGAAATAGAAATGGTAAAAAACGGTTTTTCGCAAATATATTTGAAACAACTGAACTAAGCAATTCCAAAATCTGATCAGCTTTAGAGATCATTAAAACGCGTTGATTGCCACCTCAACCATCAAAATCGGGTCATTTTTCTAAGAAGTATCGTGGAAAAAAGAAATGGTAAAAAACTGTTTTTAGCAAATATCGTTAAAATAACGGAACCAAACGATTTTAAAATCTAATCAGCTTTTAACTTTATCAAAACGGGTCGATTGCTACTTCAAATATAAAAATCAAATCATTTGTCAATGAAATATTGTGGGAGAAAAAAATGATAAAAAACGGGTTTTTCCAAATATCTGAAACAACTGAAATATTCGATTTCAAATTTCCATCAGCTCTAGGATTCAACAAAATACGTCGATTACAACATTAAACGTCAGAATCGGTTGATTCAAAAGACATTGGCGTCAAAATGTTAATGAAATAACATTTTATGTTATTTTTTCCGGATAAGTCATAATATAATGTACTAAAATGCGTCCAAAATCATACTAACTCTTCGTCTTTATGATCTCTTTCGACCCCCATATAATTTCATCTAACTCGTTCTTTAGTTTGAATCATATTATCAACAAAAAAATTTTAAAATACAGTTTTTAATATTTTTCTCGAATATTTGATATATTATTGCTCTGGCATGAGTCAACTTATTTAAACCTTGATTTTGATCACTGACAATGATTTCTGCCTCAATACGTTTATTTCATTGAAAATAATCGGAAATAAAAATTTAAAAACTGTTTTCCATTAATGATTTTCGATTCTTAAATTTTCAAACTTTAGCATAGAACGTAACTTGTTACAGCTTGAAAAGCTCATAAAAAAAAATTGCATGCAATAAGATTTTCGAGCTCGAAAATATATTCACACTAATATTTTCAAGCTCTTTAAGCTCGAAAACAGCGGCAAGTTTTGGGGCTGGCCCGCAGGGCCAACCGACGTCCAGATTTTATTTTTACAATGCTTATGATATTGATTATAACCTTGAAAAATTAAAAAAAAAACGAAAAAAAAAAAAAAGTAATGTCTCCTTGGCGGGGAATCGAACCCCGGTCTCCCGCGTGACAGGCGGGGATACTGACCACTATACTACCAAGGACTTGACGTGACAGACTAACATCTGTGGACATACTTAAGCGTATACATGCTTATACAGAAACACAGTCGAATATACCTTAGCATATTCTTTGTGTGACGATCGGCGAGTGAACACGTGCCTCGAATTCGTGAATTAGATTACATTGCGTTCTACTAGTTAATACGACCTTGAAGTAAAGAAAGAATAAAAAACAACCGTGTAACTAAAAAAATACGTTAAGTAGTGAAGTGTAAGTGGTTGGACAAATTAATACTAGTTTTAAACTATTTTGATGTTTTTTCCGTTTTTATTGAACTAAATAAATTTTTGAAAAGTATGGAATTAATCTCCATTAAATTATCTTCAAAATAGTATGCAAAATATCTTAATTCCGTGAACTAACAAGGGTATAACAATTGAAATAGTTGCCGAAGTGAGGCAAAAAAAATTTTTCAATCGTAAAGCATACTCTGATGCTTCGCATCATGAGTCGTCCAATACTATAGGCCCAGTCTCGGTATTTTTACTCTAGAAAAACGAATTAGTGAAAATCACGAGACAATCACTATTTGGCAGTAAATAGTCACTTATTGCCAGTGAGAGTATACCACTATTGGAATTAGTGACATACTTTTCACTAATAAACTATTGACTATTTTCTACCACTATGACTATTTGCACTATTTCAAATTTAGGAGAATACAATAAGATTCTTGCTGTCTCAGCTATTTAATTTTACCACTCAATGTGACTAATGAACTATATTCACTATTGAAATATATTCACCATTTTTGCGTAAATCACAGACCCCAAGTAACACTTTCAACTAACTTATAATATTTTTTTACATATATAAGTATATGATGACTATCATTTCTTTGATATCTACTTTCTTTGGGCTGACTATTCAAAATCGCGTTCAGTATATACTGAAAAAAATGTTTTATCACGCACCAATTAAATTTTAAATTAATAAATCAATAACAATCATTAAACTAATCATCATTGACATCTTTTTCTAAATTTTACTCTAACAACACAACGATTGTTACAAACCACGTAAACCTTCAAACGCTAACGAAGTTATAAAAAAAATTCCCAAGGATACAATCAAAATAAAAGAACGACCGTAAAACAATAAACGCATCAAGATAGAACTAAGTGTATGTATATAATAAATGAGTACTAACATCAATCATAAAGATATAAAAGAAAATATATACTTGAGGTGTTGATGACTACTAACGTTCTTTGAAATAAACTGACCATAACATATCATATACAAAGCTTATAATTTTATAAAGTTTAAGTATAATATTTATAAAAAATAATAATAGCAATATTTTTTCAATGTATACAGTTTTAATAAAACGGTTGTATATATGCATTATTAGTAATATGATCTATTGATTAAATATTTAATAATTTACTATAAATATTAAAGTAAAAAGTTTATAATATATTGCTGGCCAATATTTTTATGATGTTAAATTATTATATTTAGTGATATAGATTATTTAAGAAAATGATTTTGGGAGTTTGCTGCTCGCTAGCAAGATGATGCTCAAAAAAAATTTCTTCTGAACAATAGACGCTATATATGTACACGGAAAAAAAAATTAAGTAATTTTTACGATATTTGAAAAAAAAATTACAATCCGAGAAGTAATCTTGAAACGTTAAAAAAAAATCAAAACTTGTACAAAACTCAAAGTAAAAATTACAACATATTATTTAGAATAATAATTTCTATTGATTATAAAAATTACTGCATTCAAAATAAAATTTACTAGCGACAAATAAAAATTATAATGTACCAATAATTTTTACTATTGTACTTAGTAAATATTAATTAACGCGCTTTGTGAAAGATGTATTCTGACGAGTAATTTTTACAATCCAGATAGTAATTTTTACAATCTCAAATAGTAATTTTATCTCCAGGAGTAGCAATTTGTCTTACCGACATTCTAAAATGTACAGTACCTACGTAGAATTACATTGGAGATGTAATTTTTATCAACTACGAAACAAAAATTGCGACTAAAGTGCTAACTTTTAACAATTCTAATAACAATTTATACTTTTCGTAAGATTGAACTATTTTTATATGAATAAGTACATATTGATTTTTTCCAAGCGAAAATTTAACGACGCTTCATTGTAATTATTATGATAAGTGAAAATTACAATCTAGAAAGTAATAATTGAAATAAAATATTAATTTTCCACAAATCATCGTAATTTTTTTTATGGATTGTAATTTTTTATTTGAGATAGAAAAATTTTCATTGGGATTGTAATTATTATTTAATTTTGATCTGCATTTTTCTCCGTGTATAAACAAAAGCGACGTCAAAGGATGAGTCTGCGGTCGCGAAATTACAATATGGTTAAAACGACGAGCAAGTTTGTGGATCATGTATACAAGGAAGAGAAGATGTGAGAGAAAATAACTCTCTTCACTACTTTACTCACTCGTCGTTCACTCTGTAGAATAGGCGTATGATTATATGTATTATGTGGGCCAAGATTGGTAAGGTACGTAATAAAATAATTGAAATAATCACACGCCACAAGGACGACTCACGCGCCATTAGGGACCGGCAGAGTAGAGCCTGATGCTGACCAACCGCAGAATCATTTGGGAAACGTAATCGCGAACCATAAAATATTTAACTTATTCAATACACCTTTCTTTGGTAATCTATATAATATATTTTAGTTTTTATGCATTCATTCTTTAATTAAATGAAATGAATGATTGTTGATTTAAAATAATTTAACCCAAAGTTTTTCATGTATATGTTTAGTCGATTAATAAATTTTATTATGCAGACTGTTAATTTATTGCATATAAATTTCTGCGGTTAAAATATCGGTTTTATCAATTTCTAGTGATGAAAATATAACTCTTGTTGTCATAAGGAATTTTCTTTTTTATTGTTTTTATAAAATTTGAATAATGAATATATTTAATAAATACTAAAAATTTGCAATACCTACTTCTAAAAATTATAATTAAAATAAAATTTACAAGATCACCAAATACATTTTTTTAATCATTACCTCGTCATTTATGTATGATGTGGACCATTAAGAAACTTGGAAACAAAAAATTACTAATTTCCACTTCATAAATAGATGGATTTCAACAGTCAACACCAGGTTGAGCAAAATATTTTAAAAATTTAAGGAAATATTATCTTTTAGTCTCAAGTTCCTCAAGTGGACATGTATATGACACTAAATTTAAAAAAAAAAACTTCTTTGGTAATTTATGAAAATGTTACTGTTTGCTTTCGAACTCCTCAAATAATCTACTATCTCTACGAATTTATGGTCTGGTTCAATAAATTTTACTTTAATGTCATGTATTGCATATTAAAATGCAAGTGTTTTGATTTCAAAAATTTATTACTATTTGAAGACATCGTTCTGAGTTTTGAATAAAATTAATGTTAAGAAATTACTATCAAACAAATGACAAGTATCAGAGTTTAAATTGCGTGTGTTTTTAGTCAGCGGGCAGAAACAGTATGTGTTTGTCCCCAAGGAACGAAAAAAGTTTGTTTCTGCCCGCTGACTGAAGACATTCGCATTTTACGCGGTTGCTAATATTCATTCACGACATTGGACTGAAATTATCTAGTTTTGACTGGCTGTAGACACTGAAACTTCAAGTTTCGATGCTGGTATCATGAAAAATACTTTGTTATTACATTTAAAATATTTACGTAAATGACAGCCTACGGCTCAAGCAGACAACTTCGCCCTGGTCTGAAATTATTTTATTTCATGCCTTATCACACAATATACTATAAATGGGTGTAAAACTTTAAGTGTTTAAAATTAATGCATTTGGATTTACAGTGTGTAAAGAAAGTCATAACCGATAAGTCTATAGGTTGTTAACTCCGTTCATTAGCTAGAGTTAGTAAAATAACGACGTAGATATAATTTGCAATAAATAAACGATGAATTATTTAAATAAATCCAAAGCTTCAACTTAAACAAATTAATCAGAATTGAATGTATAAAAAAAAAATGGAGTAATTTATTTATGAAAAAAAAAAAAAAATTTCCTCATTTTTTCCATAATTATTTCAACTATTATTGTTATTATTCGTAATATAAAAATGAAAAAGATTAATATTCAGTTAGAGTACATCAGACATACATATATATATGTACATGTTGAAATAATGACGAAATTAAAAACCTAAGGCGCGTCTGCAGTTTTATATCAAGACACACATTAAACACGCTCTCGATGCCATCAGACATATTTTATTCGTTTATTTAATTCACCAGCAATTTAAATATTATCCCTCACTCGAATTGTAAATAATTGCGGGTAAATTCGGAGAATTCATCGCAGACTGAATAAAACTAAAGAATACAAATAAGCCCACTTATAAAAACGAAACGCGTATAAATATTAAAAAATAATAAAAATAATGTATAAATTTTTATTGCGTATTTAATTTTTTATATTCGTTATTACCGACACTTGATTATTTACTCCATTATGGTCATCATATACGTAAATGTTAATGAGCAAAAATTAATACACAAAAAAAGAATATATCTTGACGCAAAAAATTTTTACTCGCCCCAAGAAATTTTATGCATTATAAATTAAAAATAAAAATGTTCTTGCGGCGAGAAAAAAATTTTTGCACCAAGAAATGTTTTCCAGTCTAAAGAAAATTTTTGTCTTCAATTCATAAAGCAAAATATTTCTTGCGCCAAAACATCCTTTTTTTCTGTCTATTATTTTCAACGTCATCGTATTATTTGATATCATAAACTTACTAATAAAAATTTAAAAATATAACAATAATTATTGATTGAAGATGAAAATCTAAAATAAAAATTATTATTATTTTTATTTTAGAGCAATCATATTGCGATGACCAACATGAAGAATTGTGCGTGTTTATGGTTTCCGTGAACGCGTCGCAATCAACTTCGTTTGATGACCACTTTCTACTAGATCAAACCACTACTTTAATACTTCCACGAAGCTATTTAATTTGTCTCAGTTGTTTACGTGGAATATCCATTAAATATTATTTACCAGCAATATTTAAAATACTTTATATTTATCGTTATATATTTTCATTATATTTTAAATCATCATCTTTGCTATTAAACTCTTATTAAATATTTTTTATTGAAAACTTCATGTCAGTAAAAATAAACTAATTTTTCTACGTCATAAAAATTGATTTAAAAAAAAATGATAATTTTTTTGAGTAATTTTACAAACAATTAATAGTTTTCGATTTTAATTTTTTTTCAACAAATCTATTACAATAAAAACAAAAAAAAAAAAAAAAATATGCACATGTCGAAAATTAAAAAAACTATAGATGCAAATTTTTTAATATATATTTTTTTTTAATTTATCATTTCAAAAAAATTATTAGACGTCGGTTAACTTCAGTATCATTTTTTTACACGTAATTATAAAAATTTTAAATCAAGAATCTGTCCCCTCGAAAACAAATAACTGACCTGACCTTCTTCAATAAAATCGTCAATGGATTGATCGATTCGCCTGACATACTATGAGGCTTTGGTTTTGTCTGTAATAAACCGTGTCTTAGAAGCAATCGGATAATTAACACGCTAAGATCTAATAAAAACTACATAATTAATAGACTGTACAATAGAATAGCTAACCAAGTCAACGAGTTCAATTCAGACATCGATTTTTTTGGTGAATCTTTATCAGTTTTTCAATCTAATATTAAAAAAAATTTTCCTGAATAATAAGTCAAGTTTTTTCTTTCTTCAGTCAAAAACGTCAAAGTTTAATTGAAATTAAATGTTTCTACACAGTAAAAAATATTGTGTTGAAATCAACGTTATCTGCGTTAGAAACGGTCCACACAATATTTGTATTATTTTTCAACATAGACTATTTGTGTTGAATTTCAGTACGAAATTCGAATAATATGAGAAGTAACTTCAACACTAAATGTTAATAGCGACACAAAAAAAATATTACCTTGTACATTTCATTTTTGGACCATGAATTATTTTTAGGTTATCAAAAGTGTCAAAAATTATTATTTAACATTGAACTATTTTGTGATAGTAAACATGATCCTAAAGTTAGCAGACAGTTAACAATTTTCGAATTGGTTTTTTAACAATTCAATTACGAAAAAAAAAAAAAAAATAAAAATATGCGCATGTATAAAAAAGCTACAGCTGCAATTTTTTAAATATTTTTTTTTAAACTATGCGAATCATGAAGTTTGTCACCTTTATTTTTTTGAGTCCAATTGAAAATAAATAAAACCAATTTCACAAAAATAAAAATAATAACGATAATAATTAACCAAGCAGAACTGATGCTTAATGGCGCTTCCCGCGTGAATAGAAGAAAGACATTTTTTTTAACACAATTCAATTGGCTTCAACACTTTTTTTATGTTGATTTTAAAGTAACACTTAATAAGTGTTGATAATTTCAATTTTTGTACTAGATAACACTTTTCAAGTGTTTAATAGTAGATCGATTAAAAATTTTAAATTAACATAGAGAATTGTGTTGATTTGACACAAAATAATCAACACAAAAATTTAACAGATACACAATATTTTGTACTCTGTACTTTCAAATCATAGTTTTCCTTATATTTGTAACTATATCTTGTAACCAGCTGTATATATCCGATTGGCGTACGATATCAATAAATAAATAAAAAAATATGTAGATTGAAAAAAAAATTATTGAATAAATGAAAACTTTTTTTTAAGATTAAATTTATCTGTTTTATCATTTACCTTTTTAACTGCAATTCTTCTTTAATATCTGTGGATAAAACTGAATCCTGTAAAAAAGAAATATTAAAAATAACCTCATATCTGACGTCATATTTTCTCGTGCCGTGTGTACTTGCACTGTCGAAATAGCACACACGTTGTGCCAAACATTTAATATTTATACTTACATACGCCGGTATTGATTGGATTTAAAAATCAGGTATTTTTTATAATAAACTATTTAAAATTACTTTGTCAATTCAAATGATTTAATATTTGGAGTAAAAGATTAATTATAATTCAGTTTATAATTTTAAAATTGTATTTATTATTTATAAAATAAAATTTTAGTATTTTATTTATAAGGTCATTCTTTTAATATTTCAATCATTTTTGAGAAGTAGTAAAGTGCAATTCTTGTTTTTTTTTGTCAGGCTTTTTAATTTTTATTTGCAACATCAGGTTATGTTTTTTAATCCAGTACTGGTGGAATGCAGAGAGATTTAGTTTTTAGAACTCGCCATCAGTGGGCGCTACGGTCAAGTGCCCGCGAATTTAAATTATTTGAAATTTTCATGACTAAATATTTGAATATAAACAAGAAATTTTTATCAAAAATAACTTTTTCAAAATTAAAAAAAAAATCTTTTTTTTTTTTCGTTAGGAATTTAAGTGAAATATTTATCCGTATAAATATAAAAAATGATACTGAAATTACCTGACGTCTAATAATTTTTGGAGTTTTGAAAAACGATAAATAATAAAAAAAAAATATTTGAAAAAATTGCACCTGCAGTTTTTTAAATTTTCTATATGTGCATATTTTTAGTTTTTTTTCTTTTTTAAATTTAATTGCTGAAAGAAAAAACAAAAAATTTTAGACTGTCTGCTAACTTCAGGATCATATATAAAAAGACAATTTATTTAATCTAAAAAATGATGAAATAAATTATTGATAAAAATTAATAGTAAAAAAATTTTTTATGAAATGAAGGAAAAATGAAGATAAATTTTGTGGTCAGATATAAAATATAAAACATGATAAAATATAAAATAGCCGATGAATGTTTAAAGGATAATAAAAGACGATAAAGAGGTAAATAGAGAGAAGAAAGAGAGAATTTAAGATTTGTGGGGAGAGAAGAAGCCGGTGAATCACAAGAGACGGTGGCGGATTGGCGGCCTGAGGCTCAGTTGCGGATTCTCGGCGTGATGCCGGTGATTCGTGGTCGCGGTGCCCAGTGATCAAGCCTCTGCCCGGCATATTCCTCCCCCATGTAACCTTCTTCATCGTCATCTTATTCTTATTCACATTTTTATTATTATTTAGTTATATCCTTATTGTATGCTCTTATACTATCGCGGCGGCGTACTCTTCAGTGGCTCTTCAGATCCGCCATCCTTTTCTCTGGTTACTTTAATACTTAATACTTCGCGCGGCAGCGCCCGCGGCCGCAACATCACCAGTCTTATGTATTCTCCTCGACCAGCCAACCTAACCAACCTCCACTTCTTTCTGCACGGTTTTATCGTTTGATATAACCAAGAGAAGATCCAAGCTTTTGCTCTCCGCGGTCCCCAGAGATACAAACGGTAATCTTGTGGTAAACACTGCTATCGTTCGATGCCGTACGCATTAATATAATTAGTCACCGCGAGCGCATATTCAAGCAAAACCATGCATTCAGTCAACTTTACTTTTTTATATATCCCCTAGGCATTTCACATATACTTATATCTATCCATATACATATATATGAAAAGGACGAAGATGATGATGATGATGATGAAGAAAAAAGGAATACTCTTAAGTCGTAGTCGGTACCAGTGTCTTTTAAAGATTATGGGAGGGTGGATTCGGGGCGTGCCAGAGACCGCGATCATTTTCATTTTCAGCCGTGCAAACCAGGAGCGTAAATGCGAATATATATAAATACATATGTATTAATATATATACATAGTAAACTAAATTAAAATATTAATTTATATCTGTCTATTTGTAAGTAAGAAACTGTAACTTAAAATTTTGATTAAAAATTTAATTAAAAGCGGGAAGTCATGATTTTAATTTAATGAATTTTAAAAATATTTTTAGCCCAGTAGTCATTGAGAAAAAAAATTTTAATTGGAAAAAAATTATAAAGATAAAAGTAAAGAGGTAATTTTAGTTCTTTACGCGAATGCTGTAAGTATATAAGATGAAGTTGAAGTTGAAACAATAAAAAAAAGTTACGGTAGAAATAAAGCCTTAGGCGATTAGTTTAAAATCGTAAAATGATCGCGGAAACGATTGTATCAAGTGGCAGCAGAAGCGGCAGTAATAATAAAGTGACGGCGCATATAAGAGCTAAGGCGCATCTATTCATTTACATTAATACAGTGGTATATAAGTAGATGATTTCAATGCAGAGCTGCCTGTCTTCTATATATGTATACTTATAATGCTGTAATTATCAATAATTTTCGTATTTTTAGTTTTGAATTCCTAGATAAATAGAGTACTGTCTAAATGCTTGTAGGACTGATTCGTAGGTTCCTTGCAACCATCTTGTATTCTCTAATAGTGTTTGAAATTTCCTTTGTGTCTGAAACACCCTATAATACATAGCAACTCTGATCTATAATAAACTCAGCATTATAATTGACGAATGTGCGCAGAATGCCCCCCAAGAAAGTTGAGGAGCCCGAACGGAAGCCGCTCATCGGACGAGTGGGTACGAATCTCAAGATCGGAATTGTTGGGATTCCCAATGTTGGGAAATCGACGTTTTTTAATGTCCTGACAAAGAGTCAAGCTGCTGCTGAAAATTTTCCATTTTGTACAATTGACCCTAATGAAAATAAGTATCAAGTCCGAATTTATTACTTTGGTAAAAATAACACTTAGAATTACTTTTTCTAACTATTTATATTTTTTTCGAGCACGTCGCGTACCAGTTCCAGATTCAAGGTTCGATTACTTATGCGAGTATTTCAAACCAGTTAGGTAAGTTTTAATATGTAATTTTGTATAATAATTATAATGAAATGAATAATAAATAATATAAATTGTTGTTACACGGAAAAAAATGAACTATATAAATTGAGAAACGACAAGTAATAGACTGATAGTGATCCGTAAATACTATTATTCTAAATACTCTCTAAGCATGAATAAGTTAAATAAGTGAATATTCACTAATTCTGAGTGCCAACCGAACTTTTTGAAATTAGTCTTATAAACGTATTACTCTCTTAAAATGAACCAGTGAACTAAAAATATGTAAGCGCGCGGGTACAGCAGCATCCTGTACATGAGTGTATTTAGGTGTTTTATTGTGTCAATAAGTTATTAATATTTATTTATTATCTTTATGTAATATATCAACTAAGTTTTATGTAACAATAATAATTATATGACAAAATTTTTACAAAGTATAAAAATAAATAACTGAAGTTACTTCAATAGCTAGGAGCTAACCTCAATCAAGGATAACATTTTAAAGTTAAATGTTAACTAAATAATTTATAATCATATGTAATTGTTATTAAGACTCTTTTAGTTCACTTTGTTTTTAAATAAACGTTTATAATAAATAAAATTAAGTGGAATTCACTGGTTCAACCAGTGAGCTAAGCGATCATCTTAGTCCACTGGTTGAATCAGTGAATTTCACTGGTTGAACCAGTGATCGCTCGATTCACTGGTTCAACCAGTGAAATTTCACTGGTTCATTTTAAGAGAGTATATAGACGTATTATAAAATTTATTGTTTGAAATGTTAAAATTCTCTATATTGATACACAGATTCCGGGTTATAATTTCAAATACTAATTTTTAAAGTTTATTTTTTTCTGTGTATAAAATTATCGCACTGAGTTTAAAAAAATTTGTTAGAATTTTAAGATTAATTAAACTTTAACAAAAAGAAATAGAATTATTGAAGTTTAAATATTAACAGAAAAAATATAAATTTATCAATCGATAAAATAAATATATGTAGCATATGTATGTTAAAGACTTTGTAGAGGAAACGATTCGGAATAACTGTCGTAATTTCCATACGTCTTTGCAGCGACTGCTTTTATCCAGCCGAGTAGAGATACAGCAAAGGGAGTGAGGGTCACGTTTTCACAAAACGTGATCTGCAATGTAAATTACGCCGAATTTCCTTTTCAAAATATATATATACATATACTGACACACCAAACAGAGCTTTAGTAGTACATAAATTTTACTATATATGTACAGTACTCCGGATTCTGTTCGAACACAAGAGATTGTCATGCATAAGACATTGTGACATTCGAAAATTTCTTAATGACATATTTAAATATTTGAACGTAAATAATTTTTTATTTTCATTTAGACGGTATTTCAAATTCGACATCAGACGTCCCCTCAGTAAATAAAATACCAGAAACTATAAATATTTAAATTTATTTTGAAGAATAAAAATAAAGATCAAAGGACAAAATGTATATGATAGTTTAGAGTTTACTTTAAACGCCCGATCCTCAGTTATTTAAGTTTAAAGCCACGTGTTGTAGAATCCAACAGCGCGTAATAAAAGCTGACTAATCAGCACCCATCATCCCACTGCTATGCAGTATCACTACTACTAGGTACAATACTAAAGCCAGTCTTCAAAGACTAATTGTTTAATGAGGTCGGCATTAGCATTTAAATGCATTGTCATTGCAAATTTCCCAGTCACTTTATCTCTCTTATTGCATTTAAACATTACACTTACTCTCTCTTATTTTACAACACCCTTAATCTAGGCCACACGTGAACTCAGCCCTTTGATCCGTAATTCAAAAGTAACCCCTAGTATGAGTTTATGTGATGACATTAAAATTTAATGACTATGAGAATTAATTTAACCCATTGGGTACTTTGTCAAATAATTATTATTTTTTTTACTTCTGTGTTATATTAATTAATTAATTTATTTTTTTCTGTGGTAATTTTGCAGCAAAGTTCCGGCATTTTTAAATGTCGTTGATATTGCTGGGCTCGTCAAGGGTGCGGCTGAAGGACAGGGTTTAGGAAATGCATTTCTTTCTCATATTAATGCTTGTGATGCAATTTATCATTTGTGCAGTAAGTTATTTTTTTAATTTAATATATACATTTTTCAATTTTCAATAATAATAAAACCAAAAATAGCTTGGACAGAAATTATATAAAAATATTTTTTGTTTTTCATATTTTCACTTAAGTCAATTGTATATTATTACATTTTATATTTTTAAATCGATGGTTGGTTTAATATCAAGATTCTGTTAAATTTAATTGAATTCAATTAAAATATTTTTGATGAACTTGAAAAACTATAAATTTTTAAAAATTTATTAATTTGTGGGAAATAATAGGAACAAATTGATTCAGAAATTTCTAAAATTTTTTTCATAAAAAATTATGAAATATTTTTCAAAATTATGATTTCATGTAAATTTCTACACTGTAAAAATCGGGAGTGAATTCGGAGTGATTAAGGATTTTATTTAAACCCAAATTCACTCGAACTTTCGGAGTTTAAAAAAAAAATCAGTCCGTAAATCGGAGTTTCAGAGTTTCAGAAAACATCACTTCGCTTACGAAGTAAAAAGGAATTTGTCTCTTCAGCGGAGTGATTTCAGAGTGAACTGGATTTTATTTACATCCGCATTTACTCCAATTCAGTCCGGCAATCATTCGCACAGCAGTCACTCCGAATCTACTCCGGCTTTAATCCACGTTCACTCTGAAAATTTTTTACAGTGGACAAAATAATTTTTTTAATTCAGAAAAAAATCTGCGACCACTTCTTTTATTTATTATTATTATTATTATTATTTTTTTTTTTTTTTTTTAGTAAAATAATTCTGAATTGGTAATAAAATAAGCTTTGCAAGAACAAAAATTTAATGGGTTATAAATGGGTTTTTTAATTATTCCTAATTAAAAAATTTTTAAATATTTTTCAAACTATCAATAGTTTATACCATCCCCTGTAATTATATTTAAAATTACGTAAAATAACGTTTAAATTGAATAAAAAAATTTTTTTTTATAAAAATGAATATTTTTTTTTTTACGGAAATAATGTAAAGTAGTAATTATTCAATTATATTACAATTACAGCATATAATTATTAATGTAGACTGCAATTTGTCATACACAGTCGATATTGATCGTTTTCATAAATAACAAGATTGTCTCTTTACAATTCTCATGTGAAAACTTTGTGCACGATCGTCCTCGTCGACAATGCACAAGGGTCGTCGACGTTTAGACGCGACATATTCACCCCTCGACTTGCATTACGTGTATTTCCGTACTGTACATTCATGAACTTTAATGCACATCACAAGGAAATATATTTGCTTATTGAAATAACGGGTTATTAGTGTCTACTCGCGGAATTATACTGGGTAAAAAAAAAAGTATAAATACGACAGCGGAAAACGTGTCGAGTAATTGAATTAGAGAGTCAATAACGGTTGCGTGTCACTTAGACGCCTAATTGTCGTGGTTACACGATCGAGTCTCTTGTGCGTGATGTTTTCTCCTCGACTCCGTTATTTGTATCCATTTGTAAATTTTTTTATCTTTTATTTTTTGTCTATTGTAAATATTCATTACGTTATTTTATAACTCATTAAAGCTACTACTTTATTTTTATTACACCACATTCAAATAAATAAATGCTACCAAGAAGCTCAATTCCTCTAACGACCAGAAATTCAGAAATATCAATAATTTTATTTCCGTTTGTTTATTAAAATTATTTATTTAGGAGCTTTCGAAGACGATGATGTGACCCATATTGAGGGTGAAGTAAACCCAGTAAGAGATCTAGAGATTATTTGCGAAGAGCTACGGCTCAAAGACGTCGAAATGCTGAATGGTCATCTCGAAAAATTAGAAAAATTAGTCGTACGTGGTAATGACAAGAAACTTAAGCCTGAATACGTAAGTTTACTGAATTTTTATCATATATAATATTATGTCCGCTACAATTCTTTAATTTAGTAACTTATGCTGACGACCTTATCAAAAAAATCTATGTGGGATCGCATGGGAACCCATAGGAATCCATGTAGAAAAGTATGGATTTATGTAAGAATCCATGTGGAAACCCATAGGGCATTCATATGGGAAATCCACATAGGAAACTGGGTACCTGGACTCCCATTTCCTAACTTGAATATATGGATTTTGTGGAAAATTCATATGGGAATCTGGGTTTCTGTATAAGTAATTTCTATAGAATTTGGGGTTAGAACAGATTAATATTCCTATAGTAAACTATATAGGAATCCATCCGAAAACGCCATGTGGGAACCCAAGTAGGAATCTAGATTGGATTCCCATATGGATTTTTTTGATAGGGGAAGTTCATTTTGTTACATACAATGTATTATTTATGTTAATCATTTGTTAATCAGCTAAATATATCACATGATTTATTTAAAAATTGTACATTTTTTTTTATTACACTGTAAAAAATTAGTGGAGTGAATGTGAAGTTAATCCAGAGTGAATTCGAAGTGGTTGATTGCTTATTTAGTAAATTCCCTCAGAGTAAATTCACTCCGAAGGGATGTTTAATTTAATACTGAAAATCCGGTCCGGAGTAAAATTCACTTCTAAAAAGTGTTTATTTTAATATTAAAACTTCGAATCAGAGTGAATGCAGATTGAAATAAAATTCAGATCACTCCGAAATCACTCCCAATTTTTACAGTGTAAAATTCAAATTTAATTTATTAATAACAGGTTTATTATTTTTGCTTTTAGACCTCTATTTTTTTTAAACTGAATACCAAACAAAATAATTATATTCTAAAATGATTTAACAAAAAAAAAAAAAAATAAAATACAGTTTTAGTCTCAAAGTCCAATTCAAATGTAATGTCGGTAAATCACGAATAAAATATCCAATCGTATCTCGGGGAAAAAAAAAAACAACTAAATACTTAGTATATTGCTTCCGAATTTCCTCTCAAACAACAAGTTCCTTAATCGATTGAAGATATTAAGGCGCGCGAAATAACTTTTTACGGGATTAAGAGCTCAAGGGTAGCATTCATCGCTTTCCGGAACGAGTAAATAAAAATCTAAGCGCTGCTTCCATACCAATCAACTTTAAGAATATATTTTTTACCTTGCACTAGTAATTTATATCAAAGTTTTCGACAAAACTTTTTTTTAAATTTGTATATAAATATATGGTACTTGAAGATAGTTAACGCTTTTTTAACTTGCCCTACCTCACAGTCTTGCACGCTCAGTTAAATCGGTACTTTATAAAGATAATGACACTTACTCAACTGTGAAGAATTGCATGTCGACAATAAGCTCAATATATGTACGAATATATACGAGAGTTTATTATCATAATAGCTAATGTAACTTGAATTGTAAAATCGATCGAGATCAATTTATTATTTTTTTTAACTACCAAACTATTTAAATAAATTCGCATTTAAATGCACTAATAAAATTAAATTATAATAATTATTTATTTATTATAGGATACACTTTTAAAAGTTAAAACAGTTTTGGTAGAGGAAAAAAACCAAGTCAGATTCGCTGATTGGAGCGTTAACGATGTATGTATTTTCAAATTAACAAAAATATTAATTTCAATTAATTCAAAACTTACATCATTGCCTTATTAATAAATATTTTAGATCGATGTACTCAACAAATATTTGTTCTTGACTTCCAAGCCAGTAATTTACTTAGTGAATCTCTCGGAAAAGGATTACATTCGCAAGAAAAATAAATGGTTTGTAAAAAAAAAAAATATTTATGATATACTTTTTCTATTTACTTTTTTTTTCGTGTATAAAATTTTATATGTTGTCTCTGTGTAATCGATATGCAACGCATAGAGGTTTATTTAATATTTTTACTGCCCTATTACTATTTATATACATATATAAATGCGTTTTGCCGTCATGAAAGCTTTGTAAGCTGAAACCGCGTGAGTACACTGTTGTAAATGCATTCACGGAACAATTTTAAACGCTCGCGTCGTATTTTACATAGAATACTGGCGTTATTGGTTTCCAACGAAACAGAAAAATATGTCGTGCTTTCGTTCTTCATGCATTCATGTTTCACACTATCTAGCTGTACATATAATATTGTATACTGTACAATCTACTGATATCACGCTCGTTTATTGTAAAATTTCAAACTCAAACGAGAGTACTCAATATAATAATAATAATAATAATAATAATAATTATTATTATTATTATTATTATTATTATTATTATTATTATTATTATTATTATTATTATTATTATTATTATTATTATTATTATTTCGTTGAATTTATTGAAACGATCAGACTTTTATATTATTTAAATGAAGGAACAACGGCTTTACTGATCTGCTTAATTGACATCATTTTATTATTTTTGAGAGTAACGTTTCGTTAATAGTAATTAACATCATCAAACTCATATCTATGTAATTAATTACAATTAAAATTTGTTTAATTATAATATAAAAATGTGTATAAAAAATATCGACGTTCTAATTAACAAATTGTCTAACTCTATTTCAGAAAATCCTCCATTTATGCGAAAAAAAAGTAATTTAAAAATTTTTTTTTCATCTAAAAATTAATTCCATATCTAGTATATGTATAATATTTTTGTCTAGGTTACTCGAATAAAATTTTTCTGACTATTACTATCTAAAAATTGCATAAAATCACCTACTAAAAAATATTAAGTTAGACAATTTACTAATTAGAACTTGTATAATTTTTTTGATGTTAATTATAATAATACTTTAACAATTATTGCAAGAATTTTATTAACCGTTACGTTATTTAAGTAAAGTCTTAATTTAGATTTAGTTGTTGTAAGTGTTATTAATTTTTCTATCAGTATTTTGATAAGTTGAGAAGTTTTTTTATCCATTATTATTATCTCATTTGTTTAATAATTATTAAAGCGATACCTTGATATTAAAGAATAAAAAAGTCAATAATTAACAACTACTGAATAACAGCGTGGTTGCAATAAAAATATTATAATATTTACTGATATACCTAATCTTATATATTTTTTATACACATATTTAAATTATAATTAAACAAATTTTCGTTATAATTAATTATATAGATATGGGCCTGATGATGTTAATTGCCATTAACGAAACTTTATCCGCAAAAATTATAAAATGATGTCAATTAAGGAGATCAGTAAAGCCGTTTTTACTTCATTTAAATATTATTATTATTATTTTGATAAAATGATTACAATAAGAGAACTGAATCAGTGTCGCTGTAACAGTGAATTTTATTTATTCATTACGTATTTAGAAAGCTGGTTATTTTTAAAAATAATAATAGTAGTGTGACATTTCGATGACGTTATCGTTATGGTCTTTTATGTCATTTAATAGTTTTATATTTAATATATCATATTTTTGGCTTTATTCATGTAAATTATTTTCAGATGAGCAATCATGTATTTTAGTTGAATCGTTTTTTTTTTTAATTTCAAATTTGTAGAAAACTATTGAAAATAAGATAATTTCAAATACTGGCTTTATATGATCTAATTATCGCTATTTAGTGGCGGATAAAATTTTTAAACATTTAAGCGATAGGGGAGGGGGGGGCAAAAGGGGATAAGGTAGGCAAAACGGGGTACCCTCAAAAGTTTATAAAAAAAAAATTTTATCTTTTAAATGGTTTTTAAACATTCCAAAATCACTTTTGTAAATATAATTGAGCGTTGTTTTGAATTTTTTTTGTTAAACTTTTTCAAAAATCAATTGTCAGTTGAAAAATATTAATGACTTTTATTTTATGATAAAAACTATTAAAAATTTGTTTTTCTTCTTTTGTATCCAATAATCATGCAAAATATAATTTTTCTTCATGTAAATTTCTTGCAAAAAAGTGTAACAATCAAATTCATGAAAAATCCAGAAATTTTTTTTTATCTTTTTTAGGGGGTACCCCATTTTGCCCGCAAAAATGAAATTTTTTTTTTTTTAACGGTGACTGAAAATTTTTTCTATTTACTTTGAATATCATTAGAAAAAAAAAATTTAGTGTATTTGAGTCCTCGAAAACTTGGTATTTCCTTAAGTACCCCGTTTTGCCCCTCCCGCCCCTATATCATTTATTTTGTACTCTTATAAAATTATTATATTAATTATTTATATTTTTAAAATGATAAATTGATATTTTTGTATTATAATGAACGCAAGTAATAATTAATTATTATTAATATTACATTTAAACAGGCTTATAAAAATAAAAGAATGGGTAGACAAAAATGATCCTGGTGCAACATTGATACCTTTTAGCGGTGTTTTTGAGAACAAAGTATTCGACATGGACGACGCTGAACGCGCAAAGTACTTTGAAGAATCAAAAGTTACGAGGTGAGTCATTAAAAGTACTTAAACGCAAGCGTAAAAAATAAAAAATTAACAAGACAATTTAAAAGTTTGATGGCCGCAAAATGCTCAGTAAAATTATTTTTCTTCCATAAATTATAATAGATAGAAACACATATATATATGGGTTCCCACGAAATTTTTCAAGCAAAGTTTCTTCTAAGTGAACACCGTCTTCGTCGTACATACACTGTCGGCTTAGTTGAATAATGGAAGGGTTCCCCTATACTCTTGTTCTCAGATGATGTCTAGACTTATATATCCCTCTCGTTGAGAATCTATAAAACCGGCATCTTTAACTCACTCGCCAAGAAGAAGCATTATATTTTTTAACGTCGTGTTATTCAAATTCTTGTTAAATTGCATAAAAACCTCGGGTGGTTCGCGATGAAAGCTATAATAATAAGTTTAATACCGTCTCTGAATCATCCACATTGGGTCATCTATAGCTAGAGGGTTGTAATGTACAGCGACTTGTTTTACTTATTCCCCTTTCCTTTTTTAAAGTCTTGTATAATTTTTTTTTTTTTCTGTTACCATTATTATTATCTCCTTCATGAGTAAATGGTCGATCGAATTCTCAACGTAACTGACCATTTCGATTGAAAATATGGGTCAAAATACTATTACAGTTTAAGTTTAAAAATAATTATAAAATTGATTCGAAGAAGTAGTTTAACAAATTAACAACCTAAATTTCTATATTCGTCATCTATTATTATTTGTTTTTTGTTTTACATTTTAAACTTTATTAAACAAAATACGGAAATTGATACCAATGACGGTTCGATTTAAGTCTTGGAATAAAATAAAACCAAAAGAATAAATATTATTTTTTAGTTCAGATGCCTACTGATGACCTGAAAAGTTATTCTATGACTAAGACAACAATAACTAGTAATCATAAGACTGAAATGATTTTATTTTAGAGACCGCAAGATCACTGGGTTGCCCATTCACCCTCAAATACTACTAATTCCCCGCGCGATTCAAAAACCTCTAGTCAGAATGATAAAATTGTGCAGTATTAAGTCGTTCGTTTTATGTGTATTCTCTGAAGTCCCGAAGTCTAAAGGTCCGCATTCAATTACTCTCTTCCTCTCTCTTAAGATATTTATTTTTTGTTACTTTTCGCTCCCTTTCACTCTCACTATCTTTCTCCGTAGGGTGTATACCCTGTCATTAAAGGATGTTTAGTCCAGACAATCATACTTCACGGTCGCGCAGTTCGCTTTTTAAACTATTGCTCAGTTCTTTTACAATAGACTTTTACCAGTTGAACAGCCTTAGAATAAAATTTTTTATGTCATCACCACTGATCTTCATTTTTAATTTCGTACTTTTACTATAAGCGAACTGTAATAAAAATTTAACCTGATGAGAAACTGGTCTTTCTTTTAACATTTTTATTTTATTTATATTTACTAGTAGATATTTAATATTTTAAAAACATCCTTGATGAAAAAACGATTGCTGACATTTAATTTTTACAGCGCACTTGAAAAAATAATTGTTCAGGGTTACAAAGCCTTGCAATTGCAGTACTTCTTCACTGCTGGTCATGATGAAGTTAAAGCTTGGTCAATTCAGGTACTATATATATTTTTTTTTATTTGTGAATAATAATAATAATAATTTTAATTCTTACTATTATTATATTTTCAATTTTTTAAATTTTGTTAGCTTAATTATTTATTTATTGTTACCGTCTACACACTGTAAAAAAATGGGAATGAATTCGAAGTGATTACGGATTTCATTTAAATCCGAATTCACTCGGAGATCCGAAGTTTCAGAAAACAATTACTCCGCATACGGAGTTTATTTTTTCGGCAGAGTGATTTCGGAGTGAACTGGATTTTATTTAAATTCGCATTCACTCCGATTCGGAGTTTTGATATTTAAATAAAAACCCCTTCGAAGTGAATTTTATTCCAAGAGAATTAAATAAATAAACAGTCATCCACTTCGAATTCACTCCAGATTTAATCCGCGTTCACTCCGCAAATTTTTACAGCGCATTTTTCAAAACTTAAAATTATTAATGAAATATTAACGCCATTCAGACAGTATCCCCCACTTTTTAAAAATTTTCAATGACTTTTAACTGTCATAAGCGTATCAAAATTTTATCAATTAATTAAAAGAGAAGTAAAGGATTAATTGATAAAAAGCAATTTCGCTGAGATATAGATTTAAAAAAAAATTATTTACAGTTGACATCAATTGGAAGTCAAACAAAATTTGTTGAATAAATTTCGGTAAAATCTTCATTTCAATTTTATAATTCGAATTTTCAAGTTTTGTAGGCTAAAATTTATTAAACAAATTTCGTTTAACTCCTAATTGATAACAACTGTAAGTAATTTTTTAAAAATTCTATATCTCAACGAAATTACGACTACGTTGTCCTTTTTTCAATTAAGGTTTTAATTTTTTTTAATTAATTGACAAAATTTTAATACGGTTATGACAGTTGAAAGTCATTGCATATTTTTAAAAAATGAGGGGCGTGTCTGCGAATGTCTTTAAAGAAAAAAGTTTATTTAATTTTAATAATTTATTAATTAACAGAAAGGAACAAAAGCGCCTCAAGCAGCCGGCAGAATCCATACCGACTTCGAAAAAGGTTTTATCATGGCCGAAGTAATGAAGTTTGAAGACTTCAAAAATGAAGGCTCTGAAGCTGCGGTCAAGGTACTCTATTATAAAAAACCAAATATAATATTTACATGATATCATACAGAGATAAAATATATAATTATAAATATATATCTATCGTTTATCGTTACAGGCAGCAGGAAAGTACAGGCAACAGGGTAGACATTATGTCGTCGACGACGGTGATATTATACTGTTTAAATTTAACGCCGGTGCTGGATTGAAAGATCCCAAGAAAAAATGATACCACTCTTTGATATGCATATTTATATCACACATAAATAATTACTATTTTCAATTAATTGAAAATCGCAAGTGTATCAGTAGATTTTTTTAATGTCCGCTATTTTTACTGAATACAAATTTGTCATTTAAATATTTCAATTGTTATTATTTTTTTTGTTTACCAATCGAGCCTTTACAGTCATTGATAATAAATTTTTTTCCAACCACTATTACTGTCATTTGAATTTTTTTAATCAAGAAAATCCCAGTAATCGTATCACTAGTGTTATCTACCGGGATTTTTATGAACTTGTCATTATGTCATTGATAACAAAACTCACTTGATACGAAGCCAATTATAATTATTATTATTATTATTATTACTATCAATATTAATTGAGCTACCAGCTGTTAGAATGACGATACAAATATCAAAATGCTAAGATTTTACTTCAGTTGGATACGTAACAGAAACGCGTGCACGTTTTTGACTACACGTAATTATTTAACATGTCTTCGTATTAAATTATTTTTATTGTAAATTATTCTGTACATAATGAGCGCTAAAATAAAATGGATTTATTTGGCGGCATTTTTAGTAAGTAATTTAAATATTTAAAATAAAATATATTAATATATGTGTCAATGGATGGTAAATAAATAATAAAAATAATTTTTACAGGATTTATTTGCAGTTAGTTTGATATTACCATCAATGGCGGCCCATTTAAAATCATTGGGTGCTTCTTACTTTATGATAGGAATGATGACTTCAATTTATGCTTCCACTCAATTATTAAGCGGTCCGATAATTGTAAATATAAATGATATATTAATACAGGGTGGCCACAAACCGGGAAATATTATGGAAATGTCAGGGAATTTCAAAAAGTCGTTGGGAATTTAATTGCGACAGTTAAAAATTTAAAAAATTTTCAATAATACACTAATCACAAAAATTAAGGGATATTAAAAAAATTAGAAATTTTTTAATTGATTTTTAACAGACTGTAACTCGAAGGAAAATAGTCGTATAAAAAAAAACAAAAAAGACAAATTGTAGCTTTAAATGTCTAGTTTTTAGATCTGATATTGAAATTTTTTATTATGCACGGTCCCGGAGTAATCCTAATAAAACCAAAAAACGAATCGTCAAAGTGTAAAAACATGCGTGTGTTAAAATTCTGAGTGTTGAATTTTTAACACTTGTGTGTCAATTTAACACACAGTATTTATCTTGTTTAAACTGTCGCAATCGATTGATTTTTTAACACACAAGAATGTCACTTCATTCGAAAGTAACACTTTTTATATATTACTGTCAAATCAACACAAAATATGTTAAAAATAATCTTGACCATCATAAAAGAATTCTTAGAAAATTTTTATTTTTAACGTATACGTGTGTAACTTTTTTAATACTCACAACATGTTAAAGTAACATAAATAAGTGTAAAACGTTCGCTTTACACACGATATGTGTAGATTTTGACGAATCCTTTTTTACTGTGGGTCTACGGGCTTCAATAAATTTTTTTCGATAATTATCATTGACTTTTATCACTCCGGAGCCGTACATAATAAAAAAACTTCAAGACCAGATCAGAAAATCAGACACTTAAAGCTACAATTTCTTTTTTGTTTTTGTTGTATGACTATTTTTTTTCGAGTTCCAACCTGTTGAAAATCACTTTTAATATTCTTAAATTTTTGTGACTAGTGTATTTTGAATTTATTTTAATCATAAAATCTCTGATTAAAAATTTTATTTATTGTATTTTTCAGTTGGGATCATTGTTGTATTTACATATTTTTAACATCGAATAATAAAAAGTAGGCCATATTAATTTATTTTATTGACTTTTTTTTTTAGTTTCTCGCATGATTTAATCATCAAATTTAATTATTGAATTATCTTAATAATGTGGATAAAATTTCTGAATCAGGGAAAAATGTGAATAACTTTACTGGAAAACCGGGAAATATCAGGGAATTGTGAAATCATTTCTGTGTGGCCACCCTGTTAATAATGACTTTGATGTTTATTATTGTAAACTTATTACATAAAATTTTTTAGGGCAGCTGGAGTGATAAAATCGGCAGGCAAAAACTCTTTGTAATAACTTATTTAATTGTTGGTTGCTGCTATCCACTAATTGGATTCATCAATTCCTTTTATATTATTTTACTATTGAGGGCTACTATTGGTAAAATAAATTAATATTTTATTCTAATTGTTTCGAGTGGAATAATTTTATATTTTTATTCTTATGTATAGGTATTTTTAAACATGGGCAAGTATTAATTCGGACAATAGTTACTGATCAAATACCAATAGATAATCAGTCTTTATTATTTGGACATCTAAAATCAATAGCGGGAGTGAGTTTTACTCTTGGTCCAGCAATTGGCGGTCATCTGTCTGAACTAGATAAAGGATTTAGTTACGTCGCTTGCTGTACTGGTTTTCTATTAACATTAAATAGTGGTTTGTATTATAATATATATTTTTTATAGAATTTTCTAGAAAATTTTATATTGATTTCCATAAAAAATCTTTAGAATCTTTGGTAAAGTTTTTTACGACAAGACATTTTTTCGAATTAATTAAAAATTCTTTAATCCTACTGAGTAATTAGAGATTACATAACAATATTTGTTTAAAAAAATTAAAATAACAGTTTAGTATGACGACTAATCATATTGTTGCATATCAACTGCCTCATTTTCAAGATATTGCATCTGAATAAATTTGAAAATACAATATTTTTGACAATTGATGCCTCCGTTGATAATTTTTGACTTTTTTCTTCTATTTACGTCTTTTAATGATAGAATATCAATCAATATACATACTAAATGACATCATTTTGAGCAACAGAAAAATAGGCAGTGTTAAATGTCTACTTCTAACATCGCTACTCAAGGGAAATAGTTATAACTCTTTTCAAATATTTTTTAACTCAACTACAGCTCTACTCAAAAGGAATTGCTATTTTATCGATAGACTAAAATACGTGAGTCTAGTTGAAGCTGAGTTAAAATATATTTGAGTAGAGTTGAGGCTGAGTAAAGAAGTAAATGAGTAGAGTTATAAGCATTTCCCTTGAATAGAGATGTTGTGAGTAGACATGTAACACTGCCAAAAAAAAAATTTGATGCCACTTGGAAACGATCAAGCGCGTATTTTTAATTTTTATTTCAAATTTTCATATTAACCCACAATTTGGTCCCAAGTAAGGTACCCGCGGGTAATAAGGCCTAAGTGACAGAAATGATATTTAAAATAACCACCTTCGCTAAAGACTACTCTAGTAGAAGGGTCTTGCATATAGATGTTACGAAAAGTTTATAGAGTCCCAATACCACGTTCCCTGTCTTCTATATTTCATCATCCGTCATATGATGTCGTAGCGCAGAAGAAATCATAAAAAACAATCTAGTCTTCTGACTCTTGAAAAAGAAATTGATGATAGTTTTAAGTGCTGCTGAACAAAACAATCTAGTCTTCTGTCCTTAAAAAAGTATTGTTGCTAACTTTAAGTAATGATTCATCTCTAATACCAATTTTATCAAGTATAATTAAACTATTCCAGTTTGTTTAACCTGTAGGCTTTATTACCCTACCGTAGAAAAATAAGGCCTATTCGAATGGTTTTTGTAAAAGTTCAATTTTTTGTTCGTTTGTGGTATAAATTACCAGTACTTCATTATATTTTATGGCTAATGTATTGAAATAAAGATTTATGATACATTTCGATAATTAAATGCAATATTTTCGATTCTATTCGAAATCTCCCTTAGCTAGGTCTTATTACCCGCCGGTACCTTACATCCAATGACTTTTCAATAAGATTTTTCAACAAATTCTGTCTTAAACTGACCCTGTATAAAGTAAAAGACCCTGTTATTGACCCTGGCCCAGTTTCTGACCTTTTCAACTTTTTTCTTATTTACTTAAAAAACTATAACTTTAAAAAGAAAAATAATTTTTTCTTAATTTATTGTAATTTATTCTGAGTCTAATTAATGGCAATTTAAAAAACATAGAAAATATTAACTGAATAAAAAAAAATATTTTAGCCATAAGTGGCTGAGGAAGCCATTTTTGAAGTAGAGTCTAAACAGTTTACGTTAGGAGGTACGACGATTGAATCTGTGCACTAATTATCATGTAAGTAAAAAAATTTAACTAAAAATAGATGGATAGATCAATATTTAATTAAAATCTATTTTAATACATTTATAAAACATATTAAAATGAGTTTTGTTGTTGAAATTTGAGGGGCAATAACTAGGCTCAATTTTAAAGGTATGCTGGAGTTGTTGGCCCCTAAAATTCTAACTTACTGCGAGCGAGATTATCTGTTTAATTACATGTCTATAAAATGTAAAAATATCGATATTTATGGTTTTCTTAAATTATTTTCTACTATTATTCATAATACAGTGATAACTTAACATTTAATATTCATTTTTAAAAATAAAAGATGATAATTAGATCTTGAAAATACATATTCTTGGAGTGATGAAATTATTGTAAAAATAATTTCAATTTCGATAGTATTTAAATTGTTATGACTCTTTTAGTTAAATAATGTTTTTATTATGACAAAATTAATTTTTTTATTGTTTTTTTATTCAAGAGTTTAAAAAAAAAGTCAACTACGATGAAAAATAATGAGAACAGGCGCTAGCCAAAGTGATTTTAATTATTTATATTTTAGATATTGAAAAACTATGTTCTTGTTATAATAAATATTTCATTTCTTTATCTAAATAATAATTTTAGTTTATTGAAACTTTATAAGTACTTCATAACCTAATCATGGTTTGTGTAATTTGAGGTTCAGAAACTAGTCCACTGTGAGGGTCAGAAACTGTGACCTGAAAAATTCTGAGGGTCAGAAACTGAGTCTTTGAATGTCTATTTTTAAAACGTCAATTTAAATTATTAATTCAATTCAAATAATCATTTTACGCGCATGACTTTATTTGTCAAATCATAAACTAACCGATAGAATTATTATTTTTCTCATTAAATTAAAGCTTACATTAATTATTATAGTATAAATCCAAAAAGGGCACTCTAAAAAGATCAGAAACTGGGTCCCTTACCTCATACCACAAATATAAAAACAGTTTATCAATTGTTACCTTTCAAAACAGCTAGAAATATTTGCATTGATATTTTTCATATTGAATTTTATAACATAAAATTTGATCAGTTATGACACTAAAAAACTCGAATTTATTTCAGTAATTGGATACTTATACTTAGAAGATGTACAGGATGAAAATGCAGCGTCTAAGCAGTACAAAGACGAACGTAAAAAAGAATCTAAATCGCTGCGAGAAGAAATTTCCGAAGCAATCCGCAGCCTTGCGGAAGTTAATTGGCGCCTGTTTGGTCAAGTTTTTACATTAAAGTTCATTCTCGATGTGTCAGCCGGCGTTTATCACTCAAATTATAGTATAAAAATACAAGAACGTTTTAGCATAACACCAAAAATATCTGGCTACACAATAGCTTTTCAAAGTTTTGTTGGTGTTATCACCGGTTTGTTCGTCGCAAACATTAATGATAAATTATACAAAACAGATGTTGATTATAAAAAACGTAATACTCATGGTTTTATATTAATGGCTATTGGATACTTGGGAATTTATTTTGCAACCAGCTTAAGTGTATTTCTTTTATGGACAGTAGTTTTAAAAACAAGTCACATGTTTATGCGCATAATATTGACAGACATGTTGATGCGTAAGTGTCCGTCTTCACAAACTGGTTCAGTTGCTGGTACATCCAATAGTGTTTCAAATTTCGCGCGTTTAATTACTCCAGTTCTTGCTGGAATTTTTGAAGATACTTGGGGTACCAACAGCGCCAACTTCTTGGCTGCTGTTATTGCAAGTATTGGAATTTTAGTATCATTAAATATAAAAAAAAATCATTCAAAAACTCAATAGATAAATTTTTTTTAATTACATTGTTAATAACTTATATTTTTAAATAAGCTATTGTAAATATCTTTACATAGAAATTAAATAAATTGATAAATTAAATACTCAATAAATGTCTAATTTTATTTACATTTTAAGTCTAAAGTTATTTTTTTACAATATAAATTAATTACACTGATAAATGTAATGTAATTATGATAATTATTATTGGAGTATGTAGAAGTTTTTGTAAATAGTTGCGTTAATGTCTTATTGTTTGAACTTCAACATGCTTTGTTTTCTATTAGTTTCTTCAACAAGAGCTTCGTAAAGTTCTTTACCTTTAAAATCTTGATATAGAGCCTTTTCAGCGCGAACTTTTTCAAGGTCCTCAGCAAATGTACCTGGTGCATTGAACCAGTGGAATAATACTACGGGAAATCCGATGTACATCGCCATTTTTGCTATTTCCATTTGCCATACACCCATTTTGTGTCTGTAATTGTTTATTATTAATTAATCTCAATAATCAAAGGGATTGACGGCAATGCTATAGACTCATATTAGTCAGGTTTGATCACATTTAATTATATATAAGCCTACATACGAATATATATGTCCATATATAATTATAAATTAGGAGTGTGCGAATCGAATAACTCGAAACTTTTTGAATTATTCGTCAACTTTAGAATTATCCAATAGGTTTGAATTATTTGTAACTTTAAATCGAGAAAATTCTGAACGGCTTTCAGATATTCAATTTTTATTTAATAGAGAGCTTATTTTTAAAGTAACCAAAAATAATTTTTTCGTAGGTTCGTGTCTGAGCTCTAGTTATACCTCTGACAAAAATTTGAATTATTGGAAAAAATATTATAATTTTGAGTGGTTCAAAATAAAATTTACGAATAATTCGATTGAAAGTTCGAACTATTATATATTCTCCATATATAATGAGTGTGAATGAAGTAGACATCAGACAAATTTAAAATTATAAATAAATAGAGTAAATAATTAAAAAAATAATATTTATAAAAAATGCACTTATTAATTTCAAAATTTTTTAAATGCGCGTTTTTTTTTAAATTTAATTTTATTAATTATTTACCCTATTTATTAATAATTTAAAATTTGATGTCTGCTATATTCTTACTCAATTTCCCAAGTAGCACACTTGCCTTTGAGACATCTATAAGATATCAGTTTTTAGGCTACTTTTTGACATATCGATAAGGCACCAATATTTTGACAAAACGATCAAAAATTTATGTCGACGAAAAAATAACTACTTAAAAGACTTAAGACAAGTGACGACAAAAAGTAAATTACAAATAGTAGTCAAATAAGACATCTAAATGACTTTAATTGAAATAAGACAGGAAAAGCAATACAAATTTTCTCTGTCTCCGGAACCAACATTTGCATGTCGTATTTATACCAAAAAAAGTGACTGAGACAAAAAAAAATATGTCTTATCCTTTTAAAAGACACCTTAAAGTTGACTGTGCTACTTCGATTATTAAAATATTTTTTTTAGTTATAATAATTTATCGCTTCGAAAAAATCAAAAAATTATGATGAGTGTGAATGTAGCAGACATCAGACAAATTTAAAATTATCAATAAATAGAGTAAATAATTAATAAAATAAAATTTTTTAAAATTTAAAAATTAATGTGCATTTTTTTTAAATTTTATTTTATTAATTATTTACTCTATTTATTGATAATTTTAAATTTGTCTTATGTCTGCTACATTCACACTCATAAATTATTAGATGTCAGTTTACTTCACTATCATCAATGTATTTATCAATAAAAATTAGAGTATTAAAATCGAATTGATTACTGCGACAAATTTCGACAGCATAGAAATCATATTTTTAAAATAAAATGTCATTTGCAAGTATGTTAATTGATAAGAAATTAAAATATAAACAGATAATTAAATACATACCAAATATAAATATGAAAAAAATATATTTTGCGATATAAAATGCAATATTTTATATAATAAAATTAAAAATTAAGATTATACCTATTTGTTTGGTAATGTAATAAATAGGTAAATATTCCGCACTTGGTATTTCGTCATATGTGTTTTTGTCATGGAGACTTTAGAGAGAGAGAGACTTCTAAAGTCTCCATGGTTTTTGTTAATTTGACTGCGCAGTCTTCTGTTGAAAAAGTGAACTATCACATAAATTGATAAGTTGATAACAGAGAAATTTACTTTGATTATTTGCGATATCAGTTGAATTTATAGCCAGTAGTAAAGTTTTATGAAAGAGAAAAAAAAATTGAAAACATTCTATAGAAACTGCTTTTTTTGTGGCGATTAGTCTAGAAAAAAAAAATCCCAATATTTATAAAAACAACCTATAGTGTACAGCAGTTCAGAAGATCAGTATTGTGAGGAAAAGTTATCAATTGATGATTGTTAAAATTTTATAATTTTTTTAATTGTCTTACAATTTTTATTAATGGCTTCATTTGGACGTTACAATGGGCGATCTAATAAAGAACTTGTTCAATATCTTAAACGTAAGTATAAATTATAAAATAATTTTTTAAATCTGTTATAACAGCAGTTCTGTATATAAATATACATATATAATTAAATTAATATCAATATTGTATTTATTTTATTCAAAAGGCTCTGGAATTATAAAGTCAGATCGTGTATTTGAAGCAATGTGCGCTGTTGATCGTGGAAAATACGTAATTAGAGGAAACCCATATGTAGATTCACCTCAAGGTATTGGTTATGGAGTAACAATAAGTGCTCCGCACATGGTGAATATTTTTTTTTATTATTTACAGTCAATCTAGGTAATTTTAGACCATCGGTAATAATGTCTAAGTGATACTATTTAGACAGCAAGAGCGTTAAGTTTTTTCTATTTGTCACTTTCGAGTGGAAAAAAGTCTAGTAAAATACACTTTTAAAAGGATCCAAATTACCCTTAATGGGCCAAAATTACTCAGGTTGACTGTACTTCCAGGTATTTTTTTAAAATATTCGATAATAGTCCGATTTTTAGTTGTGGATTTAATTTTTATTTGATAAACTATTTTCAATTTATAATTAATTTTAAAATAAATTCATCAGTTAACCCTAATAGCCACTTTAGCTTGAAGTTGACAGTAATTTGAAAATTGAAATTACCGAAATTTGCTGACAATTTGACAGTAAAAGTTAGAGAGAAAATTTTGTGGTTAATTTTTCCTCAATTTAGAGGTAACTTTTTTTATTATAAAAAAACCCTAACAAAAGTTTCCTTGAATTTTTCATCAAATGTCTGTCAACTTCAGGCTTTTCCGTTATTGACGACAATTTGTATACAATTTGCTATACAATTTGACGTAAATTTACTACCCGAATTGGGATACAAATTCACTTCAGAAGTTTTTTTTTTTTTCGATTAATGCGTTAATTTGTTTTGAAATTAATAAATAAAATTTTAATATCGATATGACAATTGAAATTTATTAAATATTTTTAAAAAGTTGGTGACACTGACTAAGAATGCCCTTAATAGATATCTGGTAATAAATTTGAATAAGAAAATTAACAATTGAGAAAGACGAAAAGTTATTTTTTAGCATGCATATGCATTGGAATATCTTGAAGATAAATTGAAAAATGGGAAACGTGCACTGGACATTGGCTCAGGCTCCGGATATTTAACAGCATGTATGGGAATGATGGTGAGCCCTGATGGAGTTGCTATTGGTATCGATCATATTTCTGAACTCCAAGCTCTTGCTACTCGTAACATCAAAGCAGATAACCCAGAGTTACTTGAAAGTGGTCAAGTTAAATTATTCGGTATGTTTTTTTTTTTTTTATATTTAAATGTTTTAAATTATTAATTAATTTAATTTTACTTGTATCACTATTGTGTTTTGCAAGACTCGACATTTAAACTCTCCCTCGTTTTTTTACATACTTTCAAACCTCGCCTCTCTTATTGCTTTTTCTTTCTACTTTAACTCTACTCTATGTTTTGAATTATTAAATATATGAAAAATAATTCTCTGTTAATAGTTGGAGATGGAAGAGAAGGATATCCAGCTGGTGCACCTTACGATGCCATTCATGTTGGAGCAGCAGCCAGAGAAACACCACACGCTGTAACTATTATTTATTTATTTTATGTAACTTATGTCGAAGGATACGCTACTAGTTGGCTTAACATAAAATTTTATATTAAAATCTGATTGGTCAAGAGTGGTTTAACATATATTTTTAAATAATTTCATTAATCAGTATTCTTACATACTAATTAATTTGCATTAGCACAGTAAGGTAAAAGATCTAGTACTGATCAGGGAACTACTACCTGATCACTCCATGTATTTGTATATCTAAATATACATACAAATATGCGAGTGATCGGGTACTAGTTCCCTGATTGGGGACTTAGTCTCTTACCTTATACTTTTATAACAAATAATTATAAAAGAATTAAAGAGACTGACGATATGAACACTACATAATTTAAATTCATTTTTATCGATAGTAATAAACTTATGATCCATTTTTTTCTTTTTTTATCATAAGTATAATGAAGTTAACTGTGCTGACGAAGGGAGATGTAATTAATAAAATGAATTATTTTATAGCTAATTGATCAACTAGCGCCAGGTGGTCGTCTAATAGTACCGATAGGCCCAGAAGGTGCTGATCAAAAACTCGTACAAATAGACAAAACAATGAGTGGAGAAATACAACAACGATCGTTAATGGGTGTTGTTTATGTACCTTTAACTGATAAAGAACGACAGTATCAATCATGATGTTTGCTCCAATGAGCTTTTTTTGTTTATTTATTTTATTATTTACTTTTTTGTACTATTAACTGATATTTTTAGTTAATGCTCAATATTTAATTAAACAATTTTTATTTATTCTGATATTTTCATTTTACTCAACTTGATTTTATAAAAAACTTTGTCATAAATACATTTTTCATAATCTTCGAGTTCGAACTGTAAATTAATAAATTTAAAAATATTTAAATTTTTGTTATTATTAAACCAAAACGTCATAGATTATAGTTTTTAACTGCGTAAACTTATTATAAAATATATTTATAATTTAAACGATTGTAATAAGTTTGAGTATCATTTAATAATTAAATAAATACTATTTTTACTTCACTTTAAGTTATGGTATTTTAGGAAACATATGCCTTTTTTTAAACATTCTTAGACTATACACAAATTTACTTCATTTAATAAAATATTACATCTGTTTAAATAATTTTCATAAACAAAAATAATTAAGACATATTTTTATTGATATGATAATTTCATTTTTTTACGATTTGGTCGCAAAGTTATAATATATATTTTATTTTTAACTGTACAAACAATTGATAAGTATTTTAAATAAATTAAAATAAAAAATAAAATATATATGAAGGTAAAATTTTTTTTTAATTAAAAGACAAAAAAAAAACGGGTCTGACGCACATGCCCAAACTGATGTGATTGAAATAAAATAATAAATTACCCAAGAAAAAAAAAATTACAGTATCGAGATGAATAATATTGTCATTATAATTAACTATGATCAAAGGAAGATATTTTGGAAACTGTGAGCTTTACTATTTGCTACAAAAATACTTTCCAATAATTAAAAGTTTAAATTTAAAATAAATTCACTATTTCAGTCATAACCAAGTCCAAAATATAAAATATAATAAGAGAAGATTTTTAAAGTGCTGACAATAAAAGTTTTGTACCAAGACATCATCTTTGATATTATGAATAAAATTTAGACAAAATATTTTTTTTCATCATTTTATATAATGACAATATTCTATAAATATATGTTTTATTTTAATCCATAAAATCAAAAATTATGCATTTAAAATTTTCTTATCTTCAAAAATATTTAAATAAATAAAATGAGATTCATTTATGCGTAATCTATAAAGTAATTACATGAATTTAATAAAATTATGATATTTTTCTCTGTTTAAAATTGTGCGTTAAAAAAAAAAAAAAAAAAAAAAAAAATTAGGAATTATATAAAACATTAAACATTAAAAAAAATTATCGGTAGCTGATGTCTTAAAAATTACAACGTTAATAAATAATAATAATTAAAAAAAAAAATTGTTCTATTAATTATATTTAATATGTAGCGTTAAAGACATTTAATTAGTACGAGGCTTAGTGCTGAGCCAGTCGTAATTCCTAATCCGAGAAAAGCTCCCATCATTGTCGAGGCAACTTCTTTATCTTGTGGCTCAACAACACTGTAATAAAAAATAATAAATATATATTATTATCAATAATATTTAAATTAATATAATAATAACTTAATAATGAATCATAGTACATGCTCTAATTATTAACTTACGTCGGAGCTAATATAAATGCAATATTACACAAATATCCATTACCAGTAGCAAATAATATTGTCAATAATATATAACAAATATCACTATTTATATAAACTGGTAAATAATGACGTGGTTGAGCATTACAAAGCATGAATGCTGGAATAAATAGAACTCTAAGTAAACTTAGAATCACAACCACCCACGGTTTTTTTTTTGGCTGAAAATAATCATTCACTTAATTTATTTATTTTTTTTTTTATCTACAAAATAAAATAAATTACACAGAAAAAAAGGATTTTTTGGCGCAAGAAATATTTTGCATTATGAATTGAAGACAAAAATTTTCTTAGGACTGCAAAAAATTTCTAGGAGCAAAAATTTTCTCGCCCCAAAATTATTTTTTTTTTATAGTTTATAATAAAAAAAAATTTCTGGGGGCGAGTAAAAATTTTTGCACCAAGAAATTCTTTTTTTGTGTATTTAAATAAGTTATTAAAAATAATTACTATAATATAAATTTATTTTAAATTAACAGTAATTCAAATAAAATTTTCCATGCTATTAAAAATAATTGCACAGATAATAAATGAATGACCAATATTTTATTTTTAACTATAAATATTTTCTGACGATTATAAAGTAAAATGAAGAATTGAGAGTAAACAGTTTTATTAATATATTCTGATGAATGATAAATAAAATTTTATTATTTACCCATAAGAGTATTCCGGATAAAAGCCGTCCAATATAATCCCCGCAGCTAAATGTGAGATAAGTAACGACTGGTACAAAATAAATGTCATTCCAAGCATACCCTTGACCTTTGCCTTGACTCTCAACTAATACAGTAACTGCTGGATAAACTGCCATGGTTACGAAAAATACTAAAAACATTGTCAACCCATATGGGAGTATTCTTTTGAGTATTCGTCTGTATGATATTCTAGGCTCATCACCAAAACTAACTTCTGCGTTAACTGAAAAATTTGGCTCTTCTTGTTGTTTCAGTAGCATATGATGTTTGAAAAATTCCTTAAAACAAAATAGTATATTACATACCTAAGGCGGAAAGAAGGGCATTTTAAGCCGCGAGTATAATTCCGTACCCAGACCGAAGACGAGGATGGCAAACACGCGAATTTATAATTTTTTGCGAATCTATAAAATTTTTTACCAAATCTGTACTTGAAAGTTTAAATTTTTTCTCTGTGGGAAGAATGTCGCATCCGCTAATTTTTACCATTTGTTTTCTCATAAGAGAAAAAAAGACAGACTTTCTTCACTGTAAATAGGGCAGAAATTTAAACTTTCGGTGCAGATATAGGGAAAAATTTATTCTATTATAAATAACTATCGTGCGACAGATGTTGAGGATTTAAATAAATTGTAAATTTTATTTAAAGTAAACATATTTTTCAATCGAGATCATGATTCATATAAACTTACTTCTTCTTCCAAGATAATGTAAGCGATAAATGAAAATAAAAGTACAACATCGCCAATTATAAAATAAACTAAACCAGATACTACAGGACTGGCACCAATCCACAGCGAACATATTTCAGTTAGAGCTGTAAATATTCCACCTAGGGCTTGTCCTCCTGACATTGCAGTTATGTATTTTGGTGAAAAACGTCCGACGATACCCATCAAAGTACCACCAAATACTGCACTTAGTGCTAAATAATAAAAAACGAAAACGTTAGTTAGTAATATCTAAAATAAATTGTAATGAGTCGTAATTTTTTCACACTTACCGTTAACAAATGCCACAGTTGTCAAAGTTATTATTAAAAATGTATTTTGCCCTGAAATAATAATTGAAATTAATAAAATAATTATTGATAAACTTAGTAGGTTTATAAAAAAAATTTACACTTACATTCGTCGGTATTTATTTTAACAAACACTGTCGTCACAATAAACATAATAAATATTAATAACTGCGACGATATCATGCGGAATTTTTGAGACAGTCTAAATAAATTATTTTTTTTAGATACATTTTTTTAAAAGTTTTAATTAAAATTGAATTATTATACTGTTATTACCGTTTACTAAGAAATGTATTGATTATTAAAAATAACATATTAGGTAATGCACTGGATACATTTAGGTACGATGTAAAACTAACTTGCAGATCTGTTTTATTTTCTAATATTTCAGTGTGCGTATAATTATTAGTTCCGCTGTTATTCGGATGAATTTGGCGAAATTTGTACATCCAATAATCATCGGCAGTGATGAAAAAACTCCATGGTATTAAAGTATTTATTCCAAGTAAATAAAAAACAATATACGCTAAATTATATCTAAAAAATAAATTTTTTTTTTTTTTTTTTTTTAAAAGAATATCATTCATTATTATTGCTATGAAATACACGATATACCTATCTACAGGTTGTGGTTTAAAAAATGGTTTTCTATCTGGTACAGAAACACTAGAGTCATCAATTTCCGTTTCATTATCTTCGTCAAATTCGCTGTCACTTGTCACACCACTCAATAATGGTTTTCTATTTATTGGATATGACATTTTCTGTAAAAAAAAAAAAAAAAATTACATATAATTATAATGACAGTGAAAGCAGGAGATGTTCGATAACTTAAATATTAAAAAAAAAAAAAACAAAAATTAACCCAAGTAGCACAGAGCCAACTTGAAGCCATAAAAATATTGGCAAAATGATAAGAAATTTATGTCACCAAATAAATATCTGCTTAAAAAACTTGACACAAGTGATGACAAAAAGTTAATTACAAATAATTGTCAAATAAGTCATCATTTAGACGATTTTTTAATTGAAATTACTTTTTTAAGATGAAAAAAAGAACATAAATTTCCTATGGATCCTAGGACCAACATCTGTACATCTTATTTATGTAAAAAAAACTCGACTTTGAGACAAAAAAAAAATTTGTATTGTCCTTTTAAAAGTCTCTGTTCTACTTGGGAAGGACTTGGAATTATTTATATACATTTTCAATTATTTTTTCTAATAATATATCATTTATCGGACATAAATTTTCAGTATCAAAAATAATAATTTATCAACTAAAAAATATTTTATCAATTAATTAAATGTTTATTGCTCACAAATAAGTAAATGAGCTAGTTTCATTATTAATTTATTAATAAATAAAACAATCATATTTTTATAACTGTGTTAAAAGAGAAAGTCTTTTCAAGGCTACTTATATTCAGTTTAAAAAATTGCAATTAATAATAAACAACTAAATAAATAACTTACCTCAAATATTGTATGATCCAATAACTTTTAAATAAATAATATAAAACAGTTAAAGTACGCCTTGTTATAAAATATAGTTACAGATAAATAAATCTATTGTCTATGAATATAAAAATATAGAAACGAAATAAATGGTCTATGCTCATACATCCTAGAGTTGGTGATATCAGACAACTGGCTGAAAATATATTATAAATACTTGTCTGTAGTTTAGTTTCTTGATTAAATCACTAAAAAAAAAAAGTTTAATATCATTAGTTATTAATGATTAATTTATTCTGTCATTAATCTTTATATCTTGAAACGATTATTTTAAATTTATACATACATATATTATATATATATATATATAAATGCATTACACATGTAGTATAAAATAATACTGCCGAACTGTCACAAATATAATTACTTGTAAAAAGTAATTGTAATTAATACGCATTGTTAATTATTAAAATTTTAATGACGTATAATTTTGAGCACTCATTTTCTTTTGTTTCTTAATTAATTTTTATACTCTTATTATTATTATTATTATTATTATTATTATTATTATTATTATTATTATTATTATTATTATTATTATTATTATTATTATTATTATTATTATTATTATTATTATTATTATTTATTGTTGATGATATTAAATTATTAAGATTTTTTTTTGAATTTAAATATTTATGGTACGACTTTAAAATTAAATTTAAATCTGTCAAAAAAAAAAAATTAATTTTGCTTCCTTATTTGATTAATTATTTTTAGATAATTAAAGTGAGACAGATAATCTTGGATGGAAAATATAAACTTCGGCAGTAACTCTATTACCAAAACATGAATCAGCTGATAAAGATTACATATATGTATAAATATGTGTATGTGTATATTGTGTAAAAGTGTGTGTATTTAAAGAGCTTTGACAGAAAATGTACAGTACAGTATTTTGAGGTTAAGAATTTTTGTTATTGTAAATATTTTGATAAAAAAGACATACACGCGGTAACTGTCAAAATAAATATATTAAGATGAGAGATAGCGATTACTTGGCGAGATCAACAAATACTTCAAGTACTTCTTCTATTATTGATCTTGTTATTGAACCAGCGAAAAAAAAATTTCCATTTTGTATTGTATGGACACCAATACCATTTCTTACGTTAGTATTTTCAATCTAAAGTTCATTATTTTATTACTATTCTTAGGAGGGAAAAATATTTTATTGTTAATCTCTTACCTGTATCCAGTCTGATATTTATTTTAGAAATTTTTTAAGTATTTTAATAAAAATTTTTTAAATACTCTCAATTATTTCATGTATTTGTTTGAAAAATTATTGAGTATTTGTATTTGAAATTGAATATTTAGTTATTATTTTTTACAAATTTATTATTCTATCAATAAGGGCCAGTTTTTCAAATTGGGTTTAAAATAATATTGCTAGTATACATTAATAATATATGTATAAATATAGCAACAATAATGAAAGCAACTGTAACTGACAAATGGGAATTTTTTAAATTTTTGAATAAATTAATAAAAATTAAAAAATGCGTATTTAGATCAATGAAGAATCAGTACGCGCATTTTTTTAAATTTCATTATTTAAAATTTATAAAATGTCTCATGTCTGCTACATTCACACTCATCCAACAATAATAATTTAAACCTGCACGATACTAAAATTAGCCGACGTCGAATAATTTTTAAATTTTCTTAAAACCAATAAATCATAAAAAATAAATAATTCAAAAAATTTCATCTACAATTTTTATAATTTTCTACATGTACATGCATATTTTCAGTTTTTTTTCTTTTTTGCAATTGATGTTTAAAAAAAAAACAAAAATTGTTAATTGTCTACTAACTTCAGTATCATATTTAAACCTAGATTAAAAATAAACCCGGTTTGAAAAACTGGCCCTAAAATCAAACCACGAGTTTAAATTACATACTGTCCAGCCAATTTTAGACTTTTATCAATAGGTAATACGATTTAGGGGTTCCAAATTGATTGGTTTCTTTCCATGAGTAAAAAATGTCTGATTTTCTGCCTGCTTAATGAGTTTCTGGTATTATTTCAGGCCTGTTAAAATCGAATTTGATGATTGCAAACCTCAAACTGGCTCCCAAACGGGCTGTCAACTTCACCCTCGTCTGAAATTGTACTGTTTAATTCTTGTCGCACAATATACTATTACTGTAGAATAATAAAACACATTTTTTTCCATTCTATGAAAGTCTATTAATTATTTTAAATTTTGACATTAAGATCAATCGGTCCAGAGTATGTTAAAAAATCAAATATATGATGTACCTGAAGATCGGAACGTTTTTTGCACAACAAAAATGAAAAAATTTATGTAATTTGACTGCTTAAAAATGACTTCAGGGGTGATTGGCGGTGGCTGCAATTGTCGGTTGACATGCGAAACATTTTAGAAATCCAGATCCAGCAGATTTTTTACTTTTCATTTTGATTTTTTATTTTCGTTCCGCGAAAAACGTTCGGATCTTCAGGTACATAATATATGACAATAAAAAAATGTAATCAAGGCTAAATTTTTGTAAAAATTGAATAAATAAATTAAAAGTTTTTATTATTATTCAAGTATTTTAATAAAATTTTCTTAAAGAAAATTATAAATGTAAAATTTTTTTGATTAAATAAACAAACTAAAAGTTTATTTTTTATAGATATTTTTTTCCATTTATTGGACATATGGGAATAGCTACGTCAGCTGGAGTTATACGAGATTTTGCTGGACCATATCATGTTTCTGAAAACCAAATGGCATTTGGAGAGCCAACAAAATATTGGCAGTTAGATTATTCACGAGCGCGTGGTGGTTTAGCTGGATGGGATGCTGCTGTTTCTGAAGCCAGTGATATTTATAAAAAAAAAATGGTAACTTCTTTAAATAAATTTTTTTTATTCAAAACACACCAATAACTTGTACATAATACACTGAGCGAAACAAACTAATAAACAGTATATAATCTCTTGACTCAAGAATTACCTGAACCAATTAATCTAATCAATTGGATTTTGTACTGTAGGAAAACAATTTTTTGTTGGAACAAGTTAATAGTAATTTTTACTAATATACAAAAATAATATTCAGTGTAAATACATTTTTCAAAAAGTATATTTTATTGATGATTGCCAATAAAGTAAACTCTTGAATCGAAAATTTTTCTTTCGTTGAAAGAATTTTTTTCGCTCAGTGTATAAATATTATTTTTAAACTTAATCATTTCAACTTAATTTCTAACGTATAATCTATAAGTAGACTTGAATTATTTAAATAACATAATTAATTGAACATTACAATTCTTTCTTTTTAGCATGTATACTTTCTATCATATCTGTGTAAAAAAAATCGTTCCAAAAATAATCCTGACAGTGAACTTACAAAATTGAGACAATTCTGAACTTAAAGTTGAACATTTTCGAAACTGAAAAAATTAGAAAATTAATCATTTTCAACTGGTGACGGCTTTTCCTGCGCGTTACTTTTTTTTTTTTTTTTTTTTTTGAGCGAAAATAATTTGATTTGACAATTTTTTTTGGGTTTGAAGAACATTAAAAAAAAAGAATTAATTAGGAATTATAAACATTTACGACTCTTACCAGAATTATTTAGGTATGAGGCAAAAAAAAAAAAATAATAAAAATGATTTGAAAATATTTATGAAATTTTTTTGACTTTTATTAGAACTTTTTGGTAAGATCAGTTTTTTTGACTTTTCGGCTTGTTCAAAAATAATCAAAAAAATTAGTGATTGGAACTAATTATGATCTTATTATAAACTCATAAAATTGTCAATTCAAATGAATTTTGCCTAAAAAATTTCAAAAAAAAAAAACCCCCGCAAGAAAAGTCTACATTAGTTGAAAATTTTTCACACTTGTAATTATTTTAAAGTTCCAAAAGTGTTTAGCTCAAAATTTAGAATTGTCTCAATTCTGAAAGTTCTCTGTCGAACGTTTTTGAAATTTTCTTACACAGGTTATTATGAATAAATATTAATTTTAAAATGAAAAAAAATAATTATTTTTTAATTATATACTTATTGTTTTTAGCATAATTTATTTTGTGATAATTGCCATTCGCATGTAGCAACTGCTTTAGATTTAATGAATTATGACAACTCAAGTAATTGGAATATGGTTAAACTTGCATTCCTTATTTTAATAAAAGGAAAATATGTTAGGTAAATTATTATAACTAAAAATCTATGTATAATTTGATACATATTATAATTAATAACAATTACAAATAATTATAAAGTTTAATATCAACTTTTATCTTTTTAGCTTTTTAGGATTTGTCAAAACATGGCTGCCTTTTGTTATTATTGTATCAATTATAACCATATTTATCACTGTCTTTTGAATAAATCAAATAGGAAAATTTAAACAATTAATTTGCTTTTCATTTACTGCATAGGATTTACAATGATATTTAATAACTGTAAGTATACTTACACTTATACTTTTTTAATTCCATTATTTAATAATTAATAACTCAGTTGATTAGGAAACTTTATAATGTTATTAATAATTTTGGTCAATAAATAATAATCAATATACAAATAATCAATATAGAGAGCTCATTAATTAAAAAATTCATTTGACTGCTTGTTGAATAAGAAAAAACAAATTTATTTATTAATTATTAATTTGTAGTTGAATATGTTTACATTTTATTATGCATTAATTGTGTTGATTTATAAAAAAAAGACATAATTTACGTCATTTTATAAAGGCCTAGTTATTAAAATTAAAAATTAAAATATTTTTAAGCTTACATATTTATTATAAAAATAATTGTTTACTGTATGGATCCGTGCGTTTTTTTTTACAGTTGTATAATACATTTCTTAATAATTATATTAATCAAAAATAAATAAAGCAAGAAATAATTGTAATCTTCTTAGTCTAATAAGTATTATTACTATCAATGGCAATGTAATTTTTTTAAATGTTTTGTTTGAAAGCTCAAAGAAAAAAAAAATTATTGAATACACTGTAAAAAATTTGCAGAGTGAACGCGGATTAAATCTAGAGTGAATGGGGAGCAGATGTTTATTTATTTAATCCCCTCAGAGTAAAATTTACTCCGAAGAGGAATTTATTGTAATATTAAAACTTCGAATTGGAGTAAATGCGGACTTAAATAAAATCCGTAGTCACTCCGAATTCACTCCCAATGTTTTACAGTTTAAACTTAAAATAAATTTTTTTCAAAATTTAGTATAGAAAAAATTACTTTTAGTTACTAAAAATTTTTTGATTAATTTACTAGTGTATTATTTGTTATAAATAATTTATTTTTAATTGTCTTCAATTATTTTATAACTTCATGTTATTAATAACAATTCAAATATAAATAAATTTATAATTTTTTTAAATTTTTAGTGAAAAATGATGGAAACAAAAAATTACACCTAAAATTTTAAAGCTCAATTGTATTTTAAAATTTATGATTTGAAGTTATTTTTATTTTTTTAAATAATCGTAACAATTTATAAAGATATCAATCGTCAAGATCTTTCAAATAAATAAGATCAATTCCCTAAATAACTTTTACAAACATTATAATTATCAACCGTTGAATTGTTTACTGTTTAATTATATACTAAATGAACAGCTTGCCGTATTCTTTACGTATAAATTTGATTGCATAGTACAATAATACCCTCGTAACGATATTGATTGCTTACGTCATTGATTATTGTTTAATTAAGTGGGTACCGTCATAATAAATTGTAATAATATACTCATAATTACGCAGTAAATAATAGTTTTCATAAATCGATACTATGAAAATTCTTTTATAAAGGTCACAAAATAATATTAAATTATTTTACTGACAACTGAACAATAGGAAATTATTTTGGTAACGAATATGATTAAGAAAAATCCTCAACTATTGATACCTTCTCAGATAAATTTTAAAATCTATAATCTTAATATAATTTTTAGTTATTTCAACAATAATGGAAGCAAAAATAAACTTTCGATTATTAAAAGTTCTAAATATATCATTTGTATAAATGATAAAAATTTTATATTTTGTCGATAAAATTATGAAAAAATCATTATTAAATATATGAGATAATCACTATTGACTAATTATAGAAATAAAAAAATATTTTTAATTATAAATTTAAAACCGCGCCACTAGTTCCAAAAGGACATATTTTCATACGCCTTTTTGACTTTAGTCACTAAGTTTAAAACCAAAAGGGCGTATTATTTTTTTTTTAATTGCAAATTATATTATAGACTTATTCTGGAGTTGAAAATTTTGTTTTTTTTTTTCAATTTTTATCTATAAAATAAGTCTACAAGACGATTGACAATGGAAATAACAAATTTTACGCCTTTTTGGGTTTACACGATGTATCTAAAGACCGGAACGTTTTTCGCGCAATGAAAAAAAAAAAATTGGAAAGTAAAAAACCCAGTGGATGACTAGATTTCTGAAATGTTTCATATAGATGCTGGTACGTCAGCCGAAAATCCTAGACCACCAAATTTTGGAACTACCCCATAAGCAGTCAAATTACATAATTTTTTTTCATTTGCGTCGCGCGAAAAACGTTCTGATCTTCAGGTACATTTTACAAGGAGAAAAATGTCCACCGAACTTCAAAGAGGAAGTGAGTCGCCAAAAAATTATTATGTTATACTATAAAAAATATTATACACTTAAAAAATTAATAATTAGTAACGAATATTATTTGTCTAAATTAGGAATTGTAGTAGAAAATAAAAAATTTCTAGTAGCTCACAATAATAATTATAGTGCAGCATAATAATTTCTTCACGACTCAAGTTTGGTTGTCAGCTTAATAAAAACTCGTACATTTTTTGTCTCCACTTTTTTCCGTGTAAACTTAGTGACTAAAGCCAAAAAGGCGTATAAAAATATAAGTCCTTTTGAAATTAGTAACGCGAAATAATATTACGAGTAATAAATACAGTTAAACAAATAACTAATAATAATAATAATAATAATAATAATAATAATAATAATAATAATAATGATTATTCTGTTACAGCTTCCATTTCGTTGATAACACCCTTTTCAACACTAAAATCATACTGATAGTCTTCACTCATGATTCGTGAAATAAAATTTGAAATTTCATCAATACGAAGTCTATCTAATTCGGGATCTTTATCTAATTCTTTATTTAATTCAAATGGAATAATACTTAAATAAGCTTGAGTATCACCTAATATATTTTTATCAGCTGAAGTTGTTGGTCTTGATCCGGGTAAAGGTGGTACTGGCTGATTGATCATACGATCACCACTCAATGCTGGATACAATGCGCCTGATCCTGATGGTAAATTACCACCGCCATCAGAACCCGGAAGATTTGGTGCAAATGGATTCACCTGTTTTTCAATTAATATGTAATCATCATTTTGGCTTGTTGGTGATATTTCTTCAGTTGATTCTGTTGGTGATTCTTTATTTTTTTTCTTTCCAAAAAACCACGACATTTTTATCTGCAGAATACAAATATTAAATCAAGTAATTTTTGTTATAGTTTTAATTAATAATTGAATTAAAAAATTACATAGAGCAAAAATTAATTATTTAATAATTTTATATAAATTTATCTTTATCATTCGAATAACATTAAAATTATGCGGAGAAAAAGACGATCGTATTTATTTTCTTTAAATAAATTAATATTTTAATTATTCTGTCACTAAATATGACTGAATATATTTATATATAACTATTATATATAAATTGAGAGAAAAAAGAAAAATTTAGTCTATGCCATGTCTTCTACGGTAATAAAAATTAGACAGATTTAATTTGGTATCAGTCACAAAGAAAAATATAGTAGACGACTAATAAAAAAAAATTTGAATGTGAGTAGATTTTTTTTCAAAAATCCCATAATTATACAATCATCGAAATCAATAAGTTTGTGAGTTAATGATGAGATTTGTCTCATTAAATTTCAATAATAGAAATAAACAAAAAATTCTAGAGTTAATTTTAGAGTATGGATTTTAATAATCAGTTAAATTTAAATCATATTATATAAATTTCGTAGTAATACTCGGGCAGTTACGTAGTGACTGTAGGTTGCTCGTATCAATTAAATAAATTATCTTAATCAAGAATAATCGATTATAAATTTCTATAATTTAATAAAAACACATTTAATCTTATAAATATTAAATGCAATTTATAATCTTAAGATATTATTCCATTTGATGCAAAAATATAAAATTGATGAAATAATTTTTTGTCTATTATATTTAAAATATAAATATCTATAATTACTTAGTTATAAAAATAATCAAGTTAATTGAAAACACTTAACAATTTGTTTTGTCATTAAACACTTGAATCTAAAAATAGAACAAGGAAGAAATTTTTATATGCATTGATATTGATAAGTATAAAGAAAATGATGACTCAAATAATAATAAATCATATACGCAATTATTTATTTAAATATAAATTAACTTACGTGAAAATAATAATTTTTATTAATAATAAGTAACTGAATAGTAGAAAATATTTTATCACAATATGTATGGTGACATCACACTTGAGGTTTTAATTAATTAAAATGTATGAAATTAATTAATTGTATAGCTGCTCCAGACAAGTAATTATTAATTTGTCACTATATGACAAAATAAAATCAAACAGCTGACACTAGTACGTTGTTATTTTCCATGTCTGTCTAGTTACTCGTAACTCGTAATCATTTATATATAAATATATGACATATATGTTCTTAAAGGTTATAATTTAACGTCACAACGTAAGTCACGATTTATTTTATTTTTTATATGCTTTTGTAATTTTTTTTTTAAATAAATTTTATTTGCAATTTGAATTTATTTATAAATTTATTTTTTCGGGGATTTAATTCTTTTCTATTTAAAAAGTTTTTAAAACAATAAATTATAATTACTATCGAAATACTTTGCGGGAAACCTCTCGATTGTACCAACAATCGATTATTCTAAATAATAATAATAATAATTATTACTATTATTATCGAAAAATAGAAACCAAAGAAATGAAATATTTACCTAAAAATAAAATTTTGATTTTAAATTTCTATGTCATCAATAAAAATAATAAATTTAATTTAAAAAAATATATCGATTCTTTAGATAATCGACTTTACTATCAGTCGATTTAATAAAGTCAAATTAAATACTATTTTTAAAATAAATCAATTTTAAATTATTAATCAAGACTTTTATTGAATTAAATTGATAGTCAAAAAAGTTATTTAAATATTTAAAAATAAAAATATATGACAAATATATATTTTATAATGTGTACTACGTAAGTCAAGTTAATTTTTTTTTTTTTTTTTTGTATCTTTTAATACTCGAAATCTCAATTAGTTTGATCTTCGATTAAAGTTTTATTAAAAATATTTTAAAAAATGTAAAAGTGATTCGATAAGCGCGTCAGTAAGAGATAAGACTAGATTTAAATTGTTTATTGTGGTTTTATTATATAATTATTTTATTACTTTCCGAGATAATAATAATAATAATAATAGCAGAATAATAGATAAATATATATAGTAAAAATTATTAATAAACGCATGCGTATTAATATAAATGTATAAAATAACAGAAAGTTTATCAGCTCATTCGCGTATAACAATAATTGGATTTTGGTAGCTCGTTAGTTTTAAATAACGCGGCAAGGTAGCGGTGCTGTCGCATTGTTTTCGTGACTCTTGTGAACACTCGGCGTCAGAGGATTTTTTATTTTATATTCGTCCTAATTTAATACAGTTATCACTGTAATTTATTATTATTTACAAATAATTATTATTACATGGTTAAAGTTTGTGTTATCTTTGAATTGTGTCGAGTTTTAAGCGTCATTATCACTAAGTGTTTTGGTATTTCGCGCCATTTACTTGAGGTGTTTAGCAGTGAGGTAATTAAATTTTTATTATTTATTATTATTATTATTATTATTTATATTATTTGTTATTCAATAATTTAAATTCATTATTAATTATAATAAAGAAATTTATTTTATTTATTTAGATTTTTATTTTTATGAGTTACAATTTGATATTTAATTGACCTCGAGACTTCACTTGTGAGAAATAAAAATCGAGATAGGTCGTGGTATTTTTTTTTTTTTTGTATTGGAGTCAGTAATTACATTATCACATTTTCTTCTTAATTAATGTTTTTTTCAATAATTTGATAAAATTATTAAATTTTTTTATTATCGGTTAATTGAATTTATCGATATTGAGTTTTTTTATTTATGAAAAATATTTTTTTATACACAAAAAAAATCGTCAGTTAATTTTTTAAATGTTTAATTAATTGGTAATAGAAATTAATTTCTGCATAAAATTATTCCTGAAATATCCATAAATTGTGTAATGAATTGATAATTTAGTGATAAAATTATAAAAATAAATAATAAATAGTAAAATAATTCAAGTTACGGTTGTCAATAAAATGAATTATTATATTTTTTTTTTTATCAAATAAATATAAAAGTCCTAAAACGTTTATTTTATTACTCGTCATTCTATTAAACCCTAAATAAATCTCCAAAGCCGATTGTAAATATTTTTTATTTTAATTCCTATCAATTTCTTTTGTATTAAAATAGATAAATAAAATCCCAATGATTGTCAAGTGGAAAAAAAATGTAACTCGTAACTAAAATCTATTTTAAGCAACATAATCTCGAAAGCGGGTCATTCTGTTCTTTTGTTAATTTAATTATTATTCAATTTAATAAACATTAATAAAAATAGATAGTAAAAAATTTTTACTAACTAATTTTATTTTTATAAGAATTTTCAAATGAATAATTTAATTATTCATTCATTCATTTATTTATTTATTTATTTATGGAATGACGGATAAAAAACAACGTTCAAGTTATCAATTTTAATAGTTATTTAACAAGATTGATATCAGATAAACGCACATCCATTACTATAAATACCTGTAAATGACAAGCATGAACTTCCTACTGTCAGCTTGTGCCAAGTGGAACCCCGATGTATCATCGGGAAGATCCAACACGTGTCCTCATCTTTTTAATTTACACTATAAATTTATTTATATATTTATTTAACACCTGATATTTAATTCATAATGTAAATTATTAAGTAAACTTGTTGAGCTCATACATCTTTCAACTTACATTTAAAAATATTAAAATCATTTATTTATTACAATATTAAATCAATTGCAGTAATTTAATAAGTGCACGGAGAAAAATGAAGATAAAAAAGCTATCAATTTTTATATGACCCTGAAGTTTACAGACAACTAATAATTTTCAGACAATAAAAAACAAAAAATAAAAATATGCACATGAAGAAAATTAAAAAAACTATCGGTGCAATTTTTTTAAATATTTTTTTTTATAATTAATCGTCTAAAAAAATTCAAAATTTATCAGACGTCGGCTAAGTCAAGTATCATATTTTTACTATGCTGTCGACCAAACAGGAAGTTGGATCGTCAAAAAATTATTATGATGGACTATAATTATTATTATGAGTCTCTCAAAATTATTTATTTTTTACTATAATTCTTGAGGGGGGCTGCCTGAAAAAAAGATGAATTTTGGGAATTTTTTTAAAGAAAACTACTGCATGGAATGTTTTAATGTTTCAAGGATATATTTTTGAATATATAATAAATCTAAGATAAAATTTTTGGATCAAAAAATTTAAAATTCAGCGAGTTATTCACGATCTACCTACGCTCCAAAAAAAAAGTCCCCCCACTGCTGCAGTGATAGCGACCTTCACAGTGCATGAAGTCAAAAAAACTAAAAAGTTTATTAAACTAGAAGGTATTTTCCGTACCATGAACCTCGGGCTAAGATAAAAATTGAAATTTAACAAAGTGGCGGAATTAAAAAAAAATTTCCAATTTTGTGCGAAAATTTGGTGATTTTTGGCCTGCCAAAATTACATTTTTGATTCGATCAAAAACTGGAGATTCATGGTACGTATAAAAATATATAAAAGTAGCTGCAATTCCAATCAAATAGATCGGACGATTTGTCTTCGAGTTATAACTGCAGCAATTTTAAAAAATGTATTTTCGAGAACCGATAAGCGGCTGCTCTTCAGATAGTTGTAACTAAAAAAAAAACTATTTGAAATATGCACTTGAAATTGTAGTATGTTATTTATGAAGTGTAGACAATCGAAATATACAAAAACAAAAAAAATGATTTTTTCAAAATTTCTCACTAGTGGTCCCCCTTAATTTAGTCAAATAATATTCATTACAATTTGTTAATAAGTTTTAAGTATATAACATTTTTGTAGTGCAGCATAATAATATTTTGGCAACTCAACTTCCTGTTTCAAGTTTGGTCGACAGCATAGTAAAAATTCGTAGATTTCTTAAACCCATTTTTCTCCGTATGATCATAAAGTTTTATAAAATAAATGTTATAAAACAACGCTAAATAATTAAAATAAACTACATTTAATAGGATTGTGTTGTTAAATACTGAACCTTTGATCTTTCGCTATAATTTTTATTCAAAATTCTTTATATTCATCATAAAATATTTTAAAAGCTTAAATAAACTTTTTTCAAACTGCTCCAAATTCTTAAAAGGCATAGAAAAAATTTTTTCTATCTATTTTAAATTGAATAATATTCAAGTCCATCAGACTTTGATTAATATTAATAAATCTATCGAAAGACGTAAATATTATTTATAGACTCAAAACACGAATTACATCACAACACAAACGCATAAGTAAAGTATACTAATAATAAATAAATATATAATAGGCTATCGTCATAATTTGTAAATGAATATTTAATTATTCATTCATTCACGCAATGATTGTCATTGAAATTTAATTTAAAAATATTTTTTTTTTTGGTTGTTTAATTTTAGCTCGTGTGCACGCATGTGACCAATAAAGAAGTTTGTGTAGCTCGTGTTGGGGGCGTAGCGGGTTAGGGGGCAGGTGGTAAATGCAATGTATGATAGACGTTTGAGGTAATTGTGAGAATATGTCTAGTGAGCCACCGCCAGCGGGCATCATTTCTGTTAATGGTAAGTATTTAAATAAATATTTTATCTTAGATATTTTTTAAATATTTGAGCTCGCATAAGTTTAATATTCATAACATTGCGTCTTTAATATTTTATTTTTACTGCCTTTATGGTTATTAAAAAAAAAATTTGAACTTCTTATTAAAAACAGAATATATAATATATTTACCTCTACAAGTATATATTTAGTACACATTCTGACTTATTAATAATTTAATTACAAAGGACTAAAATAATGAGTTTAAATAGGGAAGTTTATTTTTTTGTTTATTGTAACTTGAGGGCATTCCGGATACGCTATCTCCAGAAATAGATGCATAGCTTTGCTTGGGGTGCGTTAGTATATTATAGTTGATGGGCTTCACATTTACAATTCACACCCTACCCCACATGACCGCTCCTGATACTTTACTTGCCATCCGCATAATTTGCGTATTTATAGATTATGCACTTTGGTACATGTCAGTTATACTCTATATATATATATATATATATATATATGTATGTATGTATATTAGTATCACATCGTATACTGCAACTACTTATGATACAGTATGAATACTACTACCGCTTCCCACCAGTAGTTATTTTTAATTAATCGAAGATGCATTGATCCAAGCAGCTACAAGTCAGACACTAGCGAAAAAAAAAATATATATATATATATATATATATTTCATGAATTTTTATTTTAAACTAAAAATAACACCTTGAGGTTACAGATAAAACTTTTTTTTTTTTATGTTGGAAATAATTTTTTTGAAATATATTGACTTTTTTTCCATACCAATAGGTTTCTGTTATATTTAGAGTCTGAAAATGGAATTAAAAATTTATATAAAATAGTCGGGACAATTTTTTTTTTAATTAAAAATTATTCATCTTTTTTTCAATAAACTTTTATCTTTTTTTTTTTTTTATACTTTTTTACGTAATAGACGGTAATTATTTATTCATGAAGATTGAATTAAAATGTCTTGATTATAAAATTTTAAGTATTTTTATTCATGCGCTTATGTATTATGAATGTATCGTTAATGAACGCCGAGACTTTATAAACGTTATTTTTGTTACTACTTTAGTGGTTATTAAATATAAACAGTATATAAATAATTTGTCTGGTCAATATACCAATATAAATTTAATGAGTCTTAAAAACGTATTGAATAATAAAAAATATTTATTAATAAATATAATTAAAATAAATATTAACATACTGATTTATATATTTTAGTATGATGATTTTATTAAAACTACACAGAAAAGAATAAGCTTTAAAAATTAGTGTTTGAAATTATAATCCGGAACCTGGGGGTCAATATAAAAAGTGTTTTTTAATATTCCAAATAATAAATTTTATAATACGTATTAAAAATTTTTCAAGTTTCCGTTATGATTTTTAAAGTTCAAATATTAATTCTTCTTGTATATACAATAAATTTCAATACTTATCGCATAATTATTAACGTTTTAATTATAAATGAAAGAATTACTATTTAGATTATTAGTATTTACGGATCATTTTATCATTATATTACTTGTCGTTTCTCAACTTAAATAGTTCATTTTTTCCGTGTATACACAGTAAAAAAAATATTTTGTCAAAATTAACACAAAACTATGTGTTACAACAACATTTTTCATAAAATCTTATGTTGTTTTAACATTATTCATTTGTGTAAAAAGTATAACAAAAAATGTTAATATTCTCTATCACTGGTTCTAAAACTTTTACACATTCAAATATTATTTTCAACACACACGTAGAGTGTTGATTTATTATTTTTATTTGTGTTATTTTGATAATTCTTCATTCAGCATTGGAAGATTGTTTTTGACCAATATTGGGTGTCGATTTTCGATATTTAGATGAAATACCATAGCAAAACGTATAAAAACTGTTTAAGAAATGGAAAAAATGATATTTTCGCAATGAATCTGGTAAGTTAAGTACTTTGGACGGTTGGCACTATAGATTGGTATTCATTATGATTTTTTAAACTGAAATTTTCGGGAAATATTTATAAATTATCAAAAAACGTGGACTTTTGAAAAAAAAAAAAATAAGCAAAAGTAGGTCAGCAATCGAAGATATTCGAATCCCATCTTGAATAGCAGCTTAAAAAATTCGTTTTGTAATCTAGTACAACTTATATGTTTTCAAAGACAATCTAAAATGTCGCTTTTCAAAAAAAGTCCAAATTTAAGTTTAAAATTGAAAAAAAAAAAGTCGAAAAAATAAAAATTTGATTTTTCCATATTTTTTTTCAAAAACTAAATTTCAAGGCGTAAAAATTATCCCCCATGACTTTTAGATTATGATGAATTGATTAGGAGTAACGAATTTTTGAAACTTGCCGTACTATTATTTTTTCTTAATTTCCAAAAATTAATATCTCAAGAGCTTTTGGAGATTAAGAGCTAAAAATTTACAGGTAAGCGTCTTTTGACACATACAAAAAGATGTTGAAAACTCAGTTAAATAAAAAATATATGATTTTTTAAATTAGGTGATATGGTGTGGAATGACTCAAATATAAGCTTAATGAGTGACTACAGTAATTCAGTCTATAAGCGTGTTTGGGCGAAAGATTAAGTATAGTAAAACCATATTTGACTATACGTATATTTATTCAATTGACTGGATTACTGTTCTGCGCAGTAATGGTTACTGTTCTTTTTTCTCCATATACGGTAAGTTCAAAACATTGTGTTATTTTAATAAATTAACACGTGCTCTATGTTAAAGTTACATTTTAGAAGTGTTAACACTTTTAATATTAAATTTTTAAAACAGACTTTTTCCTTTACACAAATACGACCAAATTTTTACTGTGCAAGTAAATTGATTTAAAATGGAGTAAAATATTCAGTAATCAAAAGTGCTATTACGAATATTTTTTAAAACTGAGTTATTATTCAATAGCTCGAAGACATGAAATTCAGCGTAAATTGATAATTGTATAATATAATAAACATTGATATGGGTCTATTTAATAATTCAAGTAGATATATATTCGTATAGACGATGTGTGCATTTCGTTGATTGTTAAACTATTTTTAGTCATTACCATGTGTCAGTTAAATGTCTATTAAATATTTAATATCGAGTTATATATATATATATATAAATATATATATATGTAATGAAAATGACTAATGTGCTGTAGAATATATAGTATAATCACTTTACTGTCGATTATAGAGACACATTTATAATTATAATCAAATTATATAATTGAATAGTTTATTCAATTTAAAATCATTTAAGCAACCAAAAATTAAATAAATTATAAAGGTAGTAAATAAAATTGGTAACTATGTGCAAATACGGATTCACTCGTTTCCAGTTGTAAAAAATCTGTAAATCGGTTGACCCTGCGGGCCAGCCCCAAAACTTCCCGCTGTTTTCGAGCTCTTTGAGCTCGAAAACGTAATTTCCAATATTTATAACTTGACAATACCTTTGATTACATTGGTGTTTTCAAACTTGAAAAAGGTGCGTTTTATATTGAACTTAAAAAAATTTAAGACATCGAAAATACTCAATAAAGAAGCATTCTCAAAATTTTTATTCACGATTATGTTCAAAAAATCAATCTATATATAAAGTGTTCGAGAAAAATGTTAAAAAAGATGTTTTTTCAGTTTTTATGTTGGTAATAATATCTAAACTAAAGAGCAAACGGCATTACATTATGCAGTGATCGAAAGAGACCATAAAGATAGAGAGTTGGTATGATTTTATACACATTTTAGTACATTATATTATGATTTATCCGGGAAAAATGACATAAATTGTTATTTCTTAAACTTTTCGTCGTCGTTATCTTTTGAACTAATCCATAGATTTTAATGGTTAATGTGGCAATCGACGTGGCTTAATGAGTTCTAGAGCTGATGAAATTTTTCAAATGATTGATTCCGTCGTTTCGAAGATATTCGCGAAAAACCGTTTTTTATCATATATTTCTCCGACGATATCTCTCGAACAAATTATCCGATTAAGATGGTTGAGGCGGCAATCCTTTTATAACTCGTTTTATTAAGTTTTAGAGCTGATGCGATTTTTAAGTTGACTTTTTATAGTCATTTCTGAGAAATTAAAAAAATAACTAAAAAAAAAAATTTTTTTTTTTCGTAATTCGCAAATATTTTCGAGTCTCTTAATTTTACATCTCAATTTTTCGATATATGATAACAGAAAATGGGTAAGACTGTTCTGCATAGTTAGTAGAAAATTTAATAATTATTGAAGAAGTCAAGTTGTAAAGAATTTTTTTTCCTTTCGGACGTTTTATTGGATTTATTATTAATATTTTTTTTTCTTTTGAATTTCATGTGTTTGGAGTATTAATATATATCATTTCCCTATTAATCATTATAAATACGTAGAACTAAGATTATAATTTTAATTTTAATTGTTGCAATCTTAACTGTATAACTTCCGTTTTCTACAGTTTTTATTCTTTTTACATATCGATACTGCCATTCTAATATGCCCTACCCCACATTTGGGAAATTTTTCAGGAGACGATAAAAACGTTTCACGGTCGGCAAAGAAAAATTATTTGTATTATGTTTACATTGGTATAACCTACAAATTTATTTTTATGTTTTCATAAAATACAGGCATTTGTAGTGAATAAATTTTGAATTATATGCTGTAAGAAGAATAAAAAATTATGCATCATTACCTTCATACTCATATCGTTAATTGCTTCCTTAAAATTAACTTAAAATTAAAAATGTTAAGCGTGACTAAACCTATACGAATGTGGGATACGACATATTAGAATGCGCGTAAGTCTGCGTGTGGGATATGACATATTAGAATATTTATTTAAAGATACTGAATAAACAATTTGACCTCTACAATTTTTACATAAGCTGCACATAGTTACAATGATTCCATTTTTCAAAAAAAGTGAAAATGTCAAATTTTTGAGATAGGGCATATTAGAATGGCAGTATCGGTATTTTACATTACATAGTCTTTAGGTTACGTTACCAGCAATTTAAGTCCCTATTTTCTTGGGTAAATATTTTCCATCTATTTCTAACAAACTACTCTAAACTTTTTCGGACTATGTTTCTTGGCCATCATTCTTCTTTTTCTATTCCATATACCTTATTATTAGCTATCAGTTTCCATTTATTTTTCCATATTTTTTTTGCAATCACGGAATGTTTTTAGTGTGCAAGATTGCAGACAGGTGGCAGTCTTGCAGCTATATGGAACGAACCCCACAGGTCAATGCATTATATTAATTTGTGAAAAATAATTCATTTGCTCTCTGTGGGATTAGAACCTAAGCCTGGCCAGTACTTGAATTCGAAGACAAGAGTGTTATCCACTCGACCGCAAGTACTGGTTTGAAGTAAGATTATATTTTTCTCTTCATCTTTTGATGTCATAGTCAATTATAACTGCAGCAAATTACTTTTCACACTATTCATTAGTGTTTTGACGCTTATTATTACTTGTCACTTATCAAAGAGTGGTATTTAAATGTGTTAAACACTATGGTGTAGAAAGTATTTTTATAGATATATTATTTTTGTATCAATTTTGTTTTGTAATTGTTTTGTAATTATTATTGCTAATTACGGTAGACGATCCATGTCCTGTATTCTCCATGTTCACAACCGGTTTCCACCTACGACTCATACGTACGAGTACGTATACTCACTCGTGCATGTGAATAGTAGTAAACATACATTTTTAGCTATTGGCTTTCGTTAGACTTCACACATCCCCTCGAGTAACATAGATAACATAGATACTATATATATCCTCGGTTCAATGTGAACATCCACTGCAGATATCTGCACTCAGATCTTCCGCACTTTGCTTTTAGTATATATAGCCTAACTATATATACCTAAGGCTCTATGAGAAGGTCTGCCAGCCCCAGTCAGTCCTTAGGTTTGTAAATGTGTAAACACATTTAGAGGCGTGAGGGCTAGTAATTTTGATCACGGTTAACAAATTGTAGCTTAAAAGTATTCTTTTATATGATACAATTTGTATATATTGACAGTTCTTCAGCATATAATTGAGATAAGTTATTGTTGATTTCCGGCATATAACAATTTTTGACCAACTCTGATGATGTTAGTGACGAATGCCGGCAACCTTATAATTTTATATTTTTCAAATGATGATCTAAATTTAAATAAATTAACATGATAAAAAAAAATTACGTATATATTCGTATATATATGTGAGACCGGCGTGCGTGCTCGACCGGAAATGTATCTACTATAATTTTATTTAAAAATAGAGTTTTTAAAGATATCAACTATAAATTTTAGTATTAGTAAAAATCAATTGAGTTATCAAATATATTTGTTTTTTATATTATGGTAGTTGTGTTCGGAGTTTCAGAAAAAATTACACCGCTTACGGAGTGAATAGGGGGTTTGTCTTTTAAGCGAAGTGATTTCGGAGTGGTCTGAATTTTATTTTAATCCGCATTCACTCCGATTCGGAATTTTAATATTAAAATAAACTTCCCTTCGGAGTGAATTTCACTCCAAGAGGATTAAATAAATAAACAGTCATTTGCTTCCCATTCACTCCGGATTTAATACGAGTTTGCTCTGCAAATTTTTTACAGTGCACCAATAATTTATTTATAGTTATAAAGTAAGAGAAAAATTATTTTTCAATATTTTTGCACAATAATTAAAGTTTTTAGTTGTAATTATTTTATAATCACAAAAACAAAAATTATATTTATCGCGGCTTAACTCAAATTAAATATTATTTTTCTGTAATTAATCTTAAAATTTTGGAAAAACCAAGTGAGTAAATGAATCATTTACATTACAATAATTAAAAATTTATATAGCATTTATGTAAAAAGTATTTTAAATAAATTTAAATTTTATTAAATGAAATATTAAAAATCTCTTAGTCGATAAATTAAAGTTATAATTGAAAAGTTTTATTTTTTCGACTGTATCTTGTTCATAACTGTCGTAATGATATTAATTGAATTACTTTGACTCGTGAGTACGTATATATAACTTAGGGAAAGAGAGAGAGAGAGAGAGAGAGAGAGAGAGAGAGAGAGAGAGAGAATAATAGACGTAAAGTAACGAAGTAAAACTGTCAATCTTTTATCAATTTATTTATTATAGTTAAATGAGAAAGATTTACTTACTTTTTAACAACGTTTTACTTTATTGAGCGATTTAAAATCCGATACAAATAGAATTAATTCATCAGTTAATTTCGTACTTGGAACTTAATTGTGTTTACGTGCATACAAATAAACCAACTGACAACGTCAAAATTAAAAATTAATTTGAATTTTTTACATGAATATCAAAGTTTATTGACCTAACTTTGCATCAGACTAGTTTATTAAAACATTCTTTCTTATACACTGTAACAAATTTGCCTAGTGAATGCGGAGCGGATGACTGTGTATTTTATTTAATCCCTTTGGAGTGAAATTTACTCCGAAGGAGAGATTGTTTTAATATTGAAACTCTAAATCGGAGTGAATGCGAATTTAAATAAAATCTACTTCACTCCAGAATTACTCTGCTTAAAAAACAAACTCCTTTGAACTCTGAGTGTCATTTTATTTAAATAAAATCCGTAATTTAAATAAAAACCTGTAATACTTATAATTAAATTTGATATATATCATTTTATTGTATGCTATGTTTAGTAAATATGTATTTTTTGGATGGTCGAAAGGAGTTTCAACTCCATGGCCAAATAAATAAATAATAAATAATAATAATAATAATAATAATAATAATTACTCGGAATTGACTCCCGACTTTTTACAGTGTATCAATGTACCTTTTATGGGATATTTTATTTATCAAATTAACTATAGATGCCTTTCATAGCCAAAGTGTCAGTGAAAGATTTTTATGCGAGTATATAGAATACATTCACTGTTTTGCGTTGAGGTGTACAAAAACAAACTATTAATAAAGATATAAACATTTAAATATAAATATAGTTTACCTCAGATTAGATAAAATGAAAATTAAAGGTTGTAATTTTTGGAGGTTCAGACAAAATAATTGCAGATTAACTACATTTATCTAACAAATATAAATGTAACAAATTTAGTTTACCAGAGACCAGAAAATTCTGTATTTAGACGAGATAATAATATGAATGAAATAGTGTTGTGGATTGGCCAAGTCGCCGGGTCGTGTGGCAGCCATATGTTTGTCATTTTTATTTTATTATTTTTTTTTTGTGAGCATCGTCAACACATATATATATAGAATTATGTATGTTGTAAAATATGTATCTACATCAGTAAGTACAAAATTATGTTTGTGAGTGTGCTGGTCGACGAAATTAGACAAAAGCTCCTTAAACTATATCACATTAGTTGGCGTGTTTTTACATGAATGAATAGAAGTGCAAAATCCTGCCAACAAAATAAACGTAAGAGATGTTGTATAACTTATTGGTTAAAGTGATTATGATTGTTAAGTATTTTAATAATTATATTAAATTTCTTTGTTTAATAATAAATAATCTTAATACATAAATATTCAAATATATAAATAAATAAATTTAAAATTCTCAACGTCATGAGAAAAATATAAAAAACTAAAATAATATAGCGTGAGACATAAATTGAAGACTGATGTTGCGGCTGTGACGCTTGTTTAAAACGTAGGTAGTTGTGATAAAATTAGGATTTTTGTTTACGCATTTTCACATGAATGAAGACGATCCTGTAATTGCCAAGATACTAGAAAGGAATAGGGTGGGAAAATAAATTTGTTTATAGAGAGATAGAGAAGGATTTTGTATTAACGACTAAGTTTAAACTTAGAAGAAATGATTGAATTTAATTATTGGTTCAGAAGCTGATGCAATATCTTACATATGGTATGTTTATGAAGGTGTTCAGAAAAAAAATAAACTTTTTTTTTTCGAAAACAGGTTCAAAAGTTTCATTCAGATATAAAAATACGTCTGTGAAAATTAGAGCTTTTAATATTAACGTTAAGAGGTTCTGCATCGGACTTTTCTATTTTCCATAAGAATAACATTGAAAAATTTTTTTTTGCGTCTTCTGATTTTTATAAGTAGCTAACGATGCATCGTAGGAAAATTTGCGACATGTTTAGTAGGGAATTGAATACTCTACAAAAAACGTCTCCTATTATTTTTTGATAAATCCATCTGTTCAAAAGCTATTTGGGCTTGAAGTCAAATTTATAGTAAATTTTTAGACTTTTTTACTTTTCCGGCGAAACTATCAGACTTATCACAAAATGTCATAGAATCTTTTTTGTAGACAATTTTATTCCCTACAAATTATGTCCTATAAAGTTATTTCGAATTCCGCATTGTTTTCTAACTATTTTCATTTTAATGTCAAGCTCTTGAAACTGATCAGAATAATACTTTTTAGAAGAGCTTGACATTAAAATGAAAATAGCTAGGAAACGATGTGGAATATGGAAAAACTCTATGAAAGAAAATTTGTGAGAAATAAAATTTTCTACAAAAAATATCTTATGACACTTTGTGATGGATCTGATAGTTTCGTCGGGAAAGTAAAAAGATCTTAGTTTACTATAAATTTGACCAAGCCCAAATAGCTTTTGAACAGATGGATTTATCAAAAAATGATAAGAGACTTTTTAGGTAGATTTTTCTAAAAATCTAACTATTGTATTTGTCCTCATGGTCGATTTTTCAAGGGATTTCATCATAAACTATCATAATTAGTTGATTAGAGTTCAAAAATACCATTCGTTGAAAAATTTATATATATATATATATATATATGGGATAGAACCGACTTTTGAGGAAACGATTGCGTCTACAGTTTTTATCCGATCTTAATGAAATTTTTTACACTTATTCTATGTGTAATTACCACGGTTAAGTTCGAAGATAGGCTGAATCGGTCAATTAGTTTAGAAGTTATATCTGTTTGAAATTTTAACGATTTTTCGAAAAAATCCGTTTTTAATCACGTTCAAGTCCATATAACTTCAAAACTACAACTCATAGATAATTTCTGCAAAAAGTATTTTAAAGCGTGACTAATAAGCTTTAATTTATGACCTTAAACTTCATATTTTGACCATTTCTTCCAATAATTTCATAGCCTTGAAAATTTTAATGGAATCAAAAAATTTTCAAAATATGGTTTTCATTCCACAGAACTTATGCTTGTTCCATTATAATCCAGGTTTGTCAGTTGTATTTTATTGTGCAAAAATTAACCTGTAAATTTGACTGCTATTTTATATTTTAGAAGTATTTCTTTTATTACTTATAATGTATCAAATGCACCTCTACTCCCAATGATTATCACTTGTCTTGTCATTATGATAGCACCCACAGTTATTATCGGATCTTAATGAAATTTTCTACACATTCTAGAGGCGATTATCTTGATCAAGTTCAAAGATGGGCTGAATCGTTCAAATAGTTTTGAAATTATGGCTGTTTGAAATTTTCATGATTTTTCGTAAAAATCAGTTTTTAATCACTGCTAAAGCTCATATAACTACAAAACTAATATTTGTAGACAATTTCCGTAAAAAATGTCTAAAAGCTTGACTAATAATCTCGCATTAATGACCTTAAGCTTTATGTTTTGACTATTTCTTCCAATAATTTGATACCCTTGAACTTTTTAATGAAATCAAAAATGTTGAAAATATAGTTTTCATTCCACATAACTTATGCATTTCCCATTATAATACAATTTTGTCACGTGTATTTTATTGTAAACAAAATAACCTGTTAATTTCACAGCTATTTTATATTTTGAAAGTATTATTGTTATTTTAACTGGGCTTGTCATGGTAACAGCGATTACAATTATGATCTCATACTAATTAAACTTTCAATACTTTATTTATGTGAAGGTTAGTTTGGTACATTACCTATATAATGTTATGTCAAATCAACTATCTGAAGTTCTCTGTCAAGAATAATCGTTGTCTTTTTTTACTCTCATTTTTAGAAAACGAGTCTAATTTAATACCATGACTATACACTAACAAGATATGTATGTATAAAACTATTTTTTTATATCAATTAATTGACAAATCTACCTTCCATTCCGGCTGCTGAATGGCCTTTTTTGTATTTTATTTGTTGAAAAAAAAAACGAAAATTTTAAATTGTCTGCTAACTTCAGGATCATTTATTTATTTATTTAAAAGTTACAAATTATTCAATGTCTGCTGCACACTCATAAAAATTTTCAATGAGTGTGAATGTAACTGACAAGTAAGAATTCAGAAAATTTTTGAATAAGTAAATAAAATGGAAGTAGAAAAAAAAAAAAAAAAAAAAAAAAAAATGAGTATTCAGATAATTGAAAAATCAGCACGCGCATTTTTTTAAATTTCATTATTTAAATTTATTTAAAATTTATAAATTGTTATTAAATATTTAAAATAAATTAAATATTTTTATGTTGACTTAATATGCTAGCCAAGTGTTAAGGTTTTTTATAGAATAACTATAGTAGGGATATAAATAAACGAAAGCAAAGTACTTAGCATATTTTATAACTGAAAAAATTACTTCTTTGGTTTAATTTATTTTATAAATCAGTGTTTTATTTCTAACTCTTAATTGTCAACACCTTGAACACGCGAATGATAACATTGAAAAAATGGCAGCGTAAATAATATAGTCATCAAAATGTTAAGAAAAATATAACAAAGTGATGTAAGCAATGGCAGCATTTTCAGTTGCCAGTTGTTAAAATTAAGCTAACATTTAAATATAACAAAAAGTATTACACACATTATTGTGACACATCAGTCATTAGGACGGAGGTTCAATAGCTTAAGTACTTTCAGGTATAAAGTTAACGCGTAAAACTTATTATCCTGAACGCACCCGCATGGCACTTGGAATTAGTTTCAGAAAATATTTGTATTTATTGATCATTATTTTAAGTAGAGCTTAAATCATTTACGAAAACCATTACATAGTCTAAATGTTTACTAATGGAACAGATATATTTCAAGTATTAGGGTTGTCATTATAAAGATGTTAAGAAATTGTTTAGACAATTATAATATTGGCGTCTACATCTTCTTGCGTGTCATCTTAGAAAAAAGAAAATTTTTTTATAAATGCATATGAAGAATCTGTCACGATCTAATTGCGCCTATTTTCAAAAACTATTTTTTACAATAGCTGCAATTGCCACCCAAAAATTTTTGCGATTTTAAAAAATAATTATCATGAAAATTGCGTTGATAGTTTTTTAAATTTTCTATATGTGCATAGGGTAGAAGTACTGTTTTTGGCCACTTTAGGGCCAGTTTTGGCCACTTAGAAATTTTAAATAAAACAATTTGTAAAATACGCAATGAAATAATTAATTTTTTTAATTCGTTCAAAGAAAATTTTTTTGCTGTATTGAAATGGAATTTTTCTTTAATACTTTTTCATGAATTCAAATAAAATATTAAATGTCCAAAAATGGAGCAGTGGCCACAAATGGTACTTCTACCCTATTTTTTTTTGTTTTTTTGTAATTAATTTGTTAAAAGAAAAAAATCCAAATATTTCTAATTGTCTGTCAGCTTGAGAATAATGAACATTTTACAGCAAAAATTTCATAAACTCGAAAATGTAAAAAATTAATCAATGTTTTCCAGAAAGAAAGTTAGTACTGCATTTGAAAAATGTTCCGAATTCAAATTTAATTTAGTATTTTGATTAATCATATGAAATATATATTATTTAAATAATAAATATTTGAATAATAAAAATATCTAATAGAACTTGAGAAAGTTAAAGAATTATTCAAATATCATGATACTTAAGTTAGCCGACGTCTAATAATTTTTGAATTTTTTTCAAAACAATAAATTACAAAATAAAAATATTTGTAAAAAATTGCACTAGTAGTTTTTTAAGTTTGCTACATGTGCATATTTTTAGATTTTTTTTATTTAATTAGTTGAAAAAAAATTCAAAAATTGTCAATTCTCTGTTAATTTCTGGATCATTAAATATCCCCTCCATCATAATTATGACGATGGGCATTTAAAGGGAAGTGAGGAAAAAGTAATTACCCCGGACTAACTATTGGATAATTGGATAGGTAGAGGAAAGGGAGGGGTAAAACTACGAAAATTTAAGTAGTGGGAGTTTTCCCCTAAATCCGGAGGTACCGCAATTATCTACTTAGAATAATTTTTGATCTTGAGAGTATCAGTCGCACGCTCCTGACCTCATACTCAAAATCAAAGTTCATCAGTGATTTCAAGCTAAATTATTACAAAGTGAATATCAAAGTTCATCAGTGATTTCAAGCTAAATTATTACAAAGTGAATACCAAAGTTCATCACTGATTCAAAGTTGAATTGTTATAAAGTGAACATCTACACAAAGTGTTAAGTGCCTAACTTTATAATTTTGAATTCCAGTTTATAAAACTCGATATTAATCTATAATATCAAATTTATTACAATGGATATCACAAAATTCACGTATACAAAAGTTTCTTGGTTGATTGAACAAGGATTTATCAAGGACGTCAATAAGGAGCTTCCATTTGAAGGTGAACCAACGTTCCTTCATGTGGCAGTTGCAAACTCAGATGAAAAATTGGTCAATTATCTGCTGAGAAAACAAGCTAATAAAGATGTAAATAACTTGGTATGGGGAACTCCTCTCCACGTCGCTGTAAAAAATGAAAATATGCAGATAATTCAAATTTTACTAAACTCCGGAGTTGACGTCGATGTGCAATCATTATCACACCCTTGTCTTACACCCCTTCAAATGGCAGTTCTAATACAACGGAACATCCAAATCGCTGAATTGCTATTGGAAAATGGTGCTGATGTTAATTTTGTGTCGGATATAAATAATATCCTCACGCATCGCAAAACACTCTTAAATATTGCCATGGACGAAGGTAATGAACGAATGGTCCAACTTCTTCTGAAACATAATGCTGATCCAAATAGAGATGTTCCTAGAGATATATCGTCACTACACATTGCTACTGGAAGAGGTAATTTGAGAATGATGAAGATTCTTCTTGCGTATGGTGCAAACGTCAATCTTGTACCGGTTCAGGGATACATCAACCTAAGTCCTTTGCATTTTGCGGTCCTTCATGAAAACTCAAAAGCCGTAAAGTTATTGTTGGATGATTACTCGATCAACATAAATGTAGTAAGTGAATGTAAAAATTCAGTTCTTCATTACGGGGCTATGTTCGTGAAATTTAATTATAAGATTGTGCAGTATTTGCTTGATGCTGGTGTAGATATAAATTTAAAAAATGAAATGGGTGAAACGGCATTGGACATAGCACGGCAGATTCCAGGAGTTGTCAAATTCCTGATAAGAAGACACATTATAAAACTTAGTGCGGCAAATTTTTATATAAATAAAGAAGATTTAGCAGCAGTGGCGAGTAATCGTTTTGCTAGTGCGCGTAATTCTTGTATAGAAGAACTGAAAAAAATGAAAAAAATAAACATTGGAACGAGTTATCTTACATTTTATGATGTTTTGTTCAAAAATCAACACGAATTGGCAGTTGGTTTAAAATATGTAAGTGACGAAACTTTATCAAATTTTGATATTAAATCTATTTTCCCGTTGTACACTGGAATGATAGCTTATCGGTTAAGAAAAGCGTTACGACGGAAAAAATTATATAGTGTTATAGACTTAATTTATGATATTTGTAGTGAGATTCTCCCAAGTACTGCTATATGGGAGATTTTGAAAATGTTATCTAATGAAGATTTAAAAAATTTTGCTTAAAATCAAATAAAATAGTCATCGTAAGAGTATTGCTAATAAGTTTGTGATTTGGTTGTAATGATTTCATGCATATTTACTAACTTAATTAATTTGTATATATTATACATGTATATTGTATATATTATATATGTATATATCTACCGTTAATTTATATTTTATATATATATTTTATATTTGTATTAATATTAATATTACGTATTAAACCAATGTAAAAATGTATTTATTTTTATGTATGGCTACAAGGGATCACGATCTCATGGCCAAATAAATAATATATCTATCTATCTATCTATCTATCTATCTATCTATCTATCTATCTATCTATCTATCTATCTATCTATCTATCTATCTATCTATCTATCTATCTATCTATCTATCTATATATGTATATTGCGTATTATATTTGTATATATTATATATTTATATTTTGTATGTATCGAATGAAAAATTTTGCTTATATATTTTAAATTATAATAATATATTTTACTATTAATATTTTTGTACAGTTAAAATGAATTATTTATAATTTTTGTGCAATAAATTTTTTTTTTATTTTTATATAATTTTTTTTTTCATTTATATATTTATTTTTTTTCATTTAACTACTCTAAAATAAATTAAGTAATCATATACATACATATACATACATATACTGCTAAGCTGTATAGAAGTTTACATGAAATGAAAAGTAAATCTATACTTACCAATTTTGCTTTTATTAATTTCCATTTTAATTAAAAAAAACTTTTGAAAAAATTCTATAATCCCAGTTTAAAAAATTTCTATTAGAACTAAAGTATTTCTAGTCTTAAAATCCAAACATCATACACAGCCATTATTAAAAGGGATGATTTGAAAAAATTAAAAAAAAAAAAGTTTTAATACTTTTGAATGCTTTGAATATTTTTGAACTGCCCTTCTTGAATGAGCAAATTAGTAAAAGATTGAAAAGATTTAAACCGTCAAATTTGAAAAAATAATTCAACTAATTAAATACCACACTAGTAATTGAGTTTACCTCTAACACTTGTAATATTTGTATCGTAGAATTACTTATTGTTAATTAGCAGATTGTACTTTAAGTTGATAGTAAAAAAAAAAGTATTAAAACGAAACTCGAAAGAATTAAATTATAATAAATTCTTAAATTTCACATTTTAATTTTTTATTAATTATATACTTCATCATATTTTTTTGACGGTCAATAATTTTAAAAAGTATGAAATAAAAAAAAAATTTTTTCTTTTAAAAGTGATTGTTAGTAACACGTAAAACAATTCTATTTTTAAATGATAAAAGAACACATTCATGAATTCCTTCGTTTATACCTTAAAGAATATTGTATAAAATAGGCAAATGATAGAAAAAGATAGGGTACAGGTACCATTTTTGGCCACTTAAAAATTGAAATTCGTATCTTAAAATTGAATAATTTGTAAAATACGCAATGGCATAATTACTTTTCCAAATATGTACCCAGGCACATTTAACGAACTGTTACAAAGGAAATTGTATCTTATACTTTTTTATTAACTAAAATAAATAAATAAATGTCCAAAAATGGAGCAGTGGCCACAAATGGTACTTCTACCCTATAAGGATCTAGAAAACTATTAAAAATCCCAGATGATTTAATATTCAATCATTTTACTGAGATTAAATCATCAATCATCACTATTTGTCGTCAGTTTAAACTTTTTAGCATATAGATGTATTTTTTAAAATACCAATTAGTAAAATAATAAAGAATAAACAATTAACTACAAAATCTATACTTACTTTTGAAAGTTATTATTTATGAGTGTGAATATAACTGACAAATGGCAATTTTTTTAATTTTAGAAGAAGCCAACAAAATATAATTACATTAAAAAATTTAAAAATGCGTATTCACACAAGTGAAAAACTCGTACGCGCATTTCTTTAAATTTCATCATTTTAATTAATTAATTAATGTATTTTTAATTGATAAATTGTTTTATGTCTGCTACATGAGTGTGAATGTAGCAGACATCAGAAAAATTTAAAATTATAAATAAATAGAGTAAATAATTAAAAAAATAATATTTATAAAAAATGCACTTGTAAATTTTTTAAATGAGCATTTTTAAAAAAAATATTATTTCAATTATTTAGCCTATTTATTAATAATTGTAAATTTGTCTCATGTCTGCTATATTTACACTATGATCCTGAAGTTAACGGACAATTAGTAATTTCCGAATTTTTTTTTCAACAAGTCAATTACATTAAAAAAAAATCTAAAAATATGCAAATGTAGAAAATTTAAAAAGCTACAAGCGCAATTTTTTAAATATCTTGTTTTTTATAATCTGTCATTTTTTAAAAAATTCAAAAATTATTAGACGTCAGCTAACTTTAGGCTCATAAATAAAATGTAAGTAAAATATAAATTAAAAAATCTACCTTCCATTTCGGCTTCCGAATGGCCGTTTAGGTAGATTTTTTTAAAAATCTAACTGTTGTATTTGTCCTCATGGTCGATTTTTCAATGAATTTCATCATAAACTATCATAATTAGTTAAGTAGAGTTCAAAAATACCATTTGTTGAAAAATTTATATATATATATATATATATATGGGTGGCGCAAAAAAACCGACTATTTTTTTTTTTCGATCTCGCATGAAAATTTGTTGGTTTACGATGTTTTAAGAAGCCTCTCCAAAAATCAGCTCGATAAAAAATTTTTAAGAGGTCGCTCACGAATTTTGAAAATATCAAAAATGATTGAAATTCGGATTTTTGATTTCAAAATTATTTTTTTCTCGTGGCAGCAATAGTTTATATTTGTAAAATCATGACTACGCTGAAAATTTAAACCCAAAATTCAAATATTTAAACCTCGCTCAAGAATTTTGAATGTTTCCGGGTGCTGTCATTTGGACGTTTTCGAGCGACCTCTGAATATTAATAATAAAGCTTCTCGATTTTTTCACCATCAATTTACATGACAATGAATGAAAATAAAACCCGAGAAATAGAAATAATAAGTTTTTTACATACTTATTTATTTTTTTTTAAATTCAATTTGTAGATTTTTTCGCTTATTCAAAACTTACCAAATTTTATTGTTTAAGACTGTCCTGTATATTTTTGGTTCTGCAAAAGTTATATTTTACTGAAATGACAATAATTGAGTTATAAAAAAATACAAAAACTAATTCAAACTATTAGTTACATATTATCAGTTAATATTCAAAATTCTTGAGCGCCGTTTAAATATTTGAATTTTGGGCTAAAATTTTCAGCATAGTCATAATTTTACAAATATAAACTATTGCTGCCACGAGAAAAAAAAAATTTTGAATCAAAAATCCGAATTTCATATCATGACTATACACTAACAAGATATGTATGTATAAAACTATTTTTTTATATCAATTAATTGAAAAATCTACCTTCCATTTCGGCTGCCGAATGGCCTTTTTTTTGTAGAGCATTCAATTCTTTACATTGTATGTCTGCAAATTTTTTTACGACGCATCGTTAGCTACTTATAAAAATCAGAAGACGCAAAAAAAAAATTTTTTCCATGTCATTTTTCTGGAAAATAGAAAAGTGCGAAACGGAACCTTTTACTGAATAAGTTAAATTTTGAATGTTGGGGAGGGTGGGGCAGAGCGGCCCTCCTGAAATTTCGATAAAAAAAATTTTTTTTTTTTTTATCTAATTACTATAAATCCGATATGTTTGCACATTTTTAGCCCTACGCATGACACCTGGGGCAAAATGGACAAGCCAAAAATTTTGAAAAAGTGATTTTTTCATAATTTTATTGTCAAATTAAAAAAAATTATTATATTTCCACATTTCTAGCCCTACGCATAACACCTGGGGCAAATCGGACCATCCAAAACTTCTGAAAAAATTATTTTTACATATTTTTCTGCTGATTTTCTATGTCTGAAATAAAGTAAAACTATCCATAATTTAAAAAATTAAAAAACACGCCTTTTCGGTTAAAAATAATGACAAATAAGAAATATGGAATTGTTTTTTTTTTTATTAAATAACAAGTAGTAATTAAGCTAATTGAGGGTGAACGATTTATTACACCTTAAAAAATTTTTTTTGAGTAATATAAAATCAAAAATAATTGTCAAGAGGAAGAAATACATTCTTAAAGATGAAAATAATTAAAAAAAAAAAATTTTCATCATTTTTTGGAGGGGGGCCTCTCTGCCCCACAAAAAAAAATTTTTTTTTTCAGAATTTCGGCAAAATGTCCATAAATTTGTTCGAAATAGGACAAAAGTAATGTAATCTGATGGTTGAAAGCCACAAAAAGTAGTAATTGGCTTAGGGGGGCCGCTCTGCCCCACCCTCCCCTATGCCAGGACTCTACCACGATTCGGCATATTGCTGACAAAAATATATTGTCACATATCTAATGGGAAGTGTTCTATAGAGATGGTATAGCGCAAGACACACTAAATACACTAAAACTATAATTAATCGGAAGTGTCGTGCCAAGCTTTCAAAATAAACTACTTCCAAGATTTCATCAAACGCCTCCGCCTATTCTCTCTTGACGCTTGAAGCTATAATGCCACGCATAATTAATTACAATGTTGAGCCTTTTGCAAAGGCTTTGTAAAAGAGACTAGTCAAACATCCTTTCGGTGATTATTGGAGCACGACTTTCTGAGAGACAATCTGTTGGCATTTACATTAATTGTCAGCTTGATGTCTATTGTTTAAACAGACATAATAATTAAAAGCTTAAATTTTATTGGTGTGTCTAATGGGATTTGATAATGCAATGTATGAATTATGTTGATTTATTATTATATCTCTATTTAATTATATATTTATTTACATTGATTGGTAATTAATTTTATCAATCAAAACGTTACACGTATTTGCTTTATTAATTAAATTGTTCAATCTCCATCCAGAAATAACTTATTTATTTTGCTTTATTATTTGATATTAATTTTTACACGGAATAGTTTGATTGAAATTACACAAAACAGTTTCTGAAAAATATATGGATAATTCAATGTCATATTTTAATATTATTTTATTTTTAGAAAATTTTACGGTATTAAAAGTTTTCATGTTCAAATAATGAACAATTTTTTAAATATTTCCATTATTATTTTCTGTTATATTATTTGATAAATTTATATGAGCGTCGCGTTAGTATTTATGTTTACTAAGAAAATCGTTAAATGTTCTTATGGATAAAGCAACCTGTATGTTTTTGGTTT